>SMSR01016174.1:0-55539 GCA_019453355.1 Ceratina japonica | reverse complement strand
CATTTGGATACCTGAATGATGAGATATTAATATAAATATTTTTTACAATTTTACACGTAGTCACGTGGGAAGGAGTGATTTCCCAGACTTCTATCGCTAATTTATTAGGTATTGACAGACAGTTTTGAATGAAACTTATGTCATATTAAAGAGAAACATTTAACGAATATTTTAATTGCAAATTTAGCTAGATTGGGTGACTATGAATCGAGAAATATCTAAACACAACAAACGAAATTTGCATATTTCAGCAGTAGATAACCTCCGTTATTAACATGTACGCTAGTCAAGCGAGCTCCCCTTTTCTATAATTTGCATTTGACTTGCTACGCACCAGATGAACCTCCTTAATTCGTCGTGCTGTTACGAACGTAAGAATTCCATTCTCTTATCGTTATATTCGATTATCGCGTTCTCTTGATAAACATACGCTTTAAGGATCATTATTCTTCGGGCCGGCGTGTTCGCAAAAATCTCCGTCTACCAAAGAGAGTTTCGTCAAAATCATCTGTTACAGTCTTGTTACCAACATTAATTTCTCGTGAGCGACGTACAGCAGCCTGAATCTGACAAGCGAACAAATAGTAAACGAACGTAATTCGTATCGCGTCGTGACGTTGCACGTAGACCCCCGCCGGTCGGTTTTTACGGAACGCATTAATTTCGAACTTTTACTTAAGCCAACATTTTCCGCGGCTCGTCTTTTTGCCGCGTCTCCTAATAAAAACTACGTTTCGGCGAGCAGCGGAGAATCAAAAGCCGGGCTCCCGAACGCGCTTTAACGGGGCATTAGTCGAGTCACGCAGCCGGCGGGTAATGCGAAATTACGCGTACAAATAGTGCCGGCAATTTGACGGCCCTCGACGCAATCGTCGCTGAAATTACAACGATGATTTAATCGCGACGCACTGTTTCGACGCAAAGCTGTAGCGGCACAAAAGCGAGTTCGTTGACACGTAGAAATAACGAGCGACGTTAGAAGACCGGACGTCAGAGATATTCTGGTTTCGAACGGTCCCTTTTAAACGCGTTTCGCGAGGTCGAAAAACGAACGCTTCTATCAAACCAATTAAACGTATCGTGCGCGCATATTCGCGAGTAAGCGAATCCGTGCAATGCAGCGTGACGTGCAGAGGTAACGATCGATTATGCGATTATTAACTTAGTGCATATACAATATCGTTTTCAAACATAGCAAACGTGGTTCATGCAGAATGCATGTGTTCGACTCCAGTAATTTGAAGATAAAAAAATACCGATATTTCTACAGTTGGCAAATTTGTGGTAATTACATTTTAACTGTACTCTGATTGTGTTAAATTAATTTCATCACGCATTTGATGCATGATGTTATGATATCTTGCAATTGCAATCATGTTTACTATAGACTTTGTTAACACGCCGAAATAATTTAATTAACTCAAACGTAATTATACGTAAACGTAATTTAATATTTTCGATTAAACGTCAAATTCCAGGAAGAGAACAAAGATATCTTGCGCTTTTGATTATTCTTCTTAAATTATGACAATCTGTAATTTATTCTATTCGGCGATGGAAATGCGTGGCGGACAAAGCTTTGAACGATTTTAATTCTCCACTTGGTTGTCCTCCGACTAGATTTCTCCGTCTAGCCTTTCGACTGCTCGTTACCGGAAACGAGGAGCGTTGTAATTGTTAAAATAATAGAGAAGGTAGTGGAGAAGTGAGCACGGACCGACGCGATTACGAAACTCGGTGGAATTGAATTTCAGCATTATTCGTCTCAGGCAAGGATGAAATTGCTATTCGTATCGTACAGTACCCTTCGTAGAAGAATCAACGAGGAACTACGATTGCGTGGAAAAGATTCTACGCGAAATAGAGAACCTTTATTTGAACCGCATTTCGACATATTCAGAGAAAAACTTTTCATTCTTTCAAGATTTTAAAGAGTATCCCTTGTACTTTATTTTTTAACAAATCAAATTAGATTACGACTTAAAGTTTATTTTCTCGAGATAACCTGTTACGAATACGTAATGCGCGCTTCATAACCGGTTCTGAGTCGATACAACTCATTACGACCGCCGGTATAAAAAGAACGAATATCGCAATATCGCGTTTGATGAAAAACACTTGGAAGTTACGACGATAATCCTGCGGGAAACGATCTCCCGTCCTCCTATCAAATCGTCTCCGCGTCGATTAATATTTTAATTCCCCCGACAATTGTCAGAGCGTCGGCAATTGTACCCACCGCGCAATATGAGGAAAAAGTTCAGTTACAAGATAAAAACGTACGCGAGCGAGAAAGGAAAGAGTTGCGTTACGAGCGGAACGTAACGCGAACGGCAGATGCTTCATCACGGCGCCGCGCGAGCTACGACCGCCGGGTCGACTATAAAGGTGGATTTGATTAGGGCAGCAGGGATATATACGCGGCGAGTCCATTATTTTTCCAACTGCTACGTAACTGTTTTGTTTTATACTACTGAAGTTTCCGAAACGAATAAAGAAGCGCGGGGCAATTCTTTGCGCCGAATAAAGCGTCGTAACGAGCGGATCGCGAACTCCTACGGTCCCGGAGACATTTATAGACCATGTCCTTATTTTTGCACTTTATATTCCTAGTAGCGCATCGCCGGAACACTTAAAGGATTAAGTATATCTCGTAGCGGCGAAATGAGACGGGAATCTCGGTCGGAAAGCGCGGGAGGCCCGGCTTAAGCGAGAGTCGTTGTCTTTAAACGATTAAAAAGCTAAAAACGTGCGACGAGGCGTAAGAGGAGATCGCAGAGAGAGAGAGAGGGCGTAGAAAAAAAAACCGTAGTAAACATCGGTTACGCGTTCGCCAGGCAGTGGCGATGCCGAGCCGATGTGCTGCGCCGCGCCGAAAGCTTCGACCGAGCCGTAATGGCCGTGGAAGGTTAATGGGCTTACCGAAAATTGATGGCGGCTGCGCGGGGTCGCATGAAATACCATGCACCGCGACCTTTTTATCCTCCAGCCAGCCTCGGCTCTCGCCATACACCTCCCACCGCGTTTGCTTTTTTTCTCTCCCCGATCACCGAACTTGATTTTCCTCTGAGGATATTCGCGACGCCATGTGCGCCTTACGACCGCTCGACCACCTTTCTTCTCTCATGGCAGCCTCCCCGCGTTACACCTTCCTCCGATCGGCAGAGCTTTCACCGATTCGAACCTCTCATCGCAGTGAAAATCGAAGGGATTTTTCTAAAATAACGACTGCGTTTCTCGTTTCCCATTTCCAACGTTACGCCTGTTTCTTGTTGACACGTCAAAAAGAGGAAATCTTTGCTTCTGTTCTAAGGTTCGGGATGACATGGCAGCGGAGGGCATCGAGCCTCTGGAAGAGGAGATACCTCACGAGGACATAATCGGCCGAGATTACTGCCGGTACAACGTGAAGCGGTTGATGGCGCCTTACGAGTCGGCCGTCACGAGTCCTCACAACCAAAGGGTGAAGAACGCGAAGGAAAGGGTAAAACGAAAATACTTGAAGCTGACGGAAAGCAATACTGTAAAGGA
The DNA here is from genome assembly GCA_019453355.1 of Ceratina japonica. Lineage (NCBI taxonomy): Eukaryota > Metazoa > Arthropoda > Insecta > Hymenoptera > Apidae > Ceratina > Ceratina japonica. Next base: position 52,008 of record SMSR01016174.1, on the reverse strand, counting down.
ACTCGACTGATCGTTGCAGCGAGAAACGATTTAGAAGCACTTCGGCTCGAAAATTCTCGCGTTTCTCGAAGAACAATTCTTTTGTCTCTTTCGATTTTTAGCTGGAACCGCGTAGTATTAACACAATTTTGAATTTGAATCCGAATTATTGGGGAATCTTCCGAAAGATTCACGGAAAGGCGCAGAATTTGTGCAGTGCGCAACCTCCTAAACTATCAATCGATATCGGCGCTAATACGATGATTTACGAGCGCGCTGAAGCGGTCCAATCGGCTACAGAGCTGGCGAACTCGATTTCCCTCGAAGACGGCTGAATACCTAGACGCGAGTCTGAAAGAGGGTCGGATCGAGAAGAGAGACGAGGGGATTTTACGAGCCGAAGTTAAACGTGTTTATAGAGATACGTGTCTCTGTGATTCGAAGACCAACGGGAGCGTAACCGCGCGTCTAAACGATTTAATAATAATCGATGTGTTTGATTTGCACTCGAAAACGATCTTTTCGTCAATGCTGGAACCAAAAACTGTTCTAGTCAATATGTATAATTAATTGCATTATGTATAAATATGTACACATAACGACTGACGCCGATCGCCACGCGACGGTGGTTATTATACGATTCCGGCGGGTGACTGTTTGTTTGTGCGCGAGTGTACGTGCGACTGATTTGTACATATGGTACCTGAAGTCGATGTGATTGATCCTCTTATGCATTAGACCGGTCGAACGAATTTTGAAAAATGTTTGAACACCGATTATCACGAAAAATCGATGACGTTAATTTATCTCGTGCGACGAATATCCAATTCATTTTTTATACAGAAAAGGGCACCGTCGAACGTGTTCATTTCATCCTCGAGGATAGATCAGCATCCATTTTTAAATGTTCGTTTAAATGGTTCGATCTGCCGGTTTGATCAAATTGTCTTTTGAGGGACGCTAGATACGGAAGTTAGACTCGAGNGAATCAACGAGGAACTACGATTGCGTGGAAAAGATTCTACGCGAAATAGAGAACCTTTATTTGAACCGCATTTCGACATATTCAGAGAAAAACTTTTCATTCTTTCAAGATTTTAAAGAGTATCCCTTGTACTTTATTTTTTAACAAATCAAATTAGATTACGACTTAAAGTTTATTTTCTCGAGATAACCTGTTACGAATACGTAATGCGCGCTTCATAACCGGTTCTGAGTCGATACAACTCATTACGACCGCCGGTATAAAAAGAACGAATATCGCAATATCGCGTTTGATGAAAAACACTTGGAAGTTACGACGATAATCCTGCGGGAAACGATCTCCCGTCCTCCTATCAAATCGTCTCCGCGTCGATTAATATTTTAATTCCCCCGACAATTGTCAGAGCGTCGGCAATTGTACCCACCGCGCAATATGAGGAAAAAGTTCAGTTACAAGATAAAAACGTACGCGAGCGAGAAAGGAAAGAGTTGCGTTACGAGCGGAACGTAACGCGAACGGCAGATGCTTCATCACGGCGCCGCGCGAGCTACGACCGCCGGGTCGACTATAAAGGTGGATTTGATTAGGGCAGCAGGGATATATACGCGGCGAGTCCATTATTTTTCCAACTGCTACGTAACTGTTTTGTTTTATACTACTGAAGTTTCCGAAACGAATAAAGAAGCGCGGGGCAATTCTTTGCGCCGAATAAAGCGTCGTAACGAGCGGATCGCGAACTCCTACGGTCCCGGAGACATTTATAGACCATGTCCTTATTTTTGCACTTTATATTCCTAGTAGCGCATCGCCGGAACACTTAAAGGATTAAGTATATCTCGTAGCGGCGAAATGAGACGGGAATCTCGGTCGGAAAGCGCGGGAGGCCCGGCTTAAGCGAGAGTCGTTGTCTTTAAACGATTAAAAAGCTAAAAACGTGCGACGAGGCGTAAGAGGAGATCGCAGAGAGAGAGAGAGGGCGTAGAAAAAAAAACCGTAGTAAACATCGGTTACGCGTTCGCCAGGCAGTGGCGATGCCGAGCCGATGTGCTGCGCCGCGCCGAAAGCTTCGACNTGCATTTGGTGCATGATCATGTTTACTATAGACTTTGTTAACATGCCGAAATAATTTAATTAACTCAATTATACGTAAACGTAATTTAATATTTTCGATTAAACGTCAAATTCCAGNCCGAGCCGTAATGGCCGTGGAAGGTTAATGGGCTTACCGAAAATTGATGGCGGCTGCGCGGGGTCGCATGAAATACCATGCACCGCGACCTTTTTATCCTCCAGCCAGCCTCGGCTCTCGCCATACACCTCCCACCGCGTTTGCTTTTTTTCTCTCCCCGATCACCGAACTTGATTTTCCTCTGAGGATATTCGCGACGCCATGTGCGCCTTACGACCGCTCGACCACCTTTCTTCTCTCATGGCAGCCTCCCCGCGTTACACCTTCCTCCGATCGGCAGAGCTTTCACCGATTCGAACCTCTCATCGCAGTGAAAATCGAAGGGATTTTTCTAAAATAACGACTGCGTTTCTCGTTTCCCATTTCCAACGTTACGCCTGTTTCTTGTTGACACGTCAAAAAGAGGAAATCTTTGCTTCTGTTCTAAGGTTCGGGATGACATGGCAGCGGAGGGCATCGAGCCTCTGGAAGAGGAGATACCTCACGAGGACATAATCGGCCGAGATTACTGCCGGTACAACGTGAAGCGGTTGATGGCGCCTTACGAGTCGGCCGTCACGAGTCCTCACAACCAAAGGGTGAAGAACGCGAAGGAAAGGGTAAAACGAAAATACTTGAAGCTGACGGAAAGCAATACTGTAAAGGAACTCGACTGATCGTTGCAGCGAGAAACGATTTAGAAGCACTTCGGCTCGAAAATTCTCGCGTTTCTCGAAGAACAATTCTTTTGTCTCTTTCGATTTTTAGCTGGAACCGCGTAGTATTAACACAATTTTGAATTTGAATCCGAATTATTGGGGAATCTTCCGAAAGATTCACGGAAAGGCGCAGAATTTGTGCAGTGCGCAACCTCCTAAACTATCAATCGATATCGGCGCTAATACGATGATTTACGAGCGCGCTGAAGCGGTCCAATCGGCTACAGAGCTGGCGAACTCGATTTCCCTCGAAGACGGCTGAATACCTAGACGCGAGTCTGAAAGAGGGTCGGATCGAGAAGAGAGACGAGGGGATTTTACGAGCCGAAGTTAAACGTGTTTATAGAGATACGTGTCTCTGTGATTCGAAGACCAACGGGAGCGTAACCGCGCGTCTAAACGATTTAATAATAATCGATGTGTTTGATTTGCACTCGAAAACGATCTTTTCGTCAATGCTGGAACCAAAAACTGTTCTAGTCAATATGTATAATTAATTGCATTATGTATAAATATGTACACATAACGACTGACGCCGATCGCCACGCGACGGTGGTTATTATACGATTCCGGCGGGTGACTGTTTGTTTGTGCGCGAGTGTACGTGCGACTGATTTGTACATATGGTACCTGAAGTCGATGTGATTGATCCTCTTATGCATTAGACCGGTCGAACGAATTTTGAAAAATGTTTGAACACCGATTATCACGAAAAATCGATGACGTTAATTTATCTCGTGCGACGAATATCCAATTCATTTTTTATACAGAAAAGGGCACCGTCGAACGTGTTCATTTCATCCTCGAGGATAGATCAGCATCCATTTTTAAATGTTCGTTTAAATGGTTCGATCTGCCGGTTTGATCAAATTGTCTTTTGAGGGACGCTAGATACGGAAGTTAGACTCGAGAAATCTAAGAATAAAGTAAAACGAGTGAGTGCGTGTCGCGACGCACGAGGCGAGACCTTTCCTACGATTTTGCACGATCGAAGTTGGCGCCGGCACGCGCGTCTACGTGCTGTCTCACATTTCATTTCGTTCTCATTCATCCATTGTAACCATCACCTTAAGGCTCGTATATTCCAACTAACGCACCGAGAGACTACCCTTTCGTAACAATGTTTTTACACTAAACTTTTAATATTAATCAGAGTTTTAAAAGGAACAAACATTGGAAAGCGAGCGAGGAATGAGGAGGAATACAAATGGAACGAAAACATGTATCAACTTCCCTCGTGCGGTAATTGATTTCACGCGGACCTGCGTATCCATCGTTTGAAACTTAGGTTCCGATCGAGGCGAGCGAAATTGACGATAACACTTATTTCGTATCGATCGATTTTAACGATCATTCGTGTGCANGCGCATTGATTACCTGCGTAACCATCGTTTGAAACTTAGGTTCGGATCGAGGCGAGCGAAATTAACGATAACACTTATTTCGTATCGATCGATTTTAACGATCATTCGTGTGCAAGTAGTCGAGATCAACGAAGCGTCAACCTCGTGAGTATATAACGAGTAAGATTTCAAACGTTAACAATACTCGAAATAAACCGACGACTGATTCAGATACGGTCGTTGTTCGACAAAGTCTGTCTGTCTACTTTTTTCCCCCCCAACGATTCCTCTTCCCTTTACACGTGCACGTCGCGAAAGTTATTGCGGAGGACGGAGCCGTGAAGCCGGACGTCGATCCGGCGAAAATCGAAGGAGCAAACGTGCTCTGGTGAACATCGGCCGCATCGATTCGCCAATTTACAAGTAACAAAGGGTCAACGCTCGTTGGCGATTCACAGAGCGCGTAGGAAGCAATCAAGTGCAAAGCACACGTTGAAATCGTAAATGCGGCTTGGTTTATCGGCATTTCGGGATCGTACGTGCAGTAAATCCCGGCCCGGAGTTTGATTAGATTGTCGTTCGACGGATTTGATAATGGCTGATTACCTATCAATCGAACAAATCGATGGCGCTCGCCCCTTGCGCGACTCGCGAAGTCTGACGCACACGACGAAGCACGGACCCACGGAAAATCGAACCGTCGCGGTTCGCTTCGGTTTCTTTTCTCCAATTTTAATTGGGGCACGTCCACCGCGTCCGGCATACCACGGGGATCGGCGATGATATTAAATTCCCTGATAAAATTGCCAAAGCCGCTTGAAAATTTTTGTCTGAAATTCGTCGAGCCTTTTTACGAAAAGTACAGTTCCGTACGGGCGGGGATAAAAGTTTCAATCTGGCCGACGGACGTCCCGCAGAAATAACAAGTTTTCGTCGCTTGATCATTTAAAAGTGTCCGATCGAAAGAGTCGCGGGGAAAGTTGAAGAGAAAGGAAGGAAAAAGAGAAAAACGATAGTGGGACGGCGTACACAGCGACCTTTCAGTGATAATTAATTTCTCGCCATTGGTGGGTCGTTAACGAGCTCGTTAAAAAGTTTTGACACGTTTATACCTGGATTCGACCGTGCAAAAACCATTTAAGCTTCTTCCCCCGACGGGCCGGGGCTGAATGAACCTCGTTCAAGTACTCTCCCTCTCCGTCGCGAACGTACCGCCGCCGCCGCCTCTACACTATCTTTCCCTCGACTATCATTTCTCCCATGAATTTTTCCTATTCTTCGATTCCAGTTTCTGTTCTCCTCGCCGGTCTTTGCGGAGAGATCGGGAAACGGAAGCGCGGGGGGGAGGGTACGAGGAAACAGAGGGAAAGAAAAATATCGTGAACTAAACCGGGGCTCTGTAAAAGAGGGGAATCTCGAAGAACGGCGAGGAAAACGGAAAGGCAGAGAACCGCTCTCATTGTTTCGCTCCCGGCAAGATATCGGCCAAGTTTATGGTAGAAACTCGACCTATAAATTTTATCCTTTAATACGGCTTGCTACGTATAATGCGAAACCGACGAGTTATATCTCGTGTACGGTTTAAGGAATCTCGTGAACGATACTTTTCAGCTGCGCTGCAATTCCGCCTAGGAATTCTAGTTCCGAACAATAACTGAAACTATCGCGGAATCGTAAATCAGAACGCGGACTCCGGATGTGCGAAGGAACGTTACGTTCGCCCTGAGCGCGGCCGGGAAACTCTCGTAAGTTCGGTATCGCAAAAAATACGCTCGCGGATCGTTCCCTGCATCGGAGGGGAATGAAATACCGGTGTAGTTTGAATTCTCGGACTTCGGCAGATGAGATATTACATGGAAGACGGAGCGGCGGCGCGCCGGCAGGTAAGAGGAAAATACACTGAACGGATTACGGCGTCAAACGGCCGTGGAATTAACGGCAGGTTTGCACGGAATTGGCTGCAAACGTAACGGGGAGACCTTGGTTTCGGCTTATGCGGCGATCGTGAATCGAATATCAGTCGACAGGTCGATCGCGTTCCGCTTTAGGAAAGACGGCTTTGCAATTCGGTCAATTGTAAAGCCCGATAGCCGATCCGGACAGCGCGGAGGGACGGTTAATCTCCACGGAAAACCATTTCCAGGTGCCGCGCCACAAGACTCGGCCCAGGCCACGTTTGCCAGGACCTCTTGGTTCGTGAATATTATACCACGGGCGTGATTGAATCAATGCTCAGACGGATTCGAGACGAGCCAATCTGTCGAATGTGCGTCGGATTGCTACCTGCCTACCTTTGTACCGTAACTACTGCCGCCTGAAAAATTTCAAGGACTTCTTTTATGTACACCTCTATGCAAAATTTACCTCACCGTGCGATCTACCATTCCATTTCCGAAATTTTAGGATTTCTTTGCTCTTTAAATAGCCACGAGGCTTGAATTATCTAAACTGCACCTTCGTCTCCAGCAATATCCTTTCTCAAGAACGAAATTTTATTTGAGCACGAAGGAGCGAGACGATGAACGAAATGAGTAGCCTAATAAAATATGTAGACATCCATCGAACTTGACGTAATAAGAAAATATTCGTAGCAAAGTGCAGGTGAGCGAAGAATCGTGTTGTTTTGAAAAATTAATTATCTCGATACTGAGTACTGAAATGGCAGTGAAACTACTTTAAAACACCCCCTCGACGCGGACGGTTCAGAATGAACTCGTCAACTTTTAAACCAAGCTCTTCTTTTTGTTACTTGAGTCGACGCGAACTATGCAGCTCGTTCCGAGCGCGGATTCGAGAAACAAAAGTGTCGGTCATTGAATAAATTACGAAGTAAATGAANGGAATGAAATACCGGTGTAGTTTGAATTCTCGGACTTCGGCAGATGAGATATTACATGGAAGACGGAGCGGCGGCGCGCCGGCAGGTAAGAGGAAAATACACTGAACGGATTACGGCGTCAAACGGCCGTGGAATTAACGGCAGGTTTGCACGGAATTGGCTGCAAACGTAACGGGGAGACCTTGGTTTCGGCTTATGCGGCGATCGTGAATCGAATATCAGTCGACAGGTCGATCGCGTTCCGCTTTAGGAAAGACGGCTTTGCAATTCGGTCAATTGTAAAGCCCGATAGCCGATCCGGACAGCGCGGAGGGACGGTTAATCTCCACGGAAAACCATTTCCAGGTGCCGCGCCACAAGACTCGGCCCAGGCCACGTTTGCCAGGACCTCTTGGTTCGTGAATATTATACCACGGGCGTGATTGAATCAATGCTCAGACGGATTCGAGACGAGCCAATCTGTCGAATGTGCGTCGGATTGCTACCTGCCTACCTTTGTACCGTAACTACTGCCGCCTGAAAAATTTCAAGGACTTCTTTTATGTACACCTCTATGCAAAATTTACCTCACCGTGCGATCTACCATTCCATTTCCGAAATTTTAGGATTTCTTTGCTCTTTAAATAGCCACGAGGCTTGAATTATCTAAACTGCACCTTCGTCTCCAGCAATATCCTTTCTCAAGAACGAAATTTTATTTGAGCACGAAGGAGCGAGACGATGAACGAAATGAGTAGCCTAATAAAATATGTAGACATCCATCGAACTTGACGTAATAAGAAAATATTCGTAGCAAAGTGCAGGTGAGCGAAGAATCGTGTTGTTTTGAAAAATTAATTATCTCGATACTGAGTACTGAAATGGCAGTGAAACTACTTTAAAACACCCCCTCGACGCGGACGGTTCAGAATGAACTCGTCAACTTTTAAACCAAGCTCTTCTTTTTGTTACTTGAGTCGACGCGAACTATGCAGCTCGTTCCGAGCGCGGATTCGAGAAACAAAAGTGTCGGTCATTGAATAAATTACGAAGTAAATGAAACGCAAATCCGTTCACGCTGCTCGTAACAGCATTAGCACACAAATTAAATGGAACAACCTATCTCCGTCCCGTAATATCCCCCTGCAATATCGCTCAAGACGTTACATCGGCATAGGATTGTATAAAAAGCATTTCTCTTTTTTTTTTAATCAAATTTTAATAGGAAAATCACTTACCGAATCGCCGTCGGCTGCCATTCCGTTAATGCCCTACGCGCGTTCCCTTTGTTGTTTATATACTCGGTATTCTGCACGACACTGGCCACCATCGGCGATCCTGCAAATAAAAAAACTTTATGGATAAACTTGTAGGACACAAAACCCATTAGCCGTGGACAAGGGAATAAAAAAAGTTTAATAATAAAACACCACTGCGATTGGAACGTTTTAACATCGTTTCCGCCCCACGGTCCCGTCCACGTAACAACGTTAAATCATTAATTCTTTTAAAGCACGCGGAAATTTTTCCATCCGACCGGACACCGGCGAAATTCGTAACGCGAACGAGTTTCGTCCGCGGGAAACCGGCCGCGACCATTTGCTCGGCATTATCGAATTATCGTACACATTTTCTTCCCGTTTACGCGTCCTCCGCGCAACGACTTTACCACCTTTTTTGTTCTCCGGCTCCGCGCGACGCGTCCGCTGGAAACGCATTTTCTGCGGGAACGAGATTGAATGGACGGCGTTTATAACGCGAGGGATTGCGCGACGTTATCCGGCGCACGAGACCCGTGGACTCTGTATCATTTACGATCGTCATAAGCGGACCTAATGGAGCAGGCCTGGACGAGGTGGCCGAGGAGCTTTTTCGAAAATCGATAGCGATTCCACGCGTAAACGTGATCACGTATTTACGTTTAACTACAAATTATTTTATACACGAACGGAAAATGGATTAAATGATGCGCTTAACGCGGCGTACGTGAACTGTCTAAATTAAGCTACTTTCCCGGGATAAAATCAGATTTGCGGAAAAATTATGCGCGCAGTATAAACGCTGACGCCGTACGTTAATTTTTCATACGATTTCTGCTTGCGATGTCGAATTAAATAATGCGATGCAGGTTTACCTTTCCGAGACAATGTTTAAATAGTACAGGCTGTGCTCGGTTCGGGGGCGAGACTGAAATAATATCTTATTCTTAGCATTCAGGTCGGCTGGTATCTTTCAATCATTATTTGACTCGGCCTGGTTCACAGATCTCGCTATTCTGGATTTTTTGTTTGCCAAATACATGCGCGATCCATAGGCGCCTATTGCAATATGTGCATATCGCGCGGCTCTCTTTGAGCTTTTTTTATCGAACTGCAGTAACATTGTTTCGATACGCTGAATAATATCAATGGAAGATTGCGTTGCGATCTGCGTAAATCGAAACAGAGATTTTGTTGTCGAACGAACATCACAGCGGAATATGCAAATTCCTATACGTACGCCGAAACGCAACGCAACGCGAGATCACGGTGTTAAAAATATTATTTCAAAATGATACTTGCGTGCATGTGCCTGTTGAAAAAGGAAAAGGGTAAATAAAAATATATAACACGAGAGAATACAAAATTTTATAGTTCGGGGGAAAAAATGTGGGGGCGTAGAGTTTGTTTAAAAATATGCATTTTATTTGATTCAATCTTTAGATTGATTTTTCCCAGATAAATATATACATGTATTTATAATGTATGAACAAGTATACCCGCAATATCAATGATCTATACAAAATGATATCTTTTTACACATCGTTATAAAAATACCATTTCCATACAGAAATACAATCTCCGTCGGTGTGAACGTGCCCACGGCTTTCGATTTGCAGAACCAAAATACGCTCCTGGCGATAATTTGGAGAACGAGGTTTCGATCGCTCAACGAGTATACGTACTATAATATACAATAAATCTATATCATGTGACAGAGTCTTTGAACAAGCAATACTGCGAAACTTTCTTTCGACTATGATACACCAAGAACGTAACAAGCATAAATATAATTTTCACGTATTCACTTCTCTTAATAACCATCTGAAAAGGTACTTTTAGGTACAACGTTCGCCGAGTCGTGCTCTTCGCACGACCGGCCGATCAGCTTTCTTTTCTTGCCGTTTAAGCGAAACGACAAAGCGAGTAGAAGTATTCGTCAATTGATAAGAGGTACAGCAACAATAGATACAAACAATTTTTCGTGTCGAATGTCGACGAGAATAAAATCGTACAAACAATAATTGATAACTAGAGAAACAACGCAGTTGAATCAAGTTCTCTTTCGAAAAGGGGGCGAACGGAACGAAAGGGGGGGGGCTAACAAGAAAGAACAGAGATCACAAATTGCAACGAGGAGAAGTCCCTTTTTTCCACTTTTGCGTAAACACTCGAGGCGGGGTTCGAAGATTTAAACGTGAATTCGATACGTCGATCGATGCAGTACCACTTCACGATAGGAATACGCTAAAAAAAACGGGGATTTAAGCTCGGCTACCGGAGTACCAAATTGAAAACAAAAAAAATGGCAGAGCTCGATGTTCAGGAGACTCGTGTTTCTCTTTCTCGGTTTCTCGTTCGGGGTTAGTTGACCGCCTTCTCCTGTTTGAGAGAGTCGAACTCCTCCAGCATCGCTTGTAGCCCTTCGGGAACGCGTCCAGAGTCCAATTCCTGTCCCCACTGCCGATACTGCAAGAAGAAAAATAACGAACGGGGTTACACCACGACCTCCGTCCTAATACGTGACCGAACTTCGTTCTTTATACCCAAAACTGTTTCTTCGGGAACTCTGAAGGACACTGGAAAGGATTGGTTGATGCGAACAGATGATTACAGGAGAGGGTCTTCTTTTCTTTCCTATGAGTCGGTTCTTCTATGAGTCGATTCTTCTATGAGTGATAAACACGATTTTTCTGATAGAAAACTGCAAAGAAAGCTTGACAAACTCGGGCTAGTCGTATTATTTTGCTTGATCAATGAATATACGTTTCAGACGTACGTACCTTCTAAACCATTTACTTGATTCAATAATACATCGAGCGAATAGTATCCATAAATTTCAAATAGTCGCCTTTCTAACACGGTCGCCACTATCTTCAAGCAGTAGTATTCTCGAATGGAATAGAAATTCCGTGCGAATAAAAGAGGAAGAGAAGTTCCAATGTCTGCGCGAGATTCTATTGTTTTTTAAGTGTAGGAACTAATTTCTGAAAGTTCAGGGCGCTCTTAACTCCCGCAAAAAAGAAAAACGGAACGGGGAGGGACGAGACATGTTTACGATTCTTTCGAAAAACTTTTGCGCCTTCCAATGTTCTCCATTTTCTTGTCTCACCCTGGGAATTTACGATATTAACGTACGCGGAAAATACAAACGTAACGCGCGCCGCGCCGCCGCTGCGATTCCGGCGCAGCTGTAACTCTCCCTACGAATGGGATGGCCACGATTGCATAATCGAGAACATGTACGACTTTAAAAACGTCCGCCGGTGAAGAGCGGCGTTGGAATAATAGGCGCATAACTCACTCTTCGCGAGAACTTCCTCCAAGAGGGAGGATTTATTATCGTCTCGTCGCATAGAAAACGGCCACGGGACAGGATATATGTACTCGCGAAATACGCACGACGGAGAGAAGAGAGAGTCCTCGGGAATAAGTTGATAGGAGATGCTACGAGAAGGGGGGACGTTCGGAGAAGAGGACTTACCATCTCCAGCTCTCTCCGAAGCGCGAGCACAGCCTTTTCGCGGTCAGCCACCAGCTCCTCCAGGTATTGATACCTGAGCTTCTTCCGAGCACGACACTCCCTCGCACTCTGTCGGCTTCGCTCTAGAAAAACAGACGGAAAAAATTCATGAAAAGACGTGGGAAGTTGACACGGCGGCGGCGCCGGCGAAGTCCTATAAGCGCGCGATTTAATATTCCCTCTCGCAAATACAGATATAACAGCGATCGTAGACAATCGAACTTCTTTTATTTCGTTTCCGAAGTTCAAACGATTGTACCTCGGCGGGGAGTTTATTATTCTGTACCGTGGCAAGGGTGAAACGCTCTTAAAGGCTCGATGGAAAAGGCGATTATAGGAAAGGGTGAGCGAAGCCAAACAAGCGGACGGGTGTATCGCAGCCGCGTTTCTTTGGTAAATTTTTCACGGCAGATCGAATGCGACGAGACGACGGCGGCGCGGGCACACGGTGGGGCGTTAATAATTCAGAATCTGCCACGCGAAGTCTGGCGTTCGCGAGATAAGCAAAACGGAATTCTAATAAAGGAAGGAAGGTGTACCTTCGAAACGAAGCTCACTTGCGCGCGGACTTTTCACCCGCGAACACAAATATTGCGCCGTTTCCAAGAAACATGAACGATNGGAGTCTTCGGGAATAAGTTGATAGGAGATGCTACGAGAAGGGGGGGACGTTCGGAGAAGAGGACTTACCATCTCCAGCTCTCTCCGAAGCGCGAGCACAGCCTTTTCGCGGTCAGCCACCAGCTCCTCCAGGTATTGATACCTGAGCTTCTTCCGAGCACGACACTCCCTCGCACTCTGTCGGCTTCGCTCTAGAAAAACAGACGGAAAAAATTCATGAAAAGACGTGGGAAGTTGACACGGCGGCGGCGCCGGCGAAGTCCTATAAGCGCGCGATTTAATATTCCCTCTCGCAAATACAGATATAACAGCGATCGTAGACAATCGAACTTCTTTTATTTCGTTTCCGAAGTTCAAACGATTGTACCTCGGCGGGGAGTTTATTATTCTGTACCGTGGCAAGGGTGAAACGCTCTTAAAGGCTCGATGGAAAAGGCGATTATAGGAAAGGGTGAGCGAAGCCAAACAAGCGGACGGGTGTATCGCAGCCGCGTTTCTTTGGTAAATTTTTCACGGCAGATCGAATGCGACGAGACGACGGCGGCGCGGGCACACGGTGGGGCGTTAATAATTCAGAATCTGCCACGCGAAGTCTGGCGTTCGCGAGATAAGCAAAACGGAATTCTAATAAAGGAAGGAAGGTGTACCTTCGAAACGAAGCTCACTTGCGCGCGGACTTTTCACCCGCGAACACAAATATTGCGCCGTTTCCAAGAAACATGAACGATACCGTGATACCGTGGCCGTAAAAATTCGCGGCTTAACGATATCTTGGGATGCATTCAAGCCGGGCTCTGCGCCTCGGTAACTGGTAACGCGATACTTTTATCCCGCGCCAACAAAACGCGTCAGTCGGTGCGCAATAAAGTAACGAGAATATGTGGAGAACTTAAAAGGAGAATGGAAGGAACAGTGCATGCACCGCCGCGAAACGTCCATGGAAATCGGAGGGAAAAAATAACTTCTGTGCACGGGAGATAACAGACGCAAGAATCCCACGGAATGTAACTTGTGCATCGAACATTCGCGTCCGATTCTGCATACAAATACAATACCGAACGGCGGTTTCTTGCTTAACCCGGCGGCGATCGCGCGGAATAGCAAACGAGTCCGGAAGATACCATAAAATCGAAGATATCGGAACGAGCTAAATAGTTGGCATACCGCAGGAAACAAAGCTCCGGAACTTCGACTCGTAGAGGTTCCACCAACTACAAATCGTTCGCGGAGAGAGAAGAACGAGCGCCGATAAATATTCCTCCCGCGGTTCCGCATCGACTATAAATTATCATGGTAAAAATTACAAACAAAGGTGAAGGACGTGCCCGTCCGCGTCGGGCGTATACAACGATCCGCGACGATAAATTCGCGTAAAACTCAAAATGTGACGCGAGATTTTTCACGAGTGCTCGCGGTTCGCGAGGCCTGACAGATGACAACTGTGCCATTAGTTTCGCGCCACGACGTACAGCGGAGTGTTTCCGGATCGCGCCCGAAGGAGAAACATCGAATAAAAATAGCGATCGACGACGGCCGTTGCAGGATATTGCAAATTTCACCTAACGCATGATAAAACCTCTTACGACGGTTATTATCGCGTCCACGGCTCGCTGAGCTCAACTTTTACGGGGCAACGAACGTTCCCCGAGAGACTTCCGGTTCTCATCTTCTTAAGAAAACGATCGACCCGAGTCGAAAATTTTACTATAATTTGAATCTTCTAAACCTAAATGTACTCCAGTTTAGGTCTATTAGATCTAAAAAGTAGAACTAGTAGAGTTATCTCAGAACTTAATATTTGATATAACTCTAATCAGAAACTATTGGCCGGTATTCATAGTCGTTACTTATTCTTGAGATCGACTATCACTGTCTATCCCATATTTCCCGACCTTGTCTCGTACAGGAAACACGGATTTAAGCAAATGCTTAAGGCGACCTTAAAAATAAGTAACGACTATGAATACCGCCCTATAAGTCCCTAAAAAAATCTNAAACACAGGGACGGTAACGGGCAGCAGGCAGATTTGAAAGTGGATAATACGAGCCTCTACAGCGCGGCGTAATATAACTGATTCGTTGTTTCTTGCTGCCACTGATTAATATCTCAAACGAGTTGGTTCAAACTCACAACGGGCAACGTTTTCAATGAAAACAAAAGCTTATCGAATCAAACAAAGGGCGAAGAGAGAGAGAGAGAGAGAGAGAGAGAGAGAGAGAGAGAGGAGGGCGGTGGAGTAGTTTAGCCAGATCCGTTAAAAGCTCCGCACGAAGCCTCCATCGGGACTGTCCTAAGCCACGAAACGTTTGGCCAACCGCGCATTTTCGTCCGCAAATAACCCCGCCGCGAAAAGAGCCAGGCGGCGGCTTTTTCTTCCCCGATTGTTACCCACTTAACTCCCCCGACGTTCCGTCGACGCGTGCAAGCCGATTCGCAAAACGAGAGACGGGCTCTCTTTTGTCGTTACTCGAAGTCGAGGACCGGCTTCAAAGGAGTGCCATCGTTCGCGGGTCGATTGTTTGCCGGGCAAAGAGGAGAAAAATCTCGGGGATGCGAGCGGCGCAGGAGCGTCTCGGAACCCTTCGAGAGATAAAGAAGACGGAAAAGCGAATGTGATGCACGCAACGGGGTGGGCCCCGCTCGACGACCACTCGTTCAACTTTGCACGTCCCCGGAGCACGGTTGTCGCGACGAGCAGAGGAGGAGGCGCGGCCGCTGGCTTAGCTATGCATGTACTCACGGGTGACAAAATACAAATTCAGCCCCCCTTTTAGGGAAGCTGTTTACCCTTCGGCCCTATCCTTTCCTCTCAATCTTATCTGGTATTAAATCTCCTCGAATCCTCTTTCTTTTCCTCCACCGCTTCTCTCCGTCCGCCACCGCCGCCCTTCGCCCTCGCGGCTGGTTTTTTCGTCTCCCTCTCGGCTCGAGCCTCGCCGCTATTTCCCGTCTTTATTTAACCAACTGTCGGTTCGCGCGCGCGGCTCTTTGTGGACGGAAAATGGAATTGATGTTCCACGATGAACGGAGAGATACAGAGAACGGGCGGAGGAGCGAGCTTAAGGATTCTCCCCGTGTGCGAAGCCNGGATCGTCCATGCTTGTAACCTGCCACAGGAGGAATCGATTCAGTTCTGGACGTGGGAATTAAGCGTCCTCGCGCAGCCAATTTGCGGCTCCATTTAAGATCCGGCATCCGGACGACGTCGGACGGCTTTATCGGGTTCGAATAAAGTCTGGCCGAGGCATACACACGCGAACGACATCGACCGGAAGATCGTATGCGCGAATCGAATCAAGGGAAATTGGATTTACTACGACGTCTGCTGACACCGATCGTAGTAAACGGCGCGAGTTACGATTCTCGGAGTACTCAATGAGAGTAGCGTCTTCCTCGAGAGAGAGAGCTCGGGAAGCTCAGATAAGAAATTACAAAATCGCGGGGAACGAGGATGGAGGAGGAAACGCCGTCCATTCGGGCGCAGAGCGGAATCGCGAGCATGGGAGTTGGCCGGTCATAAAACGAGCTTAAATCCCGCCCGCTGCTTCCTACCTAACGTTAGGAACCAGTACGAATGCACGAGAGAAAAAAAATCGGTAACATAAAAAAGGAAATGAAACATTACGTCTATTAGGAAGATAATTTCACTCTTTAATTTATTCGCCGGGATTCGGAGAATAAATATGCGTTTTTTGAAAAAATAAATATGATTATTTATAGAAAAGGATTGTTGGGAGCTGAAGCCGTGCTGGCGGAGGTTCGTGCCTGCTTTCCTACGTCGTCAACCCATCGTTTAGTCTGGCAAAACGATGGAATTGCAAAACACACCCCTCCGGCGCGGAATCATCGGTAACATCGGTTCCCGGCGCCGGAGTTGACCCAGCATAAATATTCATCGTTTCTGAGATAAATATTCCGACGGTGTCAGAGGTCTGGGACTGGAGGACCATCACTCCGACGCTCCGCAATCAACCGGCGTGCATTTCTCACCTTGTGTAAACGCGCGCGGTTACATCTTGTTTTCTCGCGCAGTCAGGAACAAGGAACGCGGCGCACCGGTGTAACTTTTTCAAGGGCAGAATGCAAATGTCATTTAAAACTTTTTTAAACTTTCATAAACGCGCGGGGACAGAAATTCTCATGATACTTCACGTTCTACATTTTCCCCGGAAGAGATCTGTTACCGTCTAAGAATCTGTTGAACACAATGTGCTACGAATTGATAAATCACGGGAGACACGGAATCCTCTGTTTTACGCTTAAATAATACGGGCTGAGCTAAACTTAAGGGGATTAACGTGGATATCGAAAATCTTCTTACCGAGCTTGGCTTTCATGTCCGTCTTGTCGGACGCCTTCCTTCCAGGCTTGCGTCCCCTCTTACCCCCCTCTTTCCGATCGCTACGAGATCCCTCCTGCAATAAAAAGGAAAACCACGTGATTTAATCGAAAAACTTGTCCCGCTCGTCTGATCGATGAAACGCGCGCTCGCGCGCGGACGAGCAAAGCGAATTGTAATTAACAGTTCTATTACGAATAACAGCTTTGAGCCGCGATAATTGTACGAGACAAAAGGTGAAATGGGTGCGTACGAGTTCTCGCGCAAAAAAACGTTTACAACCCGGGGTTGGGTGTGTTGCGCGTCACGGGCGATCGTAAAACGCATTCGAACCCAAAATAGACAAAAGGATTGCGGGTATGTACTCGCGGCGTACGCCATTCCGGGAAAATTTTTGTGCGTACGCCGTTCCCATCCAAAATTCGAAGCAGAAACACAGGGACGGTAACGGGCAGCAGGCAGATTTGAAAGTGGATAATACGAGCCTCTACAGCGCGGCGTAATATAACTGATTCGTTGTTTCTTGCTGCCACTGATTAATATCTCAAACGAGTTGGTTCAAACCCACAACGGGCAACGTTTTCAATGAAAACAAAAGCTTATCGAATCAAACAAAGGGCGAAGAGAGAGAGAGAGAGAGAGAAAGAGAGAGGAGGGCGGTGTAGTTTAGCCAGATCCGTTAAAAGCTCCGCACGAAGCCTCCATCGGGACTGTCCTAAGCCACGAAACGTTTGGCCAACCGCGCATTTTCGTCCGCAAATAACCCCGCCGCGAAAAGAGCCAGGCGGCGGCTTTTTCTTCCCCGATTGTTACCCACTTAACTCCCCCGACGTTCCGTCGACGCGTGCAAGCCGATTCGCAAAACGAGAGACGGGCTCTCTTTTGTCGTTGCTCGAAGTCGAGGACCGGCTTCAAAGGAGTGCCATCGTTCGCGGGTCGATTGTTTGCCGGGCAAAGAGGAGAAAAATCTCGGGGATGCGAGCGGCGGAGGAGCGTCTCGGAACCCTTCGAGAGATAAAGAAGACGGAAAAGCGAATGTGATGCACGCAACGGGGTGGGCCCCGCTCGACGACCACTCGTTCAACTTTGCACGTCCCCGGAGCACGGTTGTCGCGACGAGCAGAGGAGGAGGCGCGGCCGCTGGCTTAGCTATGCATGTACTCACGGGTGACAAAATACAAATTCAGCCCCCCTTTTAGGGAAGCTGTTTACCCTTCGGCCCTATCCTTTCCTCTCAATCTTATCTGGTATTAAATCTCCTCGAATCCTCTTTCTTTTCCTCCACCGCTTCTCTCCGTCCGCCACCGCCGCCCTTCGCCCTCGCGGCTGGTTTTTTCGTCTCCCTCTCGGCTCGAGCCTCGCCGCTATTTCCCGTCTTTATTTAACCAACTGTCGGTTCGCGCGCGCGGCTCTTTGTGGACGGAAAATGGAATTGATGTTCCACGATGAACGGAGAGATACAGAGAACGGGCGGAGGAGCGAGCTTAAGGATTCTCCCCGTGTGCGAAGCCCATCGCGAGGTTCGCCTTAAAGCCGAGAATATAATTAAGCCGCATCGTCGGAGGGCAGATTGACATAAGACGAAGGAGATGACTAGCGTAGTTAGAAAAATGTGATTTCCCCGACGTTTGGCGATACTTTTACGGCGATATTTCTGTCAGATTTCGATGCGCTTAGAACCCGTACACACCGGAAAGGTTGGAGCTCATCAAACCTCTTCTCGCTGACACTGACATTTCCGTCGATTTCCTGGTGTGTCCCTATCGCGTTGCTACCTGCAACATCAACCCTGCGACTGACAATTCTACTCGGATTCCTGACGTGTATCCGATCGTCGGGAGGAACGATTCGCCCGCTTCCGGCGTTCGTCCATCATCTGCTGATACCCACCATCATCGATTCGAACCTTAACGCGTCGTAACTTAATGCTTTTATCGTTTCATTCCCGCCGCGAGACTCGCCAGATTCCGCGTACCAGCCATCGAGTTAACAACGGGTGTACGTAGACGCGTGATTACTTAGGAACATAGAGCCGGGAATGCATTAGGAAATCGATAGCAATCTAGTCTACCGAACGGAAGATACGTTCTTTTGGGCGCTCCGCGCGAGATAAACCTTTGAATATTCGCGAAGGTAGCGAACAGGAGAGAGCGAGAGAGAGAGAGAGAGAGAGAGAGATTGCATCGGCGCGATCTAGCTTCGGATGCCCGATAGTAGCTACATGGCAGAGACCGGAAGCTCGTAAACCACACTGTACACAATCGAGCACACAGGCTTTGTAGTTTCGCTGTTCGCCGACCGATTCCCTCTTACGCGTATTTCTCGAGCGCAAAGGCCGCAAAAGCCGGGTTACGCGCGCGGATCGCCGCGACCAGCTCCGTGCCAAGGCTCTCTCCGCTCGGCATCGAGCGTGATTTAATCTAACGGCGTTAACGCGCGACTCGTCGCTACGGCACGTACCCTACGCCGTACTTACGCGCTTTAGTTTCTACGTACCGATGCGTGTCAAGCGTGACCAGCGAACGTGTCAAAGGAGATCTCCCACGCTGTTAGGACGCGTTAAGTTCCCGCCGCTAGGTCTATTTCGTTCTTTTTATAAAAACGTGTATACGTTGCTTAGAAGACGAGAGAAGATCGTAAAAAGACCTGTTGTTATCTAACAATTTTTCTACGGGAAATATTTGATCCGCTTCTCGCCTGCGCGCATTGATGTTATCGATAAAGAGATAGCAATTAGATGCAACGCGTACATCTGCTGATAACGATGACGCCCCGTTCAAAAAGTTGCGAACGCTCGCTCTTTACGAGGACAAAGTGAAATTGTGTATCGATCGAACGAGCAACGCGGTGCCGTTCGAAGCTGGGCGAATAAAAATTCGCCCGCGTTACTCGGCGAATATCTATTCGGTCTAATGAAGTATTTGCCCACCGCGTACGGAGACCAGGTTCGATCCGATTCATTTTACACGAACTTCGCCGCGACGAATATAGAACGTTTCTTTTTATCCTATCCCCTTGATTGACCCGTAGTATTCTCCCGAGAGTGGCTCAGGCTCGTACAATCGATTTTGATTACAATATTTCTTGCCTCTTTCGACGCATCCGAGAGCGTCGACGAAAGTCGCGCCTCGGGTAATCCTTCTACTCGACGAATCAACTTTCAGATGATCACCTCTCGAGCAGGAGATCTTTAATTACAAATGGTACGGGAACCGTGCCACCCTCTTAGATTCCATCCACGGGTTCCGCCTCTTTTCTGCGAGCTAGACCACTCTCAAATTTCACGGAAAGAACTCGTCGTTCAATTAATTCTCATTATTAACGGAATTACTCCCAGAGTCCCTTAGCGAGAGGCTCTCTTAAACGCGTTATCCACCCTCCCCCCTCCTCCTCCCGATTTCCTTTATTACGTCAAAATCCTCCTTACCACCCGCCTTCCCATCCTGGTTTCTTGCTGTCTTACTTCCTAACTGCTCCCGTCAATTTAACTCCGGGTAACCCCGGGCTCTTCCCGCTTTTCCCTTTCTCGTCTCCCTTCTATTTTCCGCGATCGCACCGACCGACCTCGGCGACGCGGTCTTCTTCACGCGGCTAATTTTAAGCACTTCAAACCGTGCAATAACGAACTATCGAACAAATCTGCCAACATCTTCGCCGTGTTCTTCGACACCGAGAGAAAGCTTTCTTTTTTAAGCGAAACGAGAATGACTCGTAGAAATGAAAATAAGGATTCTCGATTTGCATACGATTACAAATAACGCGGTTGTCGGCTTAATCTAAAGTCTCTTACGTCTAAACATACAACTTTACTCCGCGAAGCGTAATATTAAGACCGAGATATGGTGGATTATTCTTCACGAAGTAGCAACGGGGATCGCCGCGAGGTTCAATTATTCAGTAGAGTCTACCGAGTAGACGAACAGAATTAGAGACGAAATCCTCTTCCGCTTCTCCTTGGATGAAAATTCATAATAACGTTTGTCCACGATGGAATGTAGAAAAATCATTAGGAATACTGCTCTTCTCTTGTATCTCGCTCGTCTTCGGAATTACGTTCAAAGTTTAACGAGAAGCAAAAGAGTCCAAGCACATCTCCGTCAGAATCTTCCTTTAAAAAAAATGATAAAAATGCAAATGATCAAACGCGATCGAATACGTTCGTAAATTGTTATCAGCCGGCGTTATCGTAATATCGCAAAGAGTACATTAAAGTCCGATGCAACTGCGAGTTTCGCTTATAAAAGTGCAGCGAGCGAGCGTGCAGCGCAGTTACCGGATCCACCGAGCGCACAACCTTATTATTACCTCCGTTCGTCGAAGGTTGCCGGTGCGATCCTCCGACGCTCTTTTAGCGTTGACCTACAAAGCGAATTCTTGCAAAGGGAAACAGCGACTCGATCGAGGACGTTGCAAGTGTAGCAGAGCCTCGCGCGCCGACGACTGGAAATCTTTCTGTGTCACACACCCGCGAGGCGAGCGGGAAAAAAAATTATTTTATGGTCGATTAATACGCGATTATTCCAAAGCCGTGAGTAATGCTCGTCCGATTCGTTTGTAAAAACGAATTTATGTCTGATTACGAGATCTGAGGACGGGCATCGTTCGCAAACGACGTTCTCGACACGCACACAGGTGCGAATGGAAAACAAAAAAACGTATGCAAAAACGACAAGACACGGAGAATACGCGTAAAGCCTCCTTGGGCTTTTCCACGTCATTGTTCACCGGAGAACTAACGCGACCGGATGAGAGACGAACAAAGAGGAAGAGGAGAAGGAAGCCTCGTAATTTTGCAACCGCGCCACCGACGCCGCTATGTAACAATGAACGAGGGAGGTTCTGTGAATACAATGGTAAAGCGTCACGCTGGAATCATCGTGCCGACGAAAATCCCGTAAATTCAACGGCACGCGTGTAGTTATACTATATCCGCTCATTCCCCGCGTTAAATTCTCGAGATCTATCGCTCACCAACGTTGCATCGTCGTTTCGATACCCTGCTATTAAACGCCCGTTGTTTCTGATATACGACGACCAATTGTTCGTTAAAGAAACTGCCTTGAGCAGTAAATCCCTAAATCGGGCACAGGAGAGTTTGCGACACGGGCGGAAGGGTCTATCGAGTGACAACGAGGTCGTGTCGATATGCAACTGTCATAAGAGATTTCGGTACGNACATCGTCGTTTCGATACCCTGCTATTAAACGCCCGTTGTTCCTGATATACGACAACCAATTGTTCGTTAAAGAAACTGCCTTGAGCAGTAAATCCCTAAATCGGGCACAGGAGAGTTTGCGACACGGGCGGAAGGGTCTATCGACTGACAACGAGGTCGTGTCGATATGCAACTGTCATAAGAGATTTCGGTACGAGCCGAGAAACATCTGTCTGTCGGTGATGTTACCGTTCGCCACGCTTCAGTTGCACTGCAGTCGTAAGAGAGATTTCGAAAGACAGGAGACAGTTGCCACGAGATTGCCAGCGAAATATACTTTCCACCTACTAAGATTCGTCGTCTAACGATCGAGCGGCATTGCAATCTACTCGAAACCCTATTGGTATCGACCTACTTTAGACATGCCTATTTTAACGCGAGGTAGTTTCTTTCCTCGGCGACCAAGAACATAAACGGCGTTACAAATCCCTTAATCATTTCTTCGATTCCTATTAAATTATTCATGAAACGCGAATACATTTGACGGATGCGACGGCAGGTATTACGCAGTAGAAAAGTTACAGTGCACGGCCGGGATACTGATTTTGGCGAGAATTTCGTTTCCGGCGCCCTAATCCTTTCCAACGTCGTGGAATATTTTTCTTCGCGAATTGCGATACGTTCCGATTTCGCAAACGCGATTCCGATAGTTATCAGCGGTGCGAGTAAACAAGGAGGCTTCTCGTATCGAGTTTCT
Source organism: Ceratina japonica (assembly GCA_019453355.1). NCBI lineage: Eukaryota > Metazoa > Arthropoda > Insecta > Hymenoptera > Apidae > Ceratina > Ceratina japonica. The sequence continues at coordinate 29,341 of SMSR01016174.1, read as the reverse complement.
CGTGTCGAGACCAGCACGTTCGAATCCGAAAAGTGTTTGCAAACACGCTCAGTATCGGAATGTAAATTTCGAGAGGACGGGCGACGGTAACAAAGTAATCCCGACGGAAAATGTCGTCTAAGCTCCACTTATTCAACGAGGCGATTCGCGAGAAACGTCGCTACCGAATTTTCTCGACGTCGCGCTACGAACTGAGCAAGAGGAAGCGGCTTCGTCGGGTCGGCATTGAAACATGGAAAAACTTATTACCTTTTAAACCACGTCGCACAGACGAAGCGGCAGCATCGATTGGGTGATGACATTTTCAGGTAGGTATCACGGCAACTGAATTACGCGAGTGGGTCGCGACCCCGTGAAACTTTATTGGACGCGACGAGCTTGGGTCAAATTTCGACCGGGGCGTAGGTACGTGGGAAAGTTTTAAAGCACGTCGAAAGACAAGAACACTTGTCGACAGGCCGGCGGCGTGACGTGTCGCGGAAAAGGACGAGTTCCCTTTTGGCGATCGTATAAATATACTTGGCATTATACTTGTACACCGAAGCTTTCACGATCGACGGCATCGTTCTCCATCCGGATAAAAGCGTACCGTTGAATTGCGCAGTAGCGTCGCGTGTAGGCGATCGAAGGCAGGATCGACCGGCATTTCGAACGTAATGACGTCGAAAGCGGATCTCGCGAGAATCGATGAATTTAAAACGCTGCGCGCGCTCGGCCATCGGCAATACCAGTGTTCACCGGCGAAAAACCGTGCGTACTTACGTACTAAGTACTGACTGAACGACGATAGGGTCAACAGAGAGTATTCGGGAATGTTGTGCATATAAGGCGTTCGGAGAACGGAGCTAATTTCACGTCTGTCCCGAGAGAGAGAATCGCCGAGACGCTGAGGCAGTTAAAGTGCGCGAGAGTTACGAGAATAAAATAGAAGCGTATAAAATGTGTCTGTTGGAAACTCACCGGTGCTACGCGATGTGCGAGCTGTGTCAACTGCGCAGTTGACGGGCTAAAACACAGTGTTCAGGGACGTGGTGCTCGGTACCGGTGCCCGAACAGTGCAACCGGTAATATTATACGACCACAGCGACGCGTAACGATGATTCACGGAAACGATCGGCCGTGATTTTAAAATTGCGTTCAACGTTCCCTCCATATTTTTCGAACGCGTCGACCAGGTATTCTGCTGTCACTGTACAATCGAACTGAAGAACGATTGCAAATAGTTACACTCGCGATGCGTTTATATAAAAATAACATGTTGTAGTTTGATTTAATTAGACGTTTGATTCAATATTTTTGGAACTTTTCCTTTTTACGCACTTCTGATATGATTGATTGCCGAATGGCAAATATCTAATCAACGTTTTTGTTATTCTCCGTTTACGCAATTGATAGCAAATTAATGTGCGATAACGTATCACATGTGTTACAGCGTTCCCAATCAGAGAGTGACAACTAAACTCAACGTGACATGTCACAAGATAACGAGGCACTATTACTCGTAGCGAAGCGATTCCATTTTGTTTACAAGTTAATTCTGCACTTTGTGACGTTAACCACAAATATGTCCGCGATTTTAAATAATAAACAACTCCATTCCGCGCCTGACGATCATATGACTAATTTGTGACAACAGCGTCATCTCTCGATGATCGAAACACGTGGCGCGATCGCTTGACAAATATGCGAAAGAACGGAACAAAAGAGCGACATCGAACGTCAGCGTTCGCTACATACACGAACGCGAAGGAGTATTAACGCACACAAGCAAACAGCCACCCTTTGGTTCTGGCCGTCCCCCACTCCGCGACCCCTTGCCAAACCTTCGATCCCACGGGACTTGACGTTAAACGAAAGAAACAACGCCCTTTCTTGTCAATTTAGGCCCAACATACGTTATAAAAAGGACTGTCACTTCGTTCGCGCGCCCTCTTTGCACAACATGGTGTAATCTGTTTAACCCGCGTAATCTTATTTCTCGCTTTTCATGCCAGTTTGCATCACGCGAGCACGTTGTCACTTCACCATTTCCCCAAATTGTCGACTCACCGTTTCGTTTTCCGTGATACACATAGGCTCCACTTCCATGACTGCAGCTGATTTACTCGGATCCAACGTTCCTCAATCGAATCCTTCGCAACACGCTTTGTTCGTTCGTGATTCCTTCCTGAGCTTCAACACTCTACAACGGCAACGTGTGTCTGTTTACAAACACTGCAAGGTCACTCAGCAGACCCCCAGACCTCCGACTATCGAGTAATTCATATTACGTCACGATCACTGTTCAAAGCGCCTCGCACGGCCAGATCACGAAACATCACCAAGAATTTGATTGAACGGTAGGTAAAAAAGAATTCTGTAGTTACATGTAACTGGACAACGTTGAGATTTAATTGAAGAGGAAATTAGTTAATCTTCAGTGATGAGATACGTACATAGTTTGTATTTATATTAATTTGTATATAGAGAACATTTTTGTTTTATCTAAAATCATTTATTTCCTTGCAAAACAAGTAATTCACTGTCATCAGTAGTAATAAATTTCATAATGATTAAAAATTGTATTTAAACGGATACAGAAGTATATTTACATAATTATGGATAATAAAAAAATATAAGACACATTAACTTTTTATATTGTTGCAATAAGTATATAACAATGAAGATTTTTGACAGTATAACATATAATGTATGTATAGTAGAACTTTTTCACAAACTTCCGTAAGTGTACATACACGAGGGCGTATACGTACACGTACATGTGTATACTTTATAAGAGTAACTCATTATCTCTCTCAAGAATTCTGTCTATAAATTATGGTAATATACAAATAAGCAATTCAGATTATCAGTACATATAGATCATATATAATGAAAATTCTAAAAGCTCGTCTAAAGCTAGAAGGTATTACACAATATCACTATTAGAACTTTTATACTTCGATACCTGTTGAACAATGATTATATGTTTTTCTTGCCTTCGAAAATAAATTTTCCATTATCCGTAACACCAATTCTATAAGTAATGAACTTACGTACGTTGGATGTTATGAAGCAATTCGTGTTTAAATGAACGATGCGTAAATCAACAGTAGTTCACACCGTGAAGCATCGTTCGCGCTACTTGAGCAATAAAAATTTACGTTTCATTTCATCTATGTGAAACTAATACATAAAGTCGTGTGCGAAAATTTTCTTTTCTTTGTTTCAATCATGCATCGTTTATGCCACAAAGAAGCGAATTTGGCTAATCATATCGACGATTTTCATATTTGTTTTTCTAATAGGTAATAGAAGAGTATATAGCCAATACAAAGTAATATCCTTAAAGGGTATAGATTACATATATTGTACAAATACAACCCCAGATAGAAATGCTGTTTGTTCTAAAGCCAAGTTAGATAAAAGTGCTGATTTAGTAGCTTAATAAAAAAAGAGTAAGCGCTCCTGAGCACTTCCAGGTAGTAATCTCCAACCACGCTTAATGTTCAGATATTGAACAATCGCCCGTGCGCAAATCAGAACTCCTAGAATTTAAATATTCTCTGGATTAAAAGTATTCTTTACAAATAAGGAACAGAGCATCGATAGAAGTACGAACCAAATCCCATTATTAGCCACCACAGCCAAGAATTTTCGCGAGATGCCAGATCAGTGGAATGTTTAACGATCAACGTCCATTTTGTCAAAGATAAACCGAAACCAGATAACGCGCCGTATCGGGATGCAATTGTATGACAGAAGCACATCAGAAGCAGAAATCCAATCCAATTGAACAAAAACGCAACTGCAAGACAGAAAGTTTTTAGAACGTCATGTAAATAATCGAATACTGTGTCTTACCTAAAAATGCTGTAAAGAACATGAAATCAGTCCCGAGTAAACCATTTTCAGGATCTCCCTCAGCGACCTCAGTATCTATGGCCAGAACTGTCAAAGGCCTTGCTGGCGTTCTGAGATTATCGATCTATAAAAATAAAGAGAATATTTACTTTTTTATTAATGGTATTGGGCATTCACTAAGAGGCTGATGTAATTAATCACCATATGTATTTGAGGATAAGGTTCTCCTTGCAAGGTTTTCTCACGTTGAACTTCCTCATAACTCGGTAATTTTGTGGCTACCTCGTATGGTGGTGGGGCCGAGAAATCTGCCTTCGGAGGTGGTATTTCTTCTCCTTCAACCTGCAATTATGATCTCTTTAGTGATAAACATATTTCCAAACATAAATATTATGCTAAGTGCGTAATGTACCATTCTATTTTCCATTGATGTCTGTGCTGCTGCGATGTTTCCTGAATTAATTATATCACTTTGCATGGCTGGCAATGATACCGTCAACGTAGGTACTTCATTCTGAGATGACGGTTCACCATTTGAATCATTATTCACCTGTGGAGGCTAACACACAATTTAATAGTTAACACATATCTTTATTATCTTTTATCAAAAGTAGATTAAAAACTTAAACTTCGGTATTAAGAAAATGAAAGTAATGTAACAAAGACTTGTTTGTGTCATTTAATTTTCAATCATAAAAATCTCTGAGAACAAATGACGATTTACGGGAGCAATATTTTCACGAGTTTTGCTCGTCACTATTCGCGTCCAACTTTTATCATATTTTACAAATATTTTATGTGTGGTAAATATATGTCCACTATCTAAACTAACAGGAAGACACTTCTCGGTATTAGGAGACGTATTATCAACTGTTCACTATCACAATGCACACGGGAAATATTTATCCCGAAGACCATTGTTTGTAAGACGTACCATGTTGTAAGGAATGTTATTATCCATTCTCGGTGAAATTTACACGTAGCGCAAGTGTGTAATTTTGGTTACGTAGGAGAAATCAAAAATACTGTTTTTCTATGTAACGCCGTTTTGTAAGGCAGGAAAGTTCTTTACAATCGATGGCTGACAGCTGGCAAGGCTATATTACCGTGGAGTTAGATTTTCTTCCACCTTCACGTCTATCAATTCTGTTAACCTGCTCGAGCAAGTCACTGCTCACGATTATCCATCAGCAACCATTCTTATTCGCATATTAAAATCTGTATTTGTGTTATCAAACACTGTTCCATTCGTTTATCGCAATTTATATATGAAAAAACTATAAAATCGAAGTCAAATTTTGATTGGTAGTTCACGAAGTGACGTTGAGAATCGGGTTATAGGACGGGACTCTAGCGAACTGGTATTTTCCTTCCTACCGGAAGTGTGTAATAACTATTTAATATCATTTTGTTATTAATATTTAAGTGAAAAGTAGGACAATTAATGGAAATAATACGAAAACGTATATATACATCGATTACTTTGCTAACAAAAACCGTAAACGAAGACGAAACATTCATTTGAGTCACGTGCTTTGGAGGGGGTAATTTGGATCACGTCGTCATGCACAAACGACGCTCTACTCGTCAGTCAGTCGCTTGCCGATAGTGAGAGAGGTACTGAGGTATCGCTATGTCGGAGGTATTCAAACTGGGTGATCTAGTATGGTGTGTAATCATTATGTGCTAATCAATGAATACTCGTAGAAACAGTGATACGTTAATAGCAGTGATACTAATCGATCTCTTTATGGATTTCAGGGCGAAGATGAAGGGATTTTCGCCTTGGCCTGGTCGGGTAAGTCAAACTGACTACTAACGCTTACGCGTTAACTACACTTTGCTCGACCGTACGCGCCACGAAGTCAAACGCGGCCATCATATTTGGCGGGAACGTACTCGATCCCGTTCGCGTCCCCTTTTTAACCACCGTATTTTGTAATACCGCCAGTGAAGCATTTTACACGATGTTTGACATAACTGTTGTCTCTCGTTGTCTGTCTCCCGCCTCGCCCGACCTTCGAATTTAAACTGNAATCGAAGTCAAATTTTGATTGGTAGTTCACGAAGTGACGTTGAGAATCGGGTTATAGGACGGGACTCTAGCGAACTGGTATTTTCCTTCCTACCGGAAGTGTGTAATAACTATTTAATATCATTTTGTTATTAATATTTAAGTGAAAAGTAGGACAATTAATGGAAATAATACGAAAACGTATATATACATCGATTACTTTGCTAACAAAAACCGTAAACGAAGACGAAACATTCATTTGAGTCACGTGCTTTGGAGGGGGTAATTTGGATCACGTCGTCATGCACAAACGACGCTCTACTCGTCAGTCAGTCGCTTGCCGATAGTGAGAGAGGTACTGAGGTATCGCTATGTCGGAGGTATTCAAACTGGGTGATCTAGTATGGTGTGTAATCATTATGTGCTAATCAATGAATACTCGTAGAAACAGTGATACGTTAATAGCAGTGATACTAATCGATCTCTTTATGGATTTCAGGGCGAAGATGAAGGGATTTTCGCCTTGGCCTGGTCGGGTAAGTCAAACTGACTACTAACGCTTACGCGTTAACTACACTTTGCTCGACCGTACGCGCCACGAAGTCAAACGCGGCCATCATATTTGGCGGGAACGTACTCGATCCCGTTCGCGTCCCCTTTTTAACCACCGTATTTTGTAATACCGCCAGTGAAGCATTTTACACGATGTTTGACATAACTGTTGTCTCTCGTTGTCTGTCTCCCGCCTCGCCCGACCTTCGAATTTAAACTGGCGCGCATACTACAAAAATATAACCTAAAGTACATTCTGTGGTTTCACAACTTCAGCCGCGATGACCATAAGTAAATGAAGGAAAACGTGTGTGTGTTTACATTACGCGTGACCAGTTATTCTTTAGATTTTAGTCTATTCCTTCGATGAAAAAATATTTACTTCTGTTTTGCGATAAACGTTAAACGCTAATTCTAATTCTCATTCCCGCTCATAAGTAAATTTACACATAGTATATATAAAAGTATAAATTGTATAATTTAAATTTGTCAAGTTAGTGGATGTCTAAAATGTTTAATTTTGTACCTTGCTAGACTCTGCACTTTCAATATTTATTTATTTGTTACAAAACATAAAACGTAAAATGCATTTATTATTTCATTTCATTTATATTTCGTCATATAAGAAGGAAAGTATATGTGTAATCACTAATGTCTTCGTGATATCTCTTAAGGTATCTAATCCTTCAAAGGACTTAAAGAAACCGACAAATACTAAGAAGGGTCCAGTTCAATGTATTTTCTTCTTTGGAACAAATAATTAGTAAGTTTTAATGAAATTCCTTATGCTTTCATGTTCTGTGATATGTTTGAAATTTATACGAACATTTCTTATAGCGCATGGATAGAGGAAACTAATATAAAACCGTATCAAGAATACAAAGATACACTTGTAAAATCTAGTAAATCTGGTGCATTTAAGGATGCAGTGGAAGCAATAGAGGAATTTATTGCTAACGGGGAGGTAAGTTATGTAAATCAAAAATATATGGTCCGTTTGATTGCTTTTTATGTAATAGGAAAAGATTACATAGAAAGCTTGTTATTTCTTAATAAAATGATGTGAGACGAGCCCACTATAGCAATGTTATTTGCTTTAGGTATTTGAGGATGGGTTAGATCCCGACTCATTGTTCGACAGACTTAAGGAAGAGAGTATATCTGACAAGAAAAATATAGTAAAAACACCTAAACCTCGTAAGGTTAGGTTCACAATTGTTATAAAAAATATAATTCAGTTGTGTCTATTTCGATGAGACATGATTGCATAAAAGAATGTAATATATTTAGGAAACACCAAAAACCAAGAGAATGGAGACTGGTAGCGAGGCTCGTCGACCAGCTAAGAAGCAACGAAGAGAGTCAAGTACAAGTAACAGTAACAGAGTTGGCAGTGTCAGTCCTACATTAAATCATTCAACTCCTTCCCGAAAATCAGGATCAACACTTCTCAATAGGCCTGCGAATATTGCCAGACCCGTAAGTGTATTTTTAATATTGTTCTGCAATAGTAACGTATTCAAGGATTTATTATACTCAAACAAAATTAATTATTTTAATTTAAAATGTTGAATATGAAACAGCTTTCAAAGTCAAAAGTTGGGATCTACAGCTTTCAACATATTGTGTTTATTTAAATAAAAATGCCGCACCCTTTTTAGTCCTTTCCCACAATAGTTTTTTAGAATAAAACTTTGGAAAATAATATATGGATTTCACTGGATTTTTCAATTTTATTCTGTGAAATACCAGCTCTTTTTAACATCTCAACTTTTAAAATGTTTCATTGAGTTTGAGTCGCAATAAAATTACTATACGTGTAATTATTCATATCGTGTCATCATCTGTTGCAGGTGACACCTCCCTTGGATGTGGGAAAGATGTCGGAAACGCTGAAGGAAAAAAACATTCTTCCATCGAGCTTGAAATTCGGGTTCCTGGGTTTGGGGATCATGGGTAGCGGCATCGTCAAAAACCTGATCAACAGTGGACATAGCGTAATTGTGTGGAATCGTACACAGGAAAAGGTATGTACACTTTGTTTATTATATAATAATAGATGGTACACAGTTGCTACTATTGGACTCGATTATTCGAAAGATTCTTAACGATTATAACAACATTATCACATGATATTTTCACACGCGCGTAATATATTAATTCTTCATTTAATTACAATGAATATAAAAGAGCAACATTATTAATACGACTAGAGTAGCAAACATACCATGGTTGAATTTTGTTTATTTTTATGTACATTTCTAATGGTTACATAATAACAGTGTAAGTTTAAATTGAAAAAGATCAACTAATTCTATGGATCAGGAATAATGCGGAAGGTTTTATATGAGCCGTCACGATTACTATGGTTATCAAATTTTTTACCGCACTGTCAGCAAAAATGTTATTGCCGCGTTGCGCTTCTTCGCTAGTCAGTCCTATCTCCAATGAACAAAACGTTATTGACACACCTCACAGTAGCACAGGTCATCACAAATTTAATTTTGATACGGTTGATGATTCGCGATATTTCTTTCACGTTTTTTGAAGCTCAGATGACTTTGTCGAGATGAAAATTGATAGNCGTCACGATTACTATGGTTATCAAATTTTTTACCGCACTGTCAGCAAAAATGTTATTGCCGCGTTGCGCTTCTTCGCTAGTCAGTCCTATCTCCAATGAACAAAACGTTATTGACACACCTCACAGTAGCACAGGTCATCACAAATTTAATTTTGATACGGTTGATGATTCGCGATATTTCTTTCACGTTTTTTGAAGCTCAGATGACTTTGTCGAGATGAAAATTGATAGGGTAACAATAAAAAAAAAAGAAATATTTCGATAAACAATCTTGTTTATTCATTGCTGTATATTTAGTATATTTTTAAGCTACTTATGTTAAATTATAGTTTTAAACAAACAGCAAACTAAATCGCTTGAAAAGTAGAAAATAAAATGTCCTCTTGCGGATATTTGAATTATAAAATGATTCAATGACTCTCTCAGAGTTCAGACTCAGTTCAGAGTGATAGTTATCGCGTAACGCAAGGGAAAGAGTAAGGTATGTCTGTTGGGAGAGTTTCCGAACTAATTCTTTTTACGAAAAGAATGATCTTTAAAAAATGACAGTGGAAGTTTCATAGAACTTTCTTTTTGTCAATCAGATTGGGAGAGCACCCTAATTTTTCTCTAAAATTATGCACGCTACTTCTACAAAAATAATTAATTTAACAATTTCTTATTAATGTTTCTAACATATATATGACGTCCACTATAGTATAAGTTAAAAAATTCAGAAAAATACAAACTACCCGACGCATTCGAAACGTCACAGCTTCTTATCTTCGTAAGAGGAACTTTTGATTAATGGCAAATTATTGCGCGATTTCAGTGCCTAATATAACAAAATATACTCGCGATCGTATGGTATTCTTCATCTCGCTACACAATACGTAATATCATAGAACGAATGTTCTCACGGTATTCCACAGCCTATTTTTGAGTGGTTGTTCCGATGAAGTACATCTGTAGCCACCTAATTTGCACATCTAACAGCGTTAATGAGCGTTTTACGGTTAATGGTTAATCTTATAGTCAGTCCCCGTGAATTATGTTCAACGACTCACAACTCTCAGCTGTAGTTGCGCCCGACGTGTACTCCACGTGGACAACTCTTAAAAGCATGTGATGAAATTTCTTTGAGAAAGAAGTCAGACTTGAACAGTTTCCCCTATACGATTGATTTCACTGCACTTCCGGTTTTTCGAAATGTATTACCGTCATTTACATTCATACAGATTCTAGTCGGATACTCGAAAATAACTGAAATTTTTGCAACAGCGCATGCAGTATCGAAATTCAATAAAACTTGTTGCCGTGATAAATTATTACGGACAGTATCCGGTCGATTTGTAGCGATACAAATATATCGAAAAGCTTTCTCAGAAATACAAGTGCCGATTTTCCGAAACTTTCATTTATGTGTCAGATTAGAATAGATATTCTGACACTAGAATCTTTTGAATAATAGAGATAGTAAATCGTTCCGGATAGTTTATTTGACGTGGACGCGTTTGCAGGAAATTCAGATCAGTCACTGGCACGCGGTATTTCAAAGTTGAATGAAAATCATTCTCGTTTATCAAGTCGTATAGGAAATGGGGATTGAAGAAATCGGTAGTCAGATCGCGTGTGAAGCGCTAATTGTAAGGCCCGCGCTGGCCCAATCGCCGAGTATTATACATGTACGTGCCTATTCCGCCTCGTTCATCACGAGACGCGATTCGAATCCGCTTTTCCGCAATGTCATTCGCGATTAACAACAGTTTGTCAGTCGGCGGTATGCTGTATGTACTTCATTGCGCGTGTTTTTCCCGCGTTTGTCGCGTTCCCGTTTTCGAGGGATGATAAAGGTTTATCTGTTTGCGTGTGTGAAGTCGCTGAAGCGGTCCAAAAATAACGGAGCTGAGTACCGCTACGAGTTAGCTGGCCTATCTTGCCCGCTCCGATGTGAAACTTTGTTACGTCAGTGGTTGCAGGTAGGGATCGGGGAGCGAAGAAGGGGTAAACCAGTGGGGAGAGGGAAAAGATGAAAAGACAGGAAAAGAAAGAAAATCGGATATTCCCGTATTTCAACTCCAACTGGAAATTGCAGGGATCGAGAGACAGGTCCGAGGAATTTTACTCCTCAATATAGAAACTAGAATACCTTTGAGTTGTCTTTTAAGGCAGCTCTACTCTCTATGTTGAAGATTTCGATTTTCTAAGTATCGTTCGTCGGGTGCTTTATTTAAAAAATAGCATCGTGAATATACGATATTCTTTGGAGTTGTCTCCTTAAACTGCGTAAACTTAGAATTTTCTATACAATAGATTCAATGTTAGAACTACGTCAAATTATCATTACTTTTTAAATTTTTTTCATATTGCTTTCACGAATATTCTTCAACTTCTATAGGGAAACTTGATCGTAGAATTAAATTTAGAAATCATTTTGTGAAAATTTCAAAGTTCGTTCCCTTACTAATTAATTAGTCCATCCATCATTTTTATTGATCCTAGAGTGAAACTCAGTAGAATAAATGTTCCGTGACTTTTAATTTAGAACATTAAAGTTACGACTTTTTACTGATGCTCAATGAACGTTTGAGAATCACTGCTCGATAAAGGAAAGTATAAGAAATTTACGGGTACTGTTCCTAGCAATGCCTCTTGGGAAGGGTTGATTAGTAATCAAATCCATCCAATTGAATCCACTCTAAAACACAATACGCCATGAATCTAAAATAAATTTTTAAAACGGTAGAAGTAACCTTGAGATCTCCCCCTCAATCGATGGCAAAGGAAAAGTAATTTGATTCTAGTTTCCCTTTTCAAATGAAGCAATTTTTATTTTACAACACGTTTCACGTTTCGAACAGAATTTCGACGTGTTTTTATACAGCATTAACAAGAAGATTATCGTGCGTACAATTAAAAAAATAATTTTCTCGTGATTTTTAATCGTTCGTTCTGACAAATATATTTTCCTTTCGATAATCACGAAGATAAAGTACCGTGAGATCGAAATAGATAATATAAAATCAACAGGCTATGCCCTCTGAATAGACAAAAGCTAGCTTATCTGCTCGAGCTAAGCTTTTTCAGATAAAATGAGATATAACCGAGTGAGATGATCGTAGCTTGAAATAGAACATGCATTTTATTTGATAAGAATTCAAGCGTACTCGGTTTTCCCTCCGCGGTTGTTTCAGTATTACATGTAAAAAAGAAAAAAAGAGGAACAAACAATCGTCTGAAGTCGGAACCCTTAGGCCTTAGGCCGTTCGAGCAACTCGCAGATAAATTACACAATCATTATCATACCTCCGTGATCACGATTAGCATATGCTGTTTAACGCCTGTTGTAGAGAGTTCACCATTGCGCGTCATTTTAATGAGTGATTAAAACTTCCAAGCAATTAATTTTATGATCAAAGTTCGATTCCAGTTTGGATATTTTTAATGGAATATTTTGAATCTGACGTGGGAAGACGCGAACAGAAAATAGGGACACGTGAACGTAACATCTAAAGAGCGTGGGATTTGATTGAATGTTTTGCAGATATTTTTTATAATATCAGAAATATTATGTTTAAGTACTTCTTCCGTTTCTTTCATCGGCAATCTGATTTTCTTCAAATGTTCACGCACAATTCGAACTAGGTACTTGCTTGAACGGGGAACGGTTTGAAAGATTGACGGTAATATCTGGATATTGGAAAGAGAAAAGTAATGTCCGACAGGATGTTACTTTTATATATATATATATATATTGAAATTGATAATGAAAAGGAAAAAATACGATCTAACTTAACGGAACAACGTCAACAGCGCTCGGTTCTGTCGAACTACGGTCAGTAGATGACCGCCGCCGACTCGTATGTCGATCGAGGGTTCAGTCTTTCATTAAAAATGGTTATCACACGCCTTTGCCAAATGATAAAATCGCACACTTATTTACAAGAGAGGATAGAGAAGTAAATCGATCGACCTCTTCAATATCGTCGGAATTCAGTGAAATTGACAACTAGGTGAAAATTATTAACAGACCCGTTTAACATGCGCGTCAGTTCTATTATTTTTNAATTTTTATTTTACAACACGTTTCACGTTTCGAACAGAATTTCAACGTGTTTTTATACAGCATTAACAAGAAGATTATCGTGCGTACAATTAAAAAAATAATTTTCTCGTGATTTTTAATCGTTCGTTCTGACAAATATATTTTCCTTTCGATAATCACGAAGATAAAGTACCGTGAGATCGAAATAGATAATATAAAATCAACAGGCTATGCCCTCTGAATAGACAAAAGCTAGCTTATCTGCTCGAGCTAAGCTTTTTCAGATAAAATGAGATATAACCGAGTGAGATGATCGTAGCTTGAAATAGAACATGCATTTTATTTGATAAGAATTCAAGCGTACTCGGTTTTCCCTCCGCGGTTGTTTCAGTATTACATGTAAAAAAGAAAAAAAGAGGAACAAACAATCGTCTGAAGTCGGAACCCTTAGGCCTTAGGCCGTTCGAGCAACTCGCAGATAAATTACACAATCATTATCATACCTCCGTGATCACGATTAGCATATGCTGTTTAACGCCTGTTGTAGAGAGTTCACCATTGCGCGTCATTTTAATGAGTGATTAAAACTTCCAAGCAATTAATTTTATGATCAAAGTTCGATTCCAGTTTGGATATTTTTAATGGAATATTTTGAATCTGACGTGGGAAGACGCGAACAGAAAATAGGGACACGTGAACGTAACATCTAAAGAGCGTGGGATTTGATTGAATGTTTTGCAGATATTTTTTATAATATCAGAAATATTATGTTTAAGTACTTCTTCCGTTTCTTTCATCGGCAATCTGATTTTCTTCAAATGTTCACGCACAATTCGAACTAGGTACTTGCTTGAACGGGGAACGGTTTGAAAGATTGACGGTAATATCTGGATATTGGAAAGAGAAAAGTAATGTCCGACAGGATGTTACTTTTATATATATATATATATATTGAAATTGATAATGAAAAGGAAAAAATACGATCTAACTTAACGGAACAACGTCAACAGCGCTCGGTTCTGTCGAACTACGGTCAGTAGATGACCGCCGCCGACTCGTATGTCGATCGAGGGTTCAGTCTTTCATTAAAAATGGTTATCACACGCCTTTGCCAAATGATAAAATCGCACACTTATTTACAAGAGAGGATAGAGATATAAATCGATCGATCTCTACAATATCGTCGGAATTCAGTGAAATTGACAACTAGGTGAAAATTATTAACAGACCCGTTTAACATGCGCGTCAGTTCTATTATTTTTTGCTGGTTTTCTCGAGTTGCGAGCTGTAATTTTTTAGATGAATGTGGCTTACGACAGATTTGGCAGTAATACTATAATTTTTCGTTCCATATTCATTTTCTAAAAATCGTCGATCATTGTCGTTGATGNATATTGAAATTGATAATGAAAAGGAAAAAATACGATCTAACTTAACGGAACAACGTCAACAGCGCTCGGTTCTGTCGAACTACGGTCAGTAGATGACCGCCGCCGACTCGTATGTCGATCGAGGGTTCAGTCTTTCATTAAAAATGGTTATCACACGCCTTTGCCAAATGATAAAATCGCACACTTATTTACAAGAGAGGATAGAGATATAAATCGATCGATCTCTACAATATCGTCGGAATTCAGTGAAATTGACAACTAGGTGAAAATTATTAACAGACCCGTTTAACATGCGCGTCAGTTCTATTATTTTTTGCTGGTTTTCTCGAGTTGCGAGCTGTAATTTTTTAGATGAATGTGGCTTACGACAGATTTGGCAGTAATACTATAACTTTTCGTTCCATATTCATTTTCTAAAAATCGTCGATCATTGTCGTTGATGTTGGCCGATGACAATGACAATGAATAAAAAGCACAAATCGTGGTAGCGGGCAGGTTGCAAGGACATTAATCGTCGAGATATCACGGGATAAATCCTTGGAAACTGTCCGCGATTTTTTTTTTCTGCTCTTAAACGACACTCACGCACACACAATCAACAGTAGTTTCGATCGATGTTGATAAAGAGATATTTTCCCCCTTGATAGTCTAGACGGTTCTTCTCTCATCGTTTTCAGAGGTATATATATTATATTTTATGGAGCATTTTTTTAGAAGGAAAAAAAAGTAAGACAAAAGGAAGGTACCGCCGTCCGTCGTCACGAATGCATTCTCACTTACCAGTGTAGAGGCACTTCTATATATTTTTTCTCGCATAATGATCCAGTGGCAGTACATTCTCGTCTTAATTGTAATCTTGCTTTGATAGAAAGGTAGGTTTAGTACCCTTCTATGTCTGCACCACTCGTCATTAAAGTCCGTCTAAAGTTTTGTTTCGCGCGGTAAATCGGGCAAACTGCTGCTGGTCGCAAGGAGACCGATGCTCTCTATCATTTCTTTAGGCTCTTTCTCTTTGGCTAAGACTTCGGAGCTGAAGCCTTTAAAAAGTACCTTGGCATGGTCTGCGTCTTTGTACACCGACGGCGAGCTCCCGTCCTTCTCGAAGTTGTGCAGTATCGCCGAGTGCGACAGTGCCGGTAGTGCGATACCGTCTGCGAGTAGATTCAATTCTACCGGTGGGCCAGTCTCTTCGATATAATTTATGTGGATTCCCTCCAACACGTTCAACCCGTGCGGGCTGGCCGACGAGAATTCCGTTGGCGTGTAGTACTCGCTGTTGATGTCTTCGAAACTAATGCCGTTGGCCATGTCGCTGATTTTCGTCTTGAAATAGCTGTTCACGCGAGCCGATCCGTCCTCCTTTATGTCGAACACCATCGAGTCGCTCTTCCCGCAGGAGCCGTTCCGACAGTTGTCGAAGTATAAATTTGGCAGGTTTTCCAGCACTTTGTTCAGCGTTTGTTGCTGATATTTATAACTCTCGCGCAACCGCAACACCTGATGAGCGCTGAACTTCCTTATCTTGTTACGCTGGAAGACATAGTTTTCTCGCACCCAATTGAGCTGGGTAGTCGAGTAATCCCGTACTTTCCTCACCTGTTCCGAGATTAGAAAAATAATATCGTGAGACGTCTGTGGCTCACGTGGGAAAAATCCTTCCGGCAATCTTTCATCGTTCGTTGCTCTTCGATAGAAACGAACAACGAATTTACAAAACTTTATCGTAGAGCAAAATTCTGATCGACGACTGGACAATTCGAATGAAAAGTAAACGCGAACGGGCGAAGAGGGAAAAAAATGGTCGTTACCTGATCGTAATACTGATCCCTGAGCGCGGTAAGGTGACTCGTTCCGTAGTCCCTTATGTCTCTGATGTGCCTCATTTGACCCTCGTAACTGTCGCGAATCCATTCCACTTGCTGTGCGCAATTCTCCTTTATTCTGTGCACTTGCTGAGTGTAATTCTCTCGCAGTCTCTCCAGCTGTTGACTCTTGTACTGCTCGATATTGTCCAGCATTTGATAGATTTGTTTCGCCCGGGGGGTGGAGCCGACGTGTCTACAACACGAACACCAGTTCCAACAGCCACACCTGAAACGAAGGAACACAAACGGCTTTATACGTATGTACATGTATAGAATGAAAATCGTGCGGTTCGCGAACAGTATCAATTTCACACGAGTATGTGTTTGCGTTACGTACACGGTAACGATCAAACGAAATCTTTGTATCTTCGTTACACGTGACACATGGAAACGGCAAATACATATCGACTGTAGCAACAATGGATCTGATGCACGCGGCTTAATTCTGGAACGCTTACGCGTTGGATGGTAATTACAGTCAAATGAAGTAGAAGAGAGATAAAAAAATGACTCACTTGATCAGGATGTAACGAAGCAGTTGGAAGAAGAGCGTGAAGAGAAGAAAGGCCGTCGCGCTGGCAGCGCCAACCAGTATGCTGATGATGTTGATTTTGTGTAATGTTATTGGATTCATCTGCAAACTAATATAGGTAGTGGCATTGGCAATCGGATTCACTGCGAAACACTTGTATTGTCCAACATCCTGCCTGAGCAACTTCGTGATGTACAAAGATCCATTCTCGAGGATGCGTATGCGACCATCATCAACGAACGGTACACTTTGTTCCCATCTGTGTACGGAAGGATGTTCGACAAAAGCATCGGGAAAAGCTGGATCGGGATTCCAATGCAGTACCTGAAGTTTAGGCGTAACCCATGTTAACGATGGCGTCGGATTGCCGTTGAATTCGCACTCGAGCAGTACTGGGCTTAATAAAAGATATTGTTGCGTGGACGTAGCGTATGTCAAATTCGGCGGTGTGCATTTCAAATAACGAAGAAATTGAAGCATGTCGCCAGTACCGTCGATATCGGCGCCGCATCTGAACCCGCTTTGAAATGCGGTACGCAAGTGCTCTTTGCTCTCGGCCCATTTTACGAACCAGAACATACGGCAATCGCAGGCCCATGGGTTCCCCTGCAGCTGCAGCTCGTTCAGAGACGTCAGCTGCGCCACGTTCGCCGGCAGGAAGGTCAGATTGCTGTCGCGTAGATCGATCTTGCGAAGCGCCGGAGTGCGATCCAAGGTGCATCGCGAGATTTCGCGTAAAGGACTGTTGCTCACTTCGAGCGTCTCCAATTGTTCTAGTCCCTTCAAGTCTCCGTTACGGAGCACCTCCAGTTTCGTGCCGGAGAGCAACAGGGTTCGCAAACTTCTTACTGGTCGCCAAACGTCTTGTGGCAGCACCCGGATCGGCACGTTCTCCAGGCTCAGCCATCTCAAGTTGCTCAGACTTTGGAATGCGATGTTGTTGAAATGTTCAATAGGATTCCCGGATAGATCGAGGTACTGCAAGGACGCGAGGTCGGCGAAAAGACCGCGCGGGATTAGATCGATTTCGTTGTCGGCCAGTTGCAGGATCTTCAGGTTGACGAGACCGGAGAACAATCGGGGCGGGATGTTTTTCAGTCTGTTCGCAGACAAGCGCAGCTCCTGGAGATGCACGTTGGGCCTGAAGCTGTGATCCGGCAGAGCCACCAGCAAATTGCCGGACAGGTCCAAGCGCGTCAACGACTTGCTCTCACCGAACATTTGATACGGAAGTACTTTGAGTCTGTTTCGCGACAAGCCGATCTCCTCGAGCCTGTCCAAACCTTGGAACAGAATTCCAGGGAGCATGTTCAGGCGGTTCCCGGTTAGGTTCAGGTACTGTAGTTGGTGCAACGGATGGAAGACGTTCGGAGATAATTCCGTTATCCTATTGTCACCTAAGTTGAGATGCTCGAGGAACGTTGTGGCGACGAACACGCCGGATTCTATCTTCTCGATCCCGCTCGAAGTCCAGGCGAGGCTCCTCAGGTGAACCGCGGTCTCGAGGGCGGACACTGTCAGCGTCGCGGCTCTGACGTTTCTCAACACCACGTTTATCGCTTGACTGGGCAAGCCTAGTCCTAGGAAGCTTCGCTCGTGACATAGTAAACTCTCCCCGTTGGCTAGACACTCGCAACCCGTGGCACATTCCACCCGCGCGGACTGCAACCCTCTTTTTCCCTTGGTAGACGTCGACGAGCGATCCTGCGACAGGAGATCCTGTGTACCCGTAACGTGCACCGTAATGAGGAGAACGATTAACCACCACCACGAGTCCCACGCGAAAATCCGTTTCCTCATTCCTACGACCTGTAATTTGATTTCCACCCTTACAGCCAAGAATTCCCATGTCCTGACGTGTCTTCGTGAAATCCAAAAATTGACTGAACAATATTGATAGTTTTTCTCTTCTCATGCTTCTTCTAAGTTCAGCTGTAATCTCTAACCACGAGATAACGTTCACTTTCGCTAATCGTTCTCTAACTTCGCAATGATATGTAGCGGGCTCATACGAAAGCGTGTAATTCGTCGCTCTAACGAGTCTTATTTAGTTATACACCACGACACGTGTCATTCGGTAGAACGCGAAATTTGCATTTATGTACAGTTATTTAATTCTCTATCTAGTATCGTTTCTAAACCGTGTTTCTCTTTGTCTTGATCTTTCGTGCGATGTTTTTTTTTTTATGTTGGGGCTACGTACCTAGTAACGATCATGGGCAACCCGCGAAGCCAACGGCTGTCTCGGCTGGGTTAGCGGCGGACGAAATAACCGGCGGTCTCTCTGTCTCTCTTAATCGTTCGCAAAATATACGATCCCGTGTCGGTCGAACGTTGCGGGGTTACTGGGTTTGTTGTGGATAGCGGCAGTGTCGTTGCTGCTTTTGCCGTATCGAACCCGTAACATAATTGTGCGCGTTCTGATGGAACGACTTTGGTACAAAGTCCCGAAATTCGACGGGAAGGGAATCCGTCAGCAGATCGAAACAACAACGGCTGCACGTATGACTTTTACCGTGTATGATCTCGGGAAGCATTTGCACGCGCGCAAGTACATACGAATGTATACAAATGAATGTAACGCATACAGACGAAAGTCACGCATACACTCTCACTCGCACACACTCACTCACACCCTTCCTTCGTCCCTCTTTTCCTCTTTCTTTCCTCTCCTCCTCCTCCTGCCTCCACCCGTGTGTATTAGTCAAAAATCTCTCGTGTATCGGGCCTACGTCAAACGTGCAGCGGCGACACAGAAGTCTACTGTTTGTTCTGCGTGTCACATGACACACTCGTGCATCGCGACACGACTGCCGTCGTCCATCGCGTATCAAAGGCAAAAACTGACTGTGAGGGATTCGTTCGCCAGTCTCTGCTCCGGCTTCTCCTCGTGGCAGCCCTCGCTCCCAAGAACCGGCAACGCCGCAAGCCTCGGGAACCCGCGCCGACGCAACGCCGACCTCGACGCTCGTTCCACACCTTCTCTTTGGTCTCTCCCGCTCCGACCAGCCAACCAGACCCGACCCGCCGTCAGCCCTTCAACCCTATTCATGCCCACCGTATCCTTTTATCCTTGCAAACCGATACCCGGTATCCTTCCATTCTTTCGATGTGTCCGCGACGCGTACACGACACACAAATACACATACAGATGCCACGATAGCTTTATTTAACTCGGGAACATGAACCTTAATCGCCGCTCTCCTAACGCTAAATTTATAGCTTTTTCTCCGGATTTTCTCGTTAGAACTTCCTATCCTCTTTTTTTAATTCGACCGACAATACTGCGATTTACGTTTCGAACTAATTTCTGATAATTCCACCTATTCTTTAGAGAATAATTTGATAAGCTCAGGTACAAGTGTTAGTCGTTAACGCAATTGTCTTTTTATTATGTTTATTAATTGGCTTCTTTTCCGGTCTGGAAAACATTGTCACCTCTAGTTGCGCACGAGATCTCGCCAGCTGTGCACAGTTTGTACGACGTAGACCCTGATATAGTTCTCCTCTGTTATGCACGTATTGAGCGCACTATTTGCTTTGGACTTGAAACATCAGACACGCATCAGGTGAATTGCATAAACTGATGATTGAATATGGTGATGATGTTTACGGAAAATGTAGGTTTTACTGTATTCCGCGAATAGATCGTATCGATTCAGTCAGTTTTTCCGTAATGTACAATTCTGTACGCAGATACGTGCGCTATCCGCTGTTATTAAATTAACGCGGGACTCAGGAANTAAACATTGTCACCTCTAGTTGCGCACGAGATCTCGCCAGCTGTTCACAGTTTGTACGACGTAGACCCTGATATAGTTCTCCTCTGTTGTGCACGTATTGAGCGCACGATTTGCTTTGGACTTGAAACACCAGACACGCATCAGGTGAATTGCATAAACTGATGATTGAATATGGTGATGATGTTTACGGAATATGTAGGATTTAATGTATTCCACGAATAGATCGTATCGATTCGATCGAGTCAATTTTTCCGTAAAGTACAATTCTGTACGCAGATACGTGCGCTATCCGCTGTTATTAAATTAACGCGGGACTCAGGAACATTGTTTCATTATGTGGCACGGATCTGGTCTCAATTTTCACTTAGAAGACAGCGCGCTGCGCGTTCTTGTATAATTATTGTTCCTCCCAATTATGGGAGGCATTCGAAAGCGTGTCTGCACGCCAATTATGCACCGCTAACAAACGAGCTGATACGCAAATGCGTCTGATACGGGAGTAATCCGACACGGAAGGATTATCTGGTGAAAAATATTTTTATCTTAATCGTCGCGACTGAATGCGTGTTAAATATGACCGCCACTCAATAAAACGGAGAAAATGTAGCGTTTTATTTATAAAACAGGGGTGACTTTCAGATCTTCACAACGTTGACATTCTTATTAAATACCAAACCCATATCTTCCACGAACTTATGTTTTTTTTTTCGCATAATCTAAAGTACATGTAGACCCGCCTAGTATTTTTCTTTAGTTTCCTAGATGTTCATTTCGATTCGATAAGGTGTACTGCCTTGACGGAACGTCGATCGTATTTTCAAGTAACTCGCAATTGGGTCGTTTTAAGTCGAGTGAAATTATCTATTCTGAATATAGCAGGATTCTGGATCGATCTGACGCGTACTATAACGTCGGTCTCGCTTTTAGTTCCGCGTAAATCTAGCTTTACAAAATCTAATCTCATTTGGAACTTACTATTTTCTTTAGTGCACCTGTAAATCACTTGTTCAAACCGTTCACGTGTGCACAATAAACTTGGACCTTGGCGGCGCGTGTAACCTTAATAACAGTAGTTCAATTCGTAATAAAATCTAATTTTGTTAAACTCTGAATTGGAGTCGATTTATAAAAGCAAATTCTCTTTTATTAAAGTAGAAGGAGAACGGCGTAATTCAGTCGTCAAAGAAATCTATCTTCGATCAAATTGTACGATCGCGTGGCAATCGTATATTATTACAAGGTCTGAAATCAATTTTTTCCCTTTGCGTCTGTGAATATTTGAACGCTCGGATCGACTCTGTTTGTAAAAGAAAGAACGATCGAAAGTATATACTATAGCAACGATTTCACGCAACCTAAATATACGATCGTTTTACGCTTGTCTAAAAAAATCAGTACCGATGACGTTAAAAAAGAAGAGCTTCGGATAAATAAAGTCGATTATACGTGCTATATTAATACCGCATTCAAAAGCTGTGCGTTACGACGTGCACGCGTTCGCAATAGTTACGAGTTACGATGAACTATATATTCATGTACGCAGTTTTCAAAGTTCTCCAGTTACATTTACAAATACGCGTGGTAAGCTTCGTTTCGCGTTTATTAGATCCCCTTTCCTTCCGTTTCTCCTTTATGCTACGGCCTCGAATTTCACTCGATTATACCTGCTAAACTATTGATTTAATAAAGTCATCAAATATCGAGCGGTACGTCTGTATGGGAGGGCAGGCGAGTTTGGCAAATGCCTGATTGAATTATGTCTCTATGCTCGAATCGGAATTAACGGTTGTAATGTGTAATTATACGAACAACGTCTAAGCCTACTAGATCGTTTTCTTGATTTATTTCGGAACTTGATCTGCGAGTGTAGTCGTAACGAGATTCAATTCGACCTTGAAAACTAAACTTCTGTAGCTTGCGCGAAGGCTTCTCGTTCTCTATCTCTCCTTTCTCTCCCTCCCTTTTTGTCGGTCATGGCCAAGGAAGGTGAGAATAGGGATAGTGTTGTATTTCGTTAACATATTGCTGTATTGCTTAAGGAATTATGAAATTAAACAGCAGAGCGTTGAAAAATCTTCGAGGCTATCCCATAATTTTACTAGAAGAGGGGTGATCCGAAAATAAAATGACATGAGTCGAGGAAAAACTGCAAAATATGTATCCTTGCTTTCATTGGTGAGGATCAGGGTTTCCGTTATTCCATTAACTTATTGCCGAATTGTTTCAGGAATTATAAAATTGAACAGCAAAGCGTTGAGAAATCTTCAAGAGTAGACTATCCCATAATTTTACTACAAGAGGGGTGATCCGAAAATAAAATTACCTGAGTCGAGGGAAAACTGTGCAAAATATATATCCTTGCTTTCATTGACGAGGATCAGAACTTCCGTTATTTCGTTAACTTATTGCTGTATTGTTTAAGGAACTATAAAATTAAACAACAAAGCGTTGAAAACTCTTCGAGAATAGGCTATCCCATAATTTTACTACAAGAGGGATGATCCGAAAATAAAATGACCTGAGTCGAGGNGTGAAATTATCTATTCTGAATATAGCAGGATTCTGGATCGATCTGACGCGTACTATAACGTCGGTCTCGCTTTTAGTTCCGCGTAAATCTAGCTTTACAAAATCTAATCTCATTTGGAACTTACTATTTTCTTTAGTGCACCTGTAAATCACTTGTTCAAACCGTTCACGTGTGCACAATAAACTTGGACCTTGGCGGCGCGTGTAACCTTAATAACAGTAGTTCAATTCGTAATAAAATCTAATTTTGTTAAACTCTGAATTGGAGTCGATTTATAAAAGCAAATTCTCTTTTATTAAAGTAGAAGGAGAACGGCGTAATTCAGTCGTCAAAGAAATCTATCTTCGATCAAATTGTACGATCGCGTGGCAATCGTATATTATTACAAGGTCTGAAATCAATTTTTTCCCTTTGCGTCTGTGAATATTTGAACGCTCGGATCGACTCTGTTTGTAAAAGAAAGAACGATCGAAAGTATATACTATAGCAACGATTTCACGCAACCTAAATATACGATCGTTTTACGCTTGTCTAAAAAAATCAGTACCGATGACGTTAAAAAAGAAGAGCTTCGGATAAATAAAGTCGATTATACGTGCTATATTAATACCGCATTCAAAAGCTGTGCGTTACGACGTGCACGCGTTCGCAATAGTTACGAGTTACGATGAACTATATATTCATGTACGCAGTTTTCAAAGTTCTCCAGTTACGTTTACAAATACGCGCGGTAAGCTTCGTTTCGCGTTTATTAGATCCCCTTTCCTTCCGTTTCTCCTTTATGCTACGGCCTCGAATTTCACTCGATTATACCTGCTAAACTATTGATTTAATAAAGTCATCAAATATCGAGCGGTACGTCTGTATGGGAGGGCAGGCGAGTTTGGCAAATGCCTGATTGAATTATGCCTCTATGCTCGAATTGGAATTAACGGTTGTAATGTGTAATTATACGAACAACGTCTAAACCTACTAGATCGTTCTCTTGATTTAATTCGGAACTTGATTTGCGAGCGTTGTCGTAATGAGATTCAATTCGACCTTGAAAACTAAACTTCTGTAGCTTGCGCGGAGGCTTCTCGTTCTCTATCTCTCCTTTCTCTCCCTCCCTTTTTGTCGGTCATGGCCAAGGAAGGTGAGAATGATAGTGCTGTATTTCGTTAACTTATTGCCGCATTGCCTAAGGAATTATGAAATTAAACAGCAGAGCGTTGAAAAACCTTCGAGGCTATCCCATAATTTTACTAGAAGAGGGGTGATCCGAAAATAAAATGACCTGAGTCGAGGAAAAACTGCAAAATATGTATCCTTGCTTTCATTGGTGAGGATCAGGGTTTCCGTTATTCCATTAACTTATTGCCGAATTGTTTCAGGAATTATAAAATTGAACAGCAAAGCGTTGAGAAATCTTCAAGAGTAGACTATCCCATAATTTTACTACAAGAGGGGTGATCCGAAAATAAAATTACCTGAGTCGAGGGAAAACTGTGCAAAATATATATCCTTGCTTTCATTGACGAGGATCAGAACTTCCGTTATTTCGTTAACTTATTGCTGTATTGTTTAAGGAACTATAAAATTAAACAACAAAGCGTTGAAAACTCTTCGAGAATAGGCTATCCCATAATTTTACTACAAGAGGGATGATCCGAAAATAAAATGACCTGAGTCGAGGGAAAGCTGTGCAAAATATATATCCTTGCTTTCACTGAAGAGGATCAGGGCTTGTAAAGGCAGGTATAGGAGGGTCAGACCTTAAAGATTTCGCAGCTGGAACAGAATTCCAAGATAAAAATGAAGTTTGTAGGTACGAATGACGAAACCGTTGCTATACAACAGAAAGACTTTTCTTTACTACTTACTTGGTATCGAAGTGTTATATTTTTTTTTACAGAAACGCGTAATCTTCGTCGCAAGCGTAGATACGATAAGGTAATCGATTATAGAAATACAGCGATAGGTAATCGATTATAGAAATACAGAAAGATATACGCTTGCTCTTTGGAACAAACGCAATTAATAATATATTCAAGTGACGAACGTGAATGAAAGAATAAACTAGGAATTATCGACTAACAGGTGTTGCGTAATAACGTCAATAACTAACACCGAGGACTGAATCCCCTCAAAGGAAATGTCTTAAGTAGGCTGACAGTATTTGCAGAGCTTTCGCAAATCGTGTTTATCGCGGAACCAGGAACATAGCTTTTGCGCGTGGCAAACAGATTCATGTGATCGCGATTTCGAAATATTCATTGGACTCTCCTCGGGTTCGATATGTCCGGAAGATTGTGAAAATAGCCTATTTAAATAATTACTTAACCGTGGCAAAGAGATACCTTAGTCTGAGAATTTGGTACCGTTGTTACATAACACTGACGTTGGCAGACGGTTTTTGGAAGAGTCGAAAGACGTCAGTTGGAGAGAGGAGGGGCTATATACCTATTTTAAAGGACAGCGCGTTCTTTCGCCCTCGATAGACCGCTCGCATATAAAATTGGCACGAAATCGTTCGCCTTGTTGAAAGTCAAAACGGAATACAAAGAAGTATCGCGGGGACGCGTTAAACTGCGTTTAATTACATATTATTTGCAAAAGCAGGCAAGAATCGCAATGAGTTTCGCGTATAATGCCTTTCTTTATTGCGTAATATCGTTCGAGTTAACGAGTGGAAGGAAGCGTTGCCCGGTTCGGTTGGTTCTCCAAGTCGAAACAGAACGGTCGAGCGACGATGTAAGAAAGGAAAGGCCTGCGGTTCGGAGCAGGCCGATAAGTGCCGGTTGCTAGTTACGAGAGAAAGAGGGGACGTTCGCGCGGAAGCGAGATAACCCTCGAGCCGCAGCGGGGAAAGGAGACCCGACGACCGACCGTCGAGCAGACGTGAGTAGAGCTCGATCAGCTGGGAATGGGACCTGGTTGCCACGTTTCCAAGCGTGACCCCCGGCTGGCGACCGTGTCTGCTTCGCGGATCAATATTACCGAGATCTGGCAATCCCGCAGCTATCCAACTCTTTATTTATACGTGTCGGTCAGACGGCGCAGGCCCGCTCTGATTCTTCCTTTGCTCGCTTTTGTCCTTCGTCGCTTTCCTCTCCTTGGCCTTTACCGGTTTGCCACACGTATCTACTATTTTTTAAGAGGTTAATTGTCTGTCTAGCTCTAGACGTACGCGTTAGACGCGCTGGCACTTCGGGTAGAAGTGACCCGGGGGACAGTATCCGTTTTGGACGAATTCCATTGAAAATCGCTTTATTCGGATCTTATACGTCTCCCCGCGTACAAATATTTTTAGAACCGGTGAATTATAGATCGGTACGATCAGGGACGGACGAATGCCGAGTGCATTGCGCTCCGACGCATAGTCTGAATGAACGTTCTGTCGTTCGTTCAACCTCTCCTCGATCGCTCGTTTCGCACCGCGGATATTACAAGCCTATTGGACGCTCACCATCTGCGTCTGGATGAGACGCTACTGCTTACAACGCGATCCAGGAATTTTGAATGTTATCTTATCTTTTAATAACTCGATAAAGGCGGCACACTTGGTAAAATTTCGAGCTGCTTT
This sequence comes from Ceratina japonica, assembly GCA_019453355.1. Classification (NCBI taxonomy): domain Eukaryota; kingdom Metazoa; phylum Arthropoda; class Insecta; order Hymenoptera; family Apidae; genus Ceratina; species Ceratina japonica. The sequence goes on along the minus strand of SMSR01016174.1, from coordinate 2,698 downwards.
CTATTTGATCAAAGTCACTTTATTATACGAGACAATCACATTTTTTCGCGATAATCAAAAACATTATCAAGTCTGGTTATCGTTTTTTTTTAAATCTCTGAATGTCCTATTGCGCTCCAGGTATCAGTAATAGATTAATCTTATTGAGTACTTATTGTTCAACAATCTGTCTTTATCAGAACTCTCGGTCAAATTTTTTCCTACGGTGAAAGGAACAACAGACTCATTAATTACGTCCCTACTAAATTCTTCTAATATGTTTTCCTCGTTCTCTGGTTTTGACATGCTCGTTTTTCCCAGCGTCCCATCAACATTTCAGCGAAATGGTTGCCAGTCAACCTTCCGTCCTTGAAGCAATATTAATCGACGCGACACGATACCAAAATAATTATTTTTTAGCATTTTTTGCACGTTTTGTACGTATCAAGTTCTTAAAACTCCGTGGGCGTGCTATTCCCCGCTCTTTAATACAAGTTCTCACGCTCTGTTGCTGGACTATTTCCCGATTCTTTCTCCTCAGCCACGGGCTAACAATAGCGCGAACTTCGTTATTAAAAATTTTCTACGTACGGTTTCCGCGCGCTCACTGGGAGCCACAAAGGTCGATATACCCAAGGAGCGAGGAGTATCTCCATCCTCTCGACTCCCACCCGTACGATTCTACATCCGCCGCCTCTGCGACTTGTATGTATATTAATATTTATTGTGCGATACCGATTTCGTACTTGTCCACTCGTTCAACTCCCGTGTCGATTGACGCCTGTACACACTCACACACACGTCCCTCCTCTTTCTTGTCACCGGATATCCGGGTTTATCTTTTAGAATAGATAACTACTCCAATACGCGGTAAGGCAAGTTTAGCAAATACAGTTAGACCATAAACTCGAATAAATCTGGAATCGTGTTAAGATTATGAGATGAATTAGGAAAATGCTGAAAATGTATTCAGTTGATATACACGTACGTGGCAAAGGACGGTTTAAATAAACCGGTAAGCTCGTCCCTGGCGTGCAACCTTTCTCCCATGTGTTATCGTGGGCTTGAAATGCTCGCAGATGGTGACGAGTAGGTAGTTGAACGTTTTCCTGTCTATACATGGTCGTGCACAGCGCACGCTATTATTACTCGAAAGACTTTGAAGAACATCTTTCATAACACATTACGAATGTAATAGTAACGTGCAATTGCCACTGCAAAATGCATGCTGATGAAGTCGTAATTCTTTGTCATCGAGCGTGTTTACTACGGGGTAAAACATCGAAAGCTTTGAGGCGGTAACAAAAAGTTAAGAGAAGAGTGTTAGAGGCATTCCCTGCGCAAGTTAGTTATGCATTGGACTTGGCATAGTGAATGTGGCCAGGTGATTGCATCGGGCATACGCTCGTGCCGGTCCCTTGAAGCCGTTGAATTTCTTCCCTGGTTGGAAGCCATACAAGTCGGCTAAGTTGGTTCAAGGCCATTCATTGGCACACGCATTCGAGTTTACGCGAAGTTCATTACAAATTCTTTTTGCATTTAAATACTTCGGAGAGAAACTGCAATTCTCGTGGAGATTCTTTGGAATCATAAAAAATGAAGAAGACCTGCAGAGCTGGTTAAAAGGAAATTGTAAAATAACCGTGATATTCATTGCCAAATGTTCGGACGTCCCTTGCACCGAAGCGATAAAATTGGCAGCAAAATTTCGCGTCTGCGTTTGTTTTTGCAATTTGGTTGCAAACTGCGATACACACGGATGTGGCAACGATGCAAGTAATTGAGAACGCGAGGACATACAATCGCTTTGCGCCGCACACGCGGACGCAGCGCGAAAAGAGAGAAAAAAGGGAGGCTCCTCCTTGCTCGTTGACGTTCTACCTGCTTTTATTTCCTATTTAGAGCTTATCCGACGACTTGTTCCCAAGCGTTTATCATGTAAATTATGTATAGGGATTCACTGAATTTGACAGACAAAGAAACATGAATGTAGCACCATGACAACCGAAACGTAGACTCTGTATTCAGAATAGGTTTGGAAAGTATTCTAGACGCAGTAATACTTACCATCTTGTGATGAACTACGTGTGTTACGTATGCATATTCCTTCCACTGTCATTTGTACTTCGGCGTCGGAATATGTTGCACGACACGAGCAAATTGGTCGTGCAAGATAATAGAGGTCAGAAATGCGATCAATGTGCACTTCCTGTTCTCTTACCCTTGCGCACGTGCAAGGAAACAATAGGAGATGCAAATCAATCTTTGTATTCTACATTTCTGCATTGCCGGTTTTGGTTTTCTTGTCAGTTGTAACAAATTCACTTAGAATCCGTGAACCGGTTAAATTCGAGTCTTGATTCTGATCCGTATTGAAGATATCGGGGACCGTGAGGATCGAAGATTGTTCGCTGCCTGAAACACTGCACCCTACTTGTCTTCTTTGTTTTTTTGTTGACAGCACTTAACCAACTTGTTGACTCATCACGTTTGCAGCTATGCGACACGCAGTTACTGTTGTCGATATCATAGCTAGAACGCGTTGTATAGCTTATTTGCGAATGCCCGCGGCTGTTTATTCTCATTTAGTAATTATAGGTGTAGTAACGAAAATAAATGAATAACGGCTGAATAATTCGTTGTATCCGCAAGAGGGCAAAATACGAGCTCCGCTTGGGAGGCGTGAAAAATGGCGTTGTACCAGCTGGCTGTTTGCGAC
>SMSR01016172.1:1508-25474 GCA_019453355.1 Ceratina japonica | reverse complement strand
AACACGTCCTTAAAAAATGTCCCACCTGTAGGTTTACACCCTGTATAACTGCTTAGAATCTGAATTAGCAAGTGGAAAAGAACTCTTATCGTTCTTTTTGAAAATCACAAAATGCAAGTTGGATCGATAATAAAAAAAGAGGTGATTTACATAAAATCGTGATCTTAATATTACGTTATCATTGTTACAATAAGGACACTTTGACAATAAAACGTGACTCCGGTGTGACGAGTATGTTACAGAACGTAGCAATTATGTTACAAGACCTGAGCATCGATTTTACATATAATTTATTCTTTCTTACGACTATACATTTATATGTCACTTATGTGACCTCGAGGATTTGTTTTGATGTTCCAGAATTACGACACGCTCAGTAAAGGGAAGAAGTCGTGGAGCGTGAGGCTGGGACTGTCGCGACAGAATCAGAGTACCGAGGATGTCGGTAAGGGGTGGGGAACGATAAGCGGCGGCAGCGTGATCTCCCGTCAAATGATCTACGGTGATCATCCATGGCTGTATGGTATGGTTCGGTCCTCGAGGCCTGGCCACGAGCCACGAGGCTTCATGACACCGCCGCCCCCGCCCCCGCCGCCGGGAGCACCGGTGCTGGTAGTATGTTCCTGTCCGGAATTTCTCAATGGAACCACCCAGAAGTACGGAAACTGCCGCAAGTGCGGTGGTCACCGATTGGCTGGTGTACCTTTAGGAGGAACATGTCGGCTACCGCAGGCCTCCTCGAGGTCCAGGCCCAGCCTCGCGGGTGAGTCACCTCCTCACTAATTCACCAATTACACCCAGTAACCAAGAAATCATTGCCACAAGGTTACTATAACGTCTTTCAGTAACATGATAATATTATTAAGTATGTAGTTTTTAATGTTGCGCGCAACTTCATTATGAAGTAATATTATTTTAAGTAATATTTTAAAAATATTTATAAAACACTATGTTGCAACGTTTATATAATTTACATAAAATCAATATTTTAAAAGGTTGATCTAACATTTCTTGTTTACTGGCCAATTATACAAACCTCCACTGGGCTGCGACTGTAAACATTACATTTCATCATTTATGAACAAAATATAAAAAATATAAAAAGCGAACACATATTGCATGGCATACGTATATTTATAGATACAATTTGATTGAGATTGATAGAAGAAACCGCGACCTGAGACCGAGTGTCGTAAATCTTGTATTTTACATAAACATCCGCTGTCTATCTGTTAATGACAAGGATTAGCGTTTATTAATATTCACTAAGTAATCGTATTAACAAGTTTCTCATATGACCTGTCGATTCTTAGCTTTACGAGGCCTACAAGTCAACGCAGCCAACGTTTTTGCTCGACATAATCTAATGTAAAAATAAACATTACATTTCATCATTTATGAACAAAATATAAAAAATATAAAAAGCGAACACATATTGCGTGGCATACGTATATTTATAGATACACTTTGATTGAGATTGATAAAAGAAACTCCGACCTGAGACCGAGTGTCGTAAATCTTGTATTTTACATAAACATCCGCTGTCTATCTGTTAATGACAAGGATTAGCGTTTATTAATACTCACTAAGTAATCGTATTAACAAGTTTCTCATATGACCTGTCGATTCTTAGCTTTACGAGGTCTACAAGTCAACGCAGCCAACGTTTTTGCTCGACATAATCTAATGTAAAGAAACATAATACACTCGCTCACGAGTTTGCTTACGTTATGCTCTATTTATTGAATTTTCTATAATTACTTAAAAACGAATTAAGTTGTATTTATTGGGTCTGCTATAATCTTCCAAAAATCAGTTCGTGCTATAGGAACATTTATGCCTGGTATAATTACTTAACACGTTAAGCGCCACGCCCGTTTGGTCGTTAATTACTTAAATTAATTAAAGTTAAAGTTAAATAATATTCATTCAATTAATTTAAGTTAAAGTTAAATTCATTAACATTTTTTTTTGTAATAATATTCAATTAATTAAAGTTAAAGTTAAATTCATTAAAAATTTTTTTGGTAACAAATGATATTTAGTCTTCTATGATCTCCAAATTATTCAGAATTTATTAATATTAATAGAAGAATATACTTTTTTAAATGGTGTATCCTGAACGGTGACTGACGCAACGAGGAATGTACTGTCGATGACTAACATGGCGCTTAACGTGTTAAAAACCAGTTTACGCGATACACANGGTCTGCTATAATCTTCCAAAAATCAGTTCGTGCTATAGGAACATTTATGCCTGGTATAATTACTTAACACGTTAAGCGCCACGCCCGTTTGGTCGTTAATTACTTAAATTAATTAAAGTTAAAGTTAAATAATATTCATTCAATTAATTTAAGTTAAAGTTAAATTCATTAACATTTTTTTTTGTAATAATATTCAATTAATTAAAGTTAAAGTTAAATTCATTAAAAATTTTTTTGGTAACAAATGATATTTAGTCTTCTATGATCTCCAAATTATTCAGAATTTATTAATATTAATAGAAGAATATACTTTTTTAAATGGTGTATCCTGAACGGTGACTGACGCAACGAGGAATGTACTGTCGATGACTAACATGGCGCTTAACGTGTTAAAAACCAGTTTACGCGATACACACTTGTACACGTTCTATTGTTAAACGAAATGTGAACTGGACAGGAGTTCTGAGGTCGCCGATGGACGACCCGTACGACCAGATGCGTCGGAACCGCTTGGTGGAGCCCAGAACCCGAGCCCGAAGCATCTCGCCGCATCGGCCCTTACCTCAACGCGATTCCCGGAGCCTGAGCATCGCGAGGAATGCCCGAAAGGGCTCGATCGAAGGTACCTCCTCGAGATCCGAATGGTTCGACAAAGAAACGGTCGCGAGCTACGAGGAAGGGACGCGCAAGCCAAGACCGAGCTTCACTGGTCCATTCAGCGACGAGTGGCTAGACGAGGTCTCGTCGCCGCCGTTGTTAACAAGCCCGCAGAGTCCGTCGGCGGCGACGACACCGCCAGGCCGACTGGTACGAATCCCAAGAAAAGTGAAAGCCTCAAGGAGCGAGTGGTCAGATCGTAAAATTGTCAAAACCGAGATCGGGCAAACGAAGGCCAGTCGTCAAGACGAGAGACAGGAGAGACCGTTAAATAGTAGTAGCGATTCGAGGAAAAGTATACTCGAGTGCGACGTGAACCCGTATTTATTGTTGAAGAAGTTGAAGGACGAGGACGATTTGAGCGACGATCTGTCGGACAACGCCCTTGAACAGGAGGACGGCAGGTCGGTGTCTTCCAGCCTGTTCGATTCCTCGAAGGTGAAGTCGATCGAGAGGATACAGAGTCGGAGCGCGGTGGCCGCGATCGGCGGTCAGAGGATCAGGGTGTTCAACGAACCACACCGCGAGATCTCAGACGACGAAGAATTGGCGCCAGTCACGAGGATTCCTATACCAAAAGTCTCGCCTAGGAGACCGCCGAGGAGGTTGAAAGAAGCCAAGCAAACGTTGAAGAGTATCCTGAAACGAGGGAAGATACCGGAGACCAGGAGGAAGAACGTTTTGTTCAACGTCGATAATGTTATTTTTGCACCTGAGAAACCGTCGGAGGTGACGCGATTGAGTTGGACCAGAATCGGTAGGATCGCTAGTTGTACCAGGGAAGAAGCGAGTAATGAGGAGTCAGAGGAGGAAGAGGAGGAAGAGGAAGAGGAAGAAGAGGACAGCGAGAAGGAAGAGGTGCCGATAACCGTGACTAGGCTCGATCAGAAGGAGAAATATAATTTTATTACTATTCCGAATATCAGGGATCCCAAGGTCGACAAGGTTCGACCTAAGGAATCTAGATTCTTGCAAGACTCGTGCCAAAATTCGATTAACCCCGACGGGATTCAAGTAGATAAATATACTGGTAATAGTTTAGTAGAGAAAATTTCGTCTGGTAGCGTGGAACGTATTGCTTCGAGGAGGATAGAGAACGAACCGCACAGGCAAATCGATGTATCGGACGTTCCGAGAAAGTTCGCCGAGCAAACTGTTCGTTCGTTGAAACGTGAGAATATGAAGAGTGAAATGGAGAGGAAGAGGATAGACGAGGGGAAGGGGATCGAAGTGTTGGAAGATGCTGAAACGAGGATTGACATCGAAGATCGGATTCCTGGAATTACCGTAGACGAGAAGGATTTGATATTGAAGTCTGAGGGTAAGTGTTTTATGCGCATCTTTAATGGATCTCTACTTTTTTTAATCTCTTCCAGTGACAAAATTAATTTTTCTAACGACACAAGTTGCATTACCATCGTTTGCATAATTCCCTGTCCATTTTTGTTCTCTTTTTTAATATATATCAGTATGTCTGGATTTGTTTAACAGTCGTATGTACAGATTTAGATAAATTACAATTTTTCCCCTTAATAATAATTGATAAAAATTTATCCATAGAACGATTGGAATAATGTTTTCAGAGAATTTCAAGAGGTCATCCCTTTCGCGTAGCCAAAGCGATCGATCGTTCACCAGACCCGAAGTATCGGCTGGCGACGTCCTCTTCACAGACACTATGCGCCTAAGCCTCTGCAGGAAACTAAAAGAAACCTCCTCTCCTTCAAACGACCAAACGAATATCCAAAATGATTCAGAAGAGCATCCAAATTTTAAGAGCCAAATCGATTCGATTAAAATCAAATGCCAGTCGGAATTATCGAACATAAAAGAAGTCGAGGAAGTCCCGATTGAGAAGAAGATCAAATCGGAAGATGAAACAGAAGCCATGACAGAAATAATAGGCAATAAAACGAAGTCGGAAAGTGAAACAGAAGCCCTGGCAGAAATTTCGAACCGCTTCGAAGGGAGGAACGATCACTTCCGAGGGATGAGGCCCACCAGCTGGTCCCCTCCACCTGGTAAAATAAAACGTCACAGGCCCAGTGATTCGAAACTGAAGGAAAACACGGAAACGGATCGAAACAGTCCGGCCATGGTGACCTGGAGTACATTGAATTCCTACGGGCCCTCGAAAGTCGAGATCAGTTCGCCAAATACTGAGAACAACGTCTATAAAATCACGGTTAGTCCTCAGGCTTCGCCGTTGGTACATCGATTGCAAATAGACCACGGTACCGTCCAATCGGCTACCACCGGTTCGAAGAGAACTTCAATTATAATTAACGGTGACTCAACGACTGGTAACGAGCCTCTCAATAAAGTGACCATCAGCGTCGGTGGTGAAGACGTTTATAATCCAACTGTGATTTCAGTCAACGAAAGTCCGACACTAATCAAGAATTCGAATGAAAATAGGACTCTTGTCATCGTCGACAATTACAAGTCGAATATCATGGTTCCTCCTAGCGAAGATCCGAAATTAAGAGAAAGAGAGAATTCGAGATCCGGAGAACCAAAGAGCGTCGAAGACTCTGAATCTGTTCGAAGGAACAGCGAGTCCTCGGACAAGCTTGCGTCAGAAACGTCGAGAAGTTCGGAAGAAAAGGAAGAGAAGAGTAATCGCGGGACGCGAAAGAGTCAAGACAGTGAAAATCCGTCTAAGCTTTTCAGCCAATCGAAAGAAGTCTTAATCTCAAAACTACTTGAAGATTCGTTGAGGAAGGCCAGGGAGAATGGAGAGATTCTCGACGAGGACAGCGGCGAGGCTATATTAAAAATATTAAAGCAGACTTTGTTGAAGAGTAAAGAGTACGAGAGCTCTGAGTCTACTCTAGAAGCGAATTACTCGAGGACCTCTAGCCTGAATTCAGAGGCCGATTTCGTCTCGACGAATCTGTTCCTCGAAGAGAACCCTTACGAGGTGATCAAGGAGCCTATTTACGAAGAAATTCCGGACGAGCCTCCTCCTCTGCCGTTGAGTCCACCGCCTACCGAGGACTATTTGAAAGACAGAATATACTTCGGCGACATCGATTATTATAGCAAGAACACTGGCCAGTTGTTCGGCTCTTATTTAACAGAAAATGTGTTTAAGAAATCGAACTCCGAGGATTTGGCAGAAACGTATTTGTCGAAGAGTCCCGAGGACTTTTTCAAGAAGATGTCTGTGTCTCCGGAGGGAGAGAATATTTCGAGCAAGTTCGAGTTGTTGAATTTCCTGATGGACTCGAAGGATCGAGCGTCTATCGAGGGGGAGGACGAAGAGGACACGGAAGGAGACCTGGAAGCTTTGTACGAGCAGAAGGAAACTAGTCTTGGTGATCTGAGTTCGAAGAGCTCGCAGATCTCGAACGTGTCTGACAGCAGTGAGGAGTGTAATATTATTCTGACCAATTCATCGGAAACGTCCAAGGTGAGATTTAATATGCAGAAAATTATATAAATTCTTAATATATCGAAAAGTGTTAAAAGTTCCTAATATCAAATTATTCAAATCAAATGCGTTGTCTAATAATAGTGTCGATCGTAAATCGTCTGCTAATCGAGAGAATGAAGGAGAAATAAAAGAATTGCGAAAGAAATGAAAGAACTGTGGGTATGTATTTGCACAGGCGAGAGTTGTGGATATCGAGAGGACCGATAGCGGAGTGGGATCGGAAAGTAGTCAGGCGAGCAGCACTCGGGGCGTGCCGAGACGTTGGAGAGCAGGAAACGTCTCCTCGAGGCCAGGAAGTCTACTCGCAAGTGGAATCCCACAAGTGATTTCCGGTGATTCAAAGCTCTGCGAAGATTGCGAGCAACGTTTAGACCCTTTAATAACAGACAGGCAAGCTTACATTATATTTACATTATTATATACTCTTCTTCTTCTCCTCCTCCTCCTCCTCCTCCTTCTCCTCTTTTTATTATTATTATTATTATTATTATATGCTCACGTAATTAAAGAAATGCACATAATATACATGACAATTAATAGAATTATAGAAGCCTACATTAAGATAAAGGATATTCTGTCCTGCAAAATGAACCTGGCCCTTTGAAAGCCTTGAAACCGTAGTCTTTATCATAAATGTCATCGTGTTCTCTTTACAGTGGCGTGGTGTACGCGCCGTTCGTCTGCAGGAAGTGTTCGAAAAAACGAGTGGAGCGTAAGGAAATCATTACGGAGATCGTGGAGACCGAGCAAAAATACGGGAGGGATTTGCAAATTATTCTCGAGGAATTCCACAGGCCTATGCTCAGGGCTGGCTTGCTCACATCCGAACAATTATCAGCGATTTTTCTCAACGTGGAAGAACTCCTCGAGCACAATCTCGTCCTCGCGGAGAAGCTGAAGGACGCCGTGGAATTCGCCCAGGTATGATCCATCGAGTGAACATCACTTCTTTCATGATGTAACAGAAACAAATATAAAAATGCAATGCCTCTTGCGTTTCACTAAAACTATTTCAATAAAACTAAGTGCATTAAATCTTCTTAGAACGTTGTTCCGATTTTGGTTGAGATTTTTTTTAAGGTGTTAAATTTTGAAGTATTGTTCTATTCTAATTATTCTAGTCTATTTCATTAGCAATTTTTTAACGATTCTTAGGAATCCGGAGATGAAGATCTTCTGACGGTGGACGTAGGTAAAATCTTCCTGGAATCCGAGCGGATGTTACACGCGTTCGAAAGCTATTGCACTCGGCAAGGGAGCGCCAGTCTACTGCTGCAGAATCTCGAGAAGGAGAAGGAGTTGCTGCGAATCTTTCTGAAAGTATCACAGATGGAAAATACGGTTTTACGTAGGATGAACTTGAATTCCTTCCTGATGGTAAGATATCGAAATTCGTATAACCGAATCTTCTTCTTATATTATTATGCAGGATGTTCAGCTGTTAGTAGAAAAACGGGATAAAAGCCATAATTAATCGAAAATCAGTAATAACAGAATTACATCTGAGACTCCATTTTTTTTAATTATTAGAGATGTTAGTATTATTTTACATTTCATTTTGTAACTAAAAGATAAAACCTGTTCCTGCCTATTCCTTAATCAATTATAAAATTACTGAAATTTTCGCAAAAAAAGGAGATTGTAGTACATAGCTAAAATTGTTTTAAAGGTTCCTGTTCAAAGAGTCACTAAGTATCCTCTCTTACTGGCTCGATTGCTGAAAGCCACCCCTTCCGTCCGACCAGATATTCAAGAAGCAAAGGAAAGACTAAAACAGGCGCAAGCTAATATAGAATTGCATTTGGAACACATGAACGCTGTAAGTATACTGTTGATCTAATTGTTGTTAATTTCGATATTCCATTCGGACATTAGACTCGATTTAACGATGCGTTGACAGGAAGCGAAAGATGTAACTTCGACGAAGCTTTGGAGGAGGATCTCGATTATCCAGAACGGCAGACGACCGATCGGTGAACAAGATATAGTGAATATAAAATTAAAGAAGGTGATGCGAACGTTTATTAATTTTTATATTCATTAATTCGTGTAATATCTAATATTTATCCCCATTACTGGTTGAATGGTAGATGGCTGTAGAAGTATTGGAATGGGCTCACGAGGACGCCAAGTTCGTACTCGAAGGACGTCTTTTAGTTGCTCAGCCGACGGATAACAATTGGCGACGCGGCCGAACCGTCAAGCTCGCGCCTGTAACTGCTATGCTCGTCATCAATAGCAAGGTGAATAACTTGTTCAATTTTGTTATTCCTGCTCTATGAATGAAAGTCTTCCATTTTTATTCTTCTTTTTTACAGCCAAACGCGGAGGATCTGGAGTTTAACGACGATTCTCTTTTTTCCAAACACGTCGGTATTAAAGAAGCCACTTTGTTGTTGGTGAAGGAGAAACTTGGGCGTTATTCCTTGTTGCGCGTAAGTTGCCTCTAATTTATACTTATTTCGAATCGAGTTTGTTGTGACATGAGATTCTGTGTTTTTTAGGAACCGCTTTATCTCGATAAATGTATCGTCTGTTGCGAAACGGACCTCGAAGACTACTTCGAAATTCAAGAGCTGTCGTCGAAAGAAACTTTCATATTTAAGGTATGACAGATATTTGACAAATTCATGAATCATGTAAAAATATTTGACATTGTTCTAGGCTGAGGACGGAGCTAGAACGAAAAGATGGTGTAGGACGTTGCAGGCTCACGCACAGTCTTTAGGCGCGTGGCGTAAACGTCGCGGAGCATTGCCAAACATCATGATATGTGGCGTCGCCAGAAATTGACGAATAACACATGAAAAGCATTTACAACCGTTATTTAAAAGGTGATCATGATTCCTAAACGTTGAACTTGCGTATGGTCTCCGGATCGTGTGAATCGATAAAAGGATTTCCTCTGCTCATTGATAGCACGAGTCAATGAGCGACACGAATATCTATATAGTTCTACCAATTTGCATATGTTATATGCATTAGTGTCTATTTAATAGAGGGTTTCAGGTTGCTATGATTAAATCCTTTAATTCAAGATCAAAATTTCATCATTCAATTCTTATTAAAAAGTCTGCAATCCTGATTTAATTGCTTTCCTCCTAGATAAAGGGAACTACTTGCTCTTTTAGAACAATTAAAAATTGCCTCTATTAAAAAGACACTAATTTATTCCGCGGGTTGCAGTACGTTGCAGAAACTAAAGTTTCCTACGTCGCTGTAGCCGTCGCGTTGTCTAAATATTGAAATCTCGGTCGCAAACTCTCCTCATAAGTTCTTTTTTCTCTGCTCTTCTTCCCCTGAACACCAAACGATTGTATCGAAGTCGAAAGAACAGAGGGTAGTTGCGATCCTGGCCGGTGTATCGGTTACGCGTTCATCGTAAATTCATAATAATAAGCGAGCTTTCGTTTAACTTTCACCGCGAGGACAATCAGTGTACATAATATTAAAGATGATAAGGTAATTGGGTTGTTATATTTTATACCTACGAATTATGAAAACTAGGAAACTGCCAAACGTTTCATAAAACCGGGCTTGTTAACGATTATTATTAGACTGCGGATCTTTATGCAAAATATAACATTTGAAAATATAAAAAAAGATGTGTTTTAGATAAATATTTGTTTGATCGTTTGAGCACCGAAATGTTCGTTCAGCTGTCAATATTCTGAGTCGTTTTACACCTTACACGCGACACTTATCGTTTCTGCACGTTGAATTTCATTATAATCGCATAAAATCCACAGTCTAATTACTATTAATCTATTACTACTGTATTCGTTAGTTCTATATAATTAACAGTATTTTATGGCGTTCTAACACGGAAAACTAAATGTTGTACATTGTACTATAATTTCGTTTAAGATCTAAGCCATATGATTTTTGTATATAGATGTATATTTATAATGAAATTGGCTGTAGACACGTAATTGTCATCTGAAATCTGTCATTCAATAAAATTAAATAATCGCAGCTGTATACGTCTTGGAATATTATTTTTTCCAACTTTGTTCATTGCTCTAAAAAAAGGTCGAATGGAAATTACAATAGGGAATCTGCAGCCCTGAGTCCAGGAACGGATCCATATGGGTATTTAACACATATTACAGGAGATTCATATATTTACTGCCTTAAAAACTACAATTAAAGTAGAAAAAAATAAGCCGAAATATATAAACGAGTTAAGAATATTCGGCCTCGATATACTATGTAGTACGTACGTGAGTATCTATGCGTTATGCGAGCATATATATAACTATGTATACATAATATTAAAGTATACGTATATTAAAAGCGTGCGTAGTTGATAACGCAGTTGTCCTAAAAATTATATGTATACATTCTCTTTAATACTCGAAGTCAACGAGACCATTTATTATACTTATGTATATATTAATTCATAAATATTAGGTAATCATCTTTTTTCAATGTAATCGATGGTTTCAATTCAACATACGGTTTAAAGAGTCTAATATGTATCGTTGCTTCGTTTGCCTTCTCAAGATAAAACGTAATATGATAAATTTATAAATAGGTTGCGGATTTTTGCGCAAAAGAAAACATTTCTGATATTAATTTAAAAAATGAAATTTCTTTTACTGTTCGAATATACTTTTAATATTCTGTGCAATTTCGCCACTCTTTATGATTTGAAAACAGTTTTTCTTTATATTTTTTAATATTTCTGTAAATTCATGAAATCCACGGATTACTGATAAGTCTCGTAGAATGTATGTACGGAGTAATCAGAAAAACGAATTATTCCAAGCAGAATTATCTACGCTTCTCACAGCCTATCTCACTGTAAACTGTTTTTTTACCTTTTCAGCCTGTACTATTAAACGAACATGTGTGTGTTATATATCTTCACATGGAGCACGTAATAAAAACTTGCACGCTTAAAGACAAAATTTGTTGAAACGAAATGTTATAATTAGCTTGCGGATTTTATGCATTTATAAAAGAATGATATGCACGAAAAACAAGAGAAATTCGTGTTGAAACATTTTCTGCATTGCAATTACAGATCATTTATTTTGCACGAAGATCCGCAATCTAGTTATAATCATGGTTTTAATTACGGATGGGATTAAGTGCCTTACAAATTAAAGCTTCGAGGCTTTCGCGGCCTGGAAAACGCACACAATTAGAGACTTAAATTCGAAAGTCTCTAATTGTGACTAACAAATAGGTTCGAACTTTGATTGAACTCGAACTCCCTATAAGTACTTCGGAAAATAGAAACAGAACTCTTGTAGGTCCGTCCAGACGATGCTAGACAGTTCCGAACCTTTCAGAAGTACTTTGCTAAATCGAAGTAATACTCGCGAGTATACATATAGTGATTCGAAAATTTTCGAATAGCGCGACATGATTACGGACTCCCGTGACGGCAACCGTAAAACGCGAAGTCGGTAAGCTTTTGTTTTATCTCAAAAAAGAGTTCTATTACGGTCGACACGCGTTGCATAAAATACGCTGCACACGATGCAAGTTAGCAATATAAACCGTTTCCTTGATTCTCGATTACATATTTCTGTAAATACTGCGCTGTTTTTTCACTTAAACCGAGTTTAGGTAATTCCTCCTCGAACTGTTCGATCGTCCCCGCGCCGGCTAGGTAACCGTTCAATTTCGTAGCCAGCGGTGAATTTCGTATGATTTCGTCACTGGTAAGTCCGGTGGTTTCAAGTAGCCACGGATGATTCCGAAGCCGATATTTTTGATGGTAGCTGAAAAAATGCGTATTCAAATTGTACGGAATCATCGATCTCTCGACGTGCTCTCTCCCTATTATTTCTCCCCGGCCCTAATTCTTGTCCATTTCCATTCTACTCCGCCCACTTACACCGTCCACCGTCTCAATCACTCTCTCATCTGCTTCTGTCGTTTCTCTCTCCTCCATCTGGACCAGACGCTCCTCAAGCACATGATTCTAATCCCCATACCCCCTTCTACTTTATCCTATTCCTTTACATGTCTTCTTCTTCATGTCCTTCTCTGTGCTTTTTCTGCCCATCCCTAATTCTCAATCGTTTTCTAGTGCACGATATACTTACTCTTCAGCTGTGTAAAATTTTTCAAATTTCCAAATCTCTGTAAGCACCATGTCTGTCCGTTTCCGCTGTTCGTGTTCACGCGACTTCTCTGCCAGTAACTTCTGTTCTTCGTCGTGATACAAAATCAACGACATGTACTGTAATTAATAATTAACGTGTATTCTAAGGGTGTGTACTGTAACGTAATTAATAATGAACGTGTATTCTAGCTTGACATCTTAGGGAAATTGAATTTATATCCGAGTTTCATCTTCACATTAAATTAGTTCAGTGATAGTACAGACGACTAGATTGGAGCGAGTTTCATAAATGGGACATCCTGTATTACTCTTTCGAAAAAGAGTCGATATTTACCTGCCTCTTAATCTTCGTTGTAAGCCCGTACTCATGATTTTTCCAAAACAGATCGAGCAATTGTGAAAACGATATCACGTCCGGGTTGTATTCAATATCAACGACTTCTGTGTGGTCGCCGCTAGAATAAATTTCGAATTAGCTCAAGGAGACATGTATTTTACACGTTGCTCTACGGCAGTGGTTCTTAACCGTAGGATACCAGAAATACGAGTTGCAACATACGAGCAAGGAACTCACGATTGGAACAAGTGTTTCATCAAGTTTTGAAAATTAATGAAAAATTCAAACGACTGTTAATATTTATTTCGGATAAATAGTTTAATTTCTGGAACAGACAACAAAAGAATTCTTGTCATCCGTGGACGATGTGTCAAGATGAAAGTAAAACGAAAAAGTAAAAGAGATCGTTTTCAGTTTTATCGTCTTCATTTGTACTTATGCACTTACGTTGGATTTTATCGATAAATAATTTAAGAATCAGTGAAACGGTAAAAGAAAAGGAATTATTTTTCGTTTTGTCGTGTCGACTCTTATGAATTATTATTATTTTATCGATCGCTATAATATCGATTATTATTACATGTTTCTATAAGTCGGGGATTCCTTTTGTCCGCCGGCGTATCCGACGCAGGTCTTGATCACGCCGGGTAGCACGCCGAAAAGACAGTCGCCTGCCCAGAAGCATCCCATCCCGAACGTCGCGCGTTTTGCTTGGATTTCTTCCAACTGTCCGGGCATCTTGCACGACTGCCGTCATTGACACGTGTCCGAGTCACGGAAAGTGAGCGTGAAAGAAACAAATAGCTCGATAGAATTTACTTAAACGCAGGGACGCAGATTTTTTTATTGCTTCGTTAACAATTAAATTTCAATCGATAATAGGAGTATTTTTTAATTAAGAATTAAATTTAAGAATAAAAATTCAGTGGTTTATTGAATGGTTTATTTTACTATTTACTGTTTAATTATCTTTCAATACTTGTGTTAATAATATCAGCGTTGGGATGAGCAAGGGCGACGCGATCACGTAGATCTGATTCGATAAAGAAGTATGAAACCTGTTAAGTAACGGTCGCTATGTAAAAAGATTAAATAACACGTGAAGCTCCATGTGAGTCCTCGGTGACTGACAGCATTTCGCCCTGGTCACTTCGGTCACCTTATTGTTTGTCTTACAAAAATTACCTAAAAGTCGTTTTATTGACTTGGCATTTTTATGTTTAGACGAGCTTTTAGAGTCCGTCTTGCTAACCACAGGTTTGATGCCTGTACATTCAAGAAACCCTTGTCACTCGATCACCTTCATCGCTTCCTGATCTAGCCGAAAATTTTAAGCCAACACTGTTTCTAATATAAACTAATATAAACTCTTCCTTAAAATTCTACTTGTTCTATCTTTTTCAAAACGGTCTATAAATTTTATCAAATTATTTTATTAGATTCATGAAAAAAATCTGTAAATTGTAGTTTCTTTATGTTCACTTGTCTTTTTATAAGCGGAATCAAAGGCACGGATTGGCTAGTTAAATCGTTATCGAACGATCTCATCACTTAAAATGCTGCTCGACTACTTTGATGTACTTGAACAAGGAATGTCTACCTAATTTAATCGCTAACACTGTAACAGTGTAGATAAGTCACAATCAGATCTATCTATTGTCAAGTCATCACAAACGAAATTCAATGTTACGAAAAGATTTATAAATATTTCATTGCGTTTTTTTTTTAAATGAGATTATTTAGATATATTATTATTGCTATTATTATTACGACTTAGACTGGGGTTTTTTGGCAAAATCATATTTTCTGGTGCATATTTTTAAGAATGCAATCGATTTATATAGAATTTCTATTTTCATGATTTCGTTAAGTGAGATTTACATTGCGTTTTATCCTTTTCTTTTGGATTGCATACAATTATGCACTTGCATGCGATTTTTTAATAATTCGATAAAAATCTGTAGTTCAATTCTGACAGAGGCTGTAGATTATTTGTTAAACTCAAAAATTCTATTCAGAATTCAGTTTCGAATAATTGTGAGAAACTCATTTTCAATAATACTTGTAAGTAATTCAACTTCAATAATTGCAAGTCATTCAATATCGCAATAATTATAAGTAATAGTTGTAATAACCAAAATGTAATTGGATAAAAGATATTCAAACAGTATCCAAAGAAATAGCAGTACACAATCTACTGGTTACTATTCATTTATTAATATACACAATTACTTTTACTTTACTTATTCACCATTAATTTATTCAGATATTAAACTGTTCATTTTCTTTCATGAAAATAAACTGTATATTATATAGTAAAATTTGTTGGTCTTAATTAATACTGTTCTAATTAACGTTAACAAAGTAGTAGTAGTTTGTTCAACAAAATGAATAGAAATGAAGCACTGTTTTTAAACTGGAAAGACGATTTACCTTATGAACGAAGAGAAATGATGACCGACGAGGAAGATAAGAAAATAAAACGAAACGAAACACGTTCGGTGAGTGATGAGTGCTTCCAGCAAGCGACGTAAGGAAACTACCGCGTGCTCCGAGCAGATCTACTTTTTATCTACTCGATCCGTCCGTCCCTCTTCTTTCTCATCGCCCTACTCNTAATCGTTTTCTAGTGCACGATATACTTACTCTTCAGCTGTGTAAAATTTTTCAAATTTCCGAATCTCTGTAAGCACCATGTCTGTCCGTTTCCGCTGTTCGTGTTCACGCGNCCGAGTATCGTGAAATTAGCATCACTCCGATTCATTCGAAATAGTTTATCTCCTTTCATTCCAATTCTGTGATTTAATTTATTGTTGCAGTATTTCAATTTTTTCCTTTACTATTACGATATTGGAAACCATGGCGTCATAATTGAGGTCACAGACGAGTTATATTTTAATTAAATGAAACCAACGCTAATTTGAATTAATTTTTATTTTTTACATGTATGTATAAATTTATAAATGAAAGCCTGCTAGCAGTCTCTTAGAGTTCAAAGAAAGATTCTTCAGGGTTACAAATTGTTTTTAAAATGGAATACATTTTTTAATATTATAAAAATATAATAGCAGTACTGTGACATTATACAATTAAATATTGTATATAATAATATTTAACGAATATTGTTTTAATATTATAACCTCTTTTGCAAAGTACGTTGGTCCAATTAATCAACGTTAAATCTCGTTTTATATAGGGTACGATGATTGTCAATTTAACTGAACTTCGATAAATCCTCTGAGTAAGTTGCATCAGAAAACTGTAGCGAGGCTAGCACATGCGCCCGTTGAATTAGATAACAATTGGTGATCGGGCTGATGTAATCATTCCGCGACATCATCGATAGTCTACTCCACAGAGATTTTATTATTCTTTCTCTTCTTCCCTACCCGTTTAATAATAATTTACAGTGTTATCTGTGATACAAACTTGTATCACTTATTTTTGTGAGATATTTAACAGTGATAGGAATTTGTGCAGTTCAGTAGTCTTCTTTATTTCTTGACGGTTCAATAATAATTCAGTGTTATCTATAATACAAGCTTGTATCACTTAGTTTGTTCATTTATTTATTTTGTTATGAGAATAATATTTGGTAATACATTTTTGTTAAATGTTTAACAGTGAATAAGAAAAATAAACAGTGAATTTGGTTAGTTCTATGTCGTCCAAGCTTTCCATTTTGTATGTGCACAATTTTGAAAGACTATTAAAGTAAGTGAAGACTAGTGCATTGGTGGAAACGTACCAAACAGTGATAGGTGATTGTTGTCAATCCTCTGCGGAGAGCCAGATTTAATACTAGCATTTTCGATAAGCTCGCGTCACTATCGACAATCGGCTGCAGGGAAGCCATTCATTCAACAGTAGGAAACGATAATTATAGAACTCATTTTCTGGCAATTATCTCAGAACTTGTATACATTCTTATCTTTTTTTGGAAACACGTGTTTCGTTTTGTTCATATCAAAGGCGAAGAATCAAGCTTTCGTCTGCTGTAAACGTCATTGAAAAAAAATTATTTAAGTCCGTGCATCTTATCAAAAGCTCTATGTCTTACAATTAGAAAAAGTGTTAGAGTCGAAAATGGATGTTTCTGAACAACAATTTCGTTTGGCGAAATGCAAAGTGGGCCATAGTTTTTTAATTATTAACAAACTTTCCTCATTCCTTTTCGGCTTTAACACTTAAATTTTTCTGAGACTTGCCTCACGATAATTTGCTGCTGTGTAATTTTACGAAGCTTGGGAGATTTAAGATAAATTTCAACAATTTCATAATGTTTCTTTAGAATATTGTATTTTTAAGAAAAACAGAATATATCTATACGATTTAAAAATAACGGCATAGATAAAAATGTACAAATGAAGTTATTCATAGAAACACATATCATATATGCATATCTAAATGAATATAAAAAATATGATTCATAACTGACATCTTTATAAAAAGAGACGAGGAAGTATTCTGTACGATATAATACATAGTAGCCGCAACGGCGCCTGTTTAATATACAATTCAATAATAATTATTATTGGAAATATACATTATATCTTTATACTGTAATAAATAAAGTTATGTACATATGTGAAACTTAACTAGCTAATTAAGTAAAAATCGTTTCTCGTATCGCAGATACTTAAATACTCGCTTAAGTACAGTGCACTTGTTTCAATTTCATAATCTCATATATTAAATTGAACGCCGTCAAACGCTTCAATCGAACGCCTCGTCTGAGCAAGATTCGTACGATTTTACTTGAACGTACGCTAACGACACGTAGAATTAAGAAATAGTTACAATATCGTGAAATATCTCCGTGAAACATTACAAAATGTTTAAAAGCCACGAACCGTGCAGCTTTATATTCCGTAGAATAATCTCTCATTTGGTATATGTGTATATTAACCATTTATATGTAAAACTGTAATACTATATGTACAAAACGGGTGAAAAATCGCTTCCTGTTTTCACAAGGTTTTATACTTCTCTGATTTCTATTCAATTCATCTGCCCCTCGAGACCCTTAAAAATCGATTACTTTTATTTTGTTAACTGGCTCGAGGTTCCAGAAATATCGGGCCTCGACTGAAGCAAGACTCATCGTTAGACTGCAGATTTTATGCNGTCTGCCCCTCGAGACCCTTAAAAATCGATTACTTTTATTTTGTTAACTGGCTCGAGGTTCCAGAAACATCGGGCCTCGACTGAAGCAAGACTCATCGTTAGACTGCAGATTTTATGCATTTATGAGAAAATTCAATCCGCAAGGAATATGAATACTGTATTTGTGATGCGTTAAGAAAAAATACATTTTTTAAACTCATGTAACTTGTAACTCTAGAGCCACGAGTTCTGTAATATTTGTGATGTTTTCTAGCAAACCCTATTAAATTCCACAGATATATTGAACCTCGCTAAGGATATTTTGACTAATTCTAAGTCGTGACTCCGTTGTGACATGCATGTTACATCGATATTATTAATACGTCTCTATACTGTATGGGAATACTATAAATAGTTTATATCGCATAAAAAATCGGCAGTCTACCCCTCATTCGTATTCCTTTCACCGAAGACATAATCTCTAACAGAAATCTCTAGAAAGAAAAGAAGTCTGTTTAAAACAATTTTAAACATAATTTGAACTAAAGGAACTTGCAATTCACCCTCTTAAGTACGAGCTGACAAGAGTACCTACTACAACAATAAAAATCGTGAACCCTAACAGAAAGAGCAGAACGGGAACGTGATTTACATAACAGTACAGCAGCTCTTCTCCGAATGATTATCCCCAACAATATCGCTGGTATTCCCGGTGAACCGTTGAAAATCTCCGGCGGCGTTCAAACTGGAATTAGAGATCGGCGACACGGGGATACCGTTCCCGTTGGCGTCGATCGATCCGGTGGAAATATGCCGATTCTGGGCCCTCTGTTTCTTCAGGTCCGACAACGATTTGACAAAAACTACCGAGACATGTATGTTGATCTTCCCGTTGGCGTCGCCGCCGTCCGACGAGTAGATCGGCTGCTGATTGCCGATCGGCGATTCGGATCCTGTTACTATCGAGGCAAACATGTAAAACTCGAGTCCATCGTCCCACCAACGGGACGCATACCAAACTCGCTTCCCACTCTCACTCCATTCCGTACCCACCACCGCTAGATTATTTCTTATACATCGAAACGGCGCTTCCAACCAGGGATGCCGGAGGAACGCGTTATCTACTTCTTCCACCGGTAAATTGGCTCGATTCCCCTCTAGCGAACCTCTGGAGGGGAACGTCGCGCCGTGCGTTACGCTGTCTTCGCTGTAGGAGAATGGAGAACCGAGCCGTTTTGATGGTAAAAGGGGTAGAGAACGCGTTTCTCTGGCAGCCCAGCTTCCAACGAAACGTGACTATTTAGTAGAAAACTAACGGCCATGCGCTAAGCGGCACATGCTTCAGCGATAAGCGTTAAAAACATTGCACAACGCCAGAAACATGTTTGCTGTGTATGTACATACAGTCTACGGTTGTTTCAATAGAAATACCTTCGTACTCCTACCTTTATCAAACGCCGCAATTATTATTAGGTTTTCAGTCTCATTTCAGGGAAGGTACGAACACTTTCCTTCGCCTTAATCAAAGTAGTAGATAATTTAAGTCAAACTGAATTTTCTATCATAAATTAAACTGTATATTTTAACAATTTTTGTATGCCATACATAATTTCCATTGTTTCAATAAAAATAGTAGATAATAATTTAAGCCCTCATTCTTTAATCCTCAATTTCTTTTTTAATTTGCATCGTCTCAATAACAAACAATAGATAATTTAATTCTTTAACTTAAAGTGAATAATTTGCATACGAAAATATACATACATATCATTAGTTGAACTTCTCGGAGAATAGTTTCCTTTACATATTTTATTTCAAATCATTTTTATTCGAAATTAAATTGTTTCTAGTTGAAACAGGATTTATTGACATACAGTGAACAGTGTTAATATTTCAACATTGAACTGATTTTAAAACGTTACAGGTATACTTCATATGTATAGAATTGTATAACATTATTTTATATCAAGATGCTTACAGTTTACAGTAGTTACAAATGATAATGTACAAACTTCAAGTCCTTATAGTACATAATACAAAAGTATAAATGAAGATTCGGAAATAAGTATAATAGTAAACGATCTATAAATGTTTATTTGTATGATCGATCTGTGGTCGGTTTATTGATTTGACATGCTAGACAAAATCTATCTTTGATGCGGTAGAATCTAGTAAGTAATAATTGAGCCGGACGAACCTACAAAGTTGTGACACAACTGACCTCGTAACGAATTTATCGTTTCGCGATAAAACCGAAAGAGGCAAGGAGACCCTCCGCGCGTCTACGTAATTAATAAATACAGTAAAAATGGTCGGTCATTGATCATACAAAGCCGTAAAGTTTGTTATCTTATAAAGTAATTTTTCAAAACTTTCTTACACAGAATTAGATGTAAGTTGCATCAAATTGCATGTAAGGAATGTTCAGTTTATTATCGAATAAGGAAGAAGCAAACAAGATTGTCTACTCATTTATCATTCATAGTAAATTGCTTAATCTGTGTTCACATAACTATTTCTACTCACTGACTATATTTTTTTAGTGTAATCATAAACTAGTGAGTAAAAGTAATTAATAGAAATTGAGAAATTTGCTATAATCTTATATCATATAAAATTGATGTTGCTATAATGTTATGAAATCATGTCATATAACATTAAGTCATGTAATATTAATTATTAATAAAAATGGCAAATCTTTATTGCAAAGCTAATGTACATAGAGTGCTGTTCACTTGGATAGCCTCGAGTAGAACATATTACGTTTTCGTAGGAAATTGTATATAAAATAGATAAATTAACACGGATATGTAGAATGATGAAACGCAGAATTGTAAATATTTGTTCTCCATCTCTGTGACTAAACACTTGAGTCCACATCAATATGAAGCAATCTCATCTACTAATTTATAATGCAAATGGCTCTAGTAAGCACGAATTTTCACTAAAATTCCTTTCTCATATTCAAGCGAAGATTAAAATAAATCGAAACTTTTATTACTTCATATGTAATAAGCCAGTGAGTAGAAATTACAAACAGAAATTGAGACATTTACTATATTAATCATTGGTTAAATTTCAATAAACGGCAAGCCTTTGTTACAAACCTAATATATATAAAAATAAGTCGATATGTTTCCTTTTTTATTTTATATGCAATCATAGTCCAGTGAATGAAAATTAAGAACAGAAACTGGCAAATTTGTTACAATATTAAATCATATAATGTTAATCATTAATGTAAAGCAAAACTTCATTGCCAAACTTTGTTGCAAACCTAATATTAAAAAACAAATCGATATGTTTAAGATTTCATCAGTTTTGATATGCAGCGAGCACGTGTATGCAAAGTCATCATTGAAAATTGATTACTTATGCACCATCATATACATTCGATACTAGTTCATTTGTATGATGAAATTTATTATTGATATTGTCATAAGTGAATGAAGCTACACGAATCGTATATTCTATTTGATCAAGTAATTTCAGGAAGAGTTACACGTCCAAAGTGTAGATAGTTATTTATATACAGAGAGTTTCAAATTTCTTGTAGCATAGATGTGCGTTTTATGCTTAGAGCGTGTACAACTGGAGGCAGCTTTCATACGTATCGAAAAGGTGGTCAAGTCGTAGGAGCAGCACAAGAGAAAAAGATTCTTATTCGTCAGTTTGCACCTAGGTGATTTTTTAATAAGGACTTCACTTGAGGATAAAGGTCGCAGCTTTTCTCCTTCAATTTGCTTCAAATTTCATATCGCTTACTGCGAAGGAAAGGGCCATACCCATTTACGGTATCCATACAGTACAGCAAAATAGGAATCGCAGTACTGTACAGATACCATGAATGCGTATGACTCTTAAGGGGAGTCAATACTTTGCTGTAGCTGACTTCGGAATTCGAAAAAATGTAGTCTAAATTCTTTCACCCCTAAATACACCATTACCATTTAAAAAACTGCCGTCCAGTACAATAAACACTCTAACGTTTCACCCTAGAGGATTCTGAATCATCAAAAGTCTAGAAACCACGCTTGTTCAACTTGAAAACTTATTTACAACGCCTCCTCGCATGTGACAATTAATAAGCCCAGCCAAATACAATACTAACTAATACGATTTGCAAACAAAAACTTAAATCGAAGCGAATACTATTTAGCCCTCTTGCCATAAAAAGTTCGATCCCAATAAAAGTTACTTTCATTATCTCAATGCTAGAAACAGTGTGTTCGGAGAGAAAAATCAGATCATGTCACATACAAAAGTAATTCTGTTATTAGAGAAAACGGCGGAACGTACAATAAATGTGAACGTGAAAAACGGTATACAACGTTGAGCTGGAAACTTTATAGAAACAAGAAACTGATATAAAAGACTGACCTCGGAATTATTCAGGAGCACAACGCAGTAGTAACAGAGAAAAAGAACAGGGAACTGATGAATATACGTGTGATTCGATTTCCCATTTATTAAGAATTTCGACTAGTTTTTTTAATTGCTCTTATCGATAGAAAGTTAAACAATTATTTGTATATAGACATATTTCCTCTTAGCCGTAATAAGCGCATAGTGAATATAAAAATNTTGTTCCGTCTTAAGTTCTACTATCCTCTCCCGAATCTCTGGATCCTCGCAAATATCTACAAAGTCAAATATCATGCACATTTACTAATGAACAATCTCGCAAATATTTATTGAATCAAATTCATTTAGTATGATAAAAAATATTTACGAATAATTACTACTAACGAAAAATCTGAATAAAAATAAGTTTATTTTATAACATTTTTACCAGCCGGAGTTTCGTCGTGCTTGTTCCTCGCGTTTAGGTCGGCCCCATTTTGTACTAGTAGCTCAAGAACTTCTAACTAAAAGAATAAAAATAAAATGGATTCAATTGTTGCGTGATCCTCGTAACGTGCAGTTCAATTGTGTAATCCGGGGGTTCCGTATATACATATATATTATAATTTGATCCTTACATGTCCCCAACATGCAGCCGCGTGAACTGGTTGCCATTTATCGTTGTCTTCAACGTCAGTCGACACGTGTTGATCTAAAAGGAACTCGACTACCCTTAGGTAACCATTGGCTGCTGCGATATGTAGCTGAAATTGAAAAAAAGTCTCGTACAATTAACATATTTTTCAGAAGATTCATTATAGTAATTAATATATTTTTTAGTAAGTTCAGATGCGTACAGGCGTAGCACCTTGGTGATCTTTATATTCTAAATCGCCACCGACAGAAGCTACGTGTTGTAAATCTCTTAACATTTGAACTTCCGTCGAAGCTCTAGTTTCGTCTATTAATTCTTGAGTCACACCCCGCCTCGCCATCTCTCCTGAAATCACGTGTACAAATGAAGAAGTCACGTCTATANCTTCCCGCAATCTTTTGCTCTCTTGTTCCGTCTTAAGTTCTACTATCCTCTCCCGAATCTCTGGATCCTCGCAAATATCTACAAAGTCAAATATCATGCACATTTACTAATGAACAATCTCGCAAATATTTATTGAATCAAATTCATTTAGTATGATAAAAAATATTTACGAATAATTACTACTAACGAAAAATCTGAATAAAAATAAGTTTATTTTATAACATTTTTACCAGCCGGAGTTTCGTCGTGCTTGTTCCTCGCGTTTAGGTCGGCCCCATTTTGTACTAGTAGCTCAAGAACTTCTAACTAAAAGAATAAAAATAAAATGGATTCAATTGTTGCGTGATCCTCGTAACGTGCAGTTCAATTGTGTAATCCGGGGGTTCCGTATATACATATATATTATAATTTGATCCTTACATGTCCCCAACATGCAGCCGCGTGAACTGGTTGCCATTTATCGTTGTCTTCAACGTCAGTCGACACGTGTTGATCTAAAAGGAACTCGACTACCCTTAGGTAACCATTGGCTGCTGCGATATGCAGCTGAAATTGAAAAAAAGTCTCGTACAATTAACATATTTTTCAGAAGATTCATTATAGTAATTAATATATTTTTTAATAAGTTCAGATGCGTACAGGCGTAGCACCTTGGTGATCTTTATATTCTAAATCGCCACCGACAGAAGCTACGTGTTGTAAATCCCTTAACATTTGAACTTCCGTCGAAGCTCTAGTTTCGTCTATTAATTCTT
>SMSR01016171.1:45034-68541 GCA_019453355.1 Ceratina japonica | reverse complement strand
CTACCCGAAACGAGCAAACGCTTAAAGGGGTTCGATAAGTACCACCAATAACAGCATGCAATATTTATATAATGAAATTGAGTAACACTTTTAACAGATTGAATGGTAAAACGTGACAGTGAGATTACGTATAAGTGAATCTAAGATTTTCTAATAAATAAAATATACATATGATTATTCGAGTTTATATAAAATAAATTATTTTATATACAAACAGCAGCAATTTTTTAGGAACTGATGATTATTATTTTATTGATTGAATTTTGTTTATGCAGGAATGAAATAGTCACGTATGGAAACCCTTGACATGGTAAATTACTGGTTTGTTATTTTCTCAATAATCACGTGAACGGTGAAAGGATTTGATTGAAAACACGTTCCGCAGGGGTGGTTTCGACGGAACCACCCCATCGATGCGTGGCCTCAAAGGAACGACGCGGAATGGGTTTTCATTAGGAGCCCTCCTAGAGTCGTGACGCGAGCGGGCAAAAAGAAAATAAGAGCGACGGCAGCTGTGCCCGCTGAGGCAAACGAAACAAAAAGGAAGAAAAAAAATATTAATAACGCGGCCGCCGCGTCCGTGGCTTGTGCCCCTTTGATTTCCGGCTCCTCGACCTTTCCCGGAAGTAATATCCGTGTGTAAGAACCCGTAACGCACTGCGCTTTACACGAAAATCACGGCACCGGACAATAATTTGTCAATCGTAGAAACGAGAATGAACGCACCGTGACGGCATCTGTGCTTCCGGTTCGATAAGTGACTCCGTCATGTTCAATAATTAAATTGTTTTAGCAAATCCAGTGTTATATGTCTCCTTGCAAAAAATAGAAAGCCCAGTTTTCAAGATTATGTTTTTCACATTAGAACTCGTTGATAATTTGCATTTATTGCAATGCACGGTATTGCAAATTTTCTATAATGGAAATGAAGAAAGAATCGCTTATCATTAATACTTCAGGATGAGAACTGATAAATCTTTAATTTTAATAAAAGTAGCTATGTTTAAGATGAGATATTTTTAGATCATATCTTTCTTTCATTAGAACTCANATATTGCTGGATTCGATGTGGTCAGAAATTTTATTGATTGATACTTCGATTATTTTATAAAGAAAATACTTAAAATAACTAATAAGTAAATAAATAATAATTAAAAAAAAGTAATAAGAATAAAGTAAATAAAAAGAATAAAATTATATTANGTTTTTTTCTGGGCCAACAGAGTGCTCGCGGTAACTATCGTTGTTTCCATACTGACGTTCTTATTATTTTACACCCTAAAGAAATTATCATGTACACCTGATTCTTCTTTTTTTTTTTTTACACGGTTTTAAGTTAGTCACGTGGTATCCATTTTCTTGGTACTTATTCACCGTATAAAAAAAAAGGATCAGGCATACTTAATGATAATACATGAAAAAAATGAGAAGGAATTCTTAATCAATTATTATAGTAAATTATAAAAAGCGATGACATATTTATGACACAAAAGGTAAGAGCTAGGAAACGTGTTTTTTTTTTAAATTCGTTTATTTCGTCTCCGAATTACAAAATGATACAATTGGACCCAAACAAATAAAACCAATAAAAAACAAAAATCAGCTTAATACAGAATGACTACTTTGGCTCTCCCTGTATACGCATAATAGTAACAGATACATAATGAAAGAAGAGAATAGATCACATAATTATAATAATACCTAGAAAAAGGAGACCTTACAAAAACTAGGATAGCTAGAAAACGTGTTGAAAGATGCAGGGGTAGTTCTTTAATGGAACGAACAAGAATATTTCACGAACGCGGCAAAAAGGTAGCGATGAAATATGCAGGTTCACGCGGGCCGTGCGTTTTTTAATTCCCCGCGAGGCCAGATCGGCGGGAGAGGCGGAGTGCGAGACTACAACTGCATATAATCGAATTTGCACGGCCAGATCTTCTCCATGGGCGTTTCCATTTACATCGGCGGGTAATAAATTACGCCACCCTTGCCGCGTAAATACGTTTGAATTTATGTATATCGACTCCGGGCCTCGGTTTCGCTTGCCCCATTTACGCATATGGTTTTTCGCCGGGAACTCCGGCTATACCGTCGAATTAATGCCCGTCGAAACGGGAGACCTCCTATTCTCGATAAATACGCATCTCTTCAAATGAAATGTATTAAGGAGGTTCTACCGGTAACAGTTTTAAAATTACGAAACATCGAAAATTTAGCGTATGAGTAGATATTGGTTAAATAATGACTGTGTTAAATTTTGGTGAACTTTCATGGGATGAGAGAAAAGTTCTGAAGATTTCAATTTAAATTGTTTTTCGGAAATATCTAAGTTCCTATTGGTCGGACGATATACAGGGTGGTCCGGAATTCGTAGTACAACCGGGCAGGGGATGATTCTACGTTAAAAAATTAGAAAATATTTTGGTATAACATTTTTGCATTCGGCACTCCGATTTCGAGAAAATCGATTTTGAACTTTGAGAAATCTTAGTACGATTTAGTACAATTTGCTCGTGTATTTCCCTGCTGATTGTGTCTCTGTCCGGATCAGTGTTTACAAACATTGATGATTGTGTGGTTAATACATTACAAAGTGTTTTTGTTGATTACTTATTTTTTATTCTTTGTTATACTTTATATTTTTTACATTTAGTATCAAAATGCTACAATACAAAACGTACTAAATCGTACTAAGATTTCTCAAAGTTCAAAATCGATTTTCTCGAAATCGGAGTGCCGAATGAAAAAATGTTATACCAAAATATTTTCTTATTTTTTAACGTAGAATCATCCTCTGCCCGGTTGTACTACGAATTCCGGACCACCCCGTATATGCATCGGATCGAAATCATAGATTGATGAATTCTCTACAACACTCATTCTTGGTATTTTTTTCTTGTGGGCTAAGGTTTTCAAAATAACACGCGGTAAAAACTTGAAGTTTTCGGAAGAACGATGTACGCGGCTTGGTTCGAAAACTTAAAATTTTGTCGCGTGTTATTTTGAAAACCGTTACTCGCAGAAAAAAAGTACCAAGACTGATTGTTGTAGAGAATTTATCAATCTATAATTTCGATCCTATGCATATATATCGTCCGACCAATAGAAACTTAGATATTTTCGAAAAACAATTTAAATTGAAATCTTCAGAACTCTTCTCTCATCCCATGAAAGTTCACCAAAAGTCATTATTTAACCAATATCTACTCATACGCTAAATTTTAGATGTTTCGTAATTTTAAAACTGTTACCGGTAGAACCTCCTTAAGAGAGATCTGAAGAGAGAATCGATCGGGACGATCGACGAGAGGTTCGTTAGATAAATTTGCTCATTCCTCTTTATGAACGACTAGATGAATGCGCGCGATACAAACAGCTTTCTGACGGGGCGGACGAGTAGAATAGGTAAATACTGTCTCGCAGCGTTGGAGTGAAACCTGTTGAGAGGCGGCGGCGTCTCCGTCATCAACGCCGAAAAGGAATGACTAAATAAAAAGTGACACGGTCTATTTCGGGATCGGGCGCGTCACGGAGGCGCGCGCCGTTGCGTCGCATTGTGCTCGACGCTTACAAAGCTTTGAAAGCCCCGCGCTGCTGGGTGCAAGCTCTGGAGTTCGCTAAAAAAATAATAAACCGTCATTTACCTCGGACCGGTTTCGCGTGCCGCGCAAAAACTGGCTGTGAGCCTCCGTCGCCGCCGCGTCGCATTCACGCAGCTTCGCGATATCGCGGCGAACAAACGAACAAACGTTGCACGCGGCGCGGTTCGTCGCGCCGCGTCGCGAGAGGAAACGTCGGGAGGGACGAGGCGAAAAACCGGGCGGAGGATCGGCGGAGATGTTCCGGTAGAGAGGCGAGCCGATTTCCCGCGGCAAGCGCCAAGACCAAAAAGCTGGAGTTAACACCAGATGTGCCATTGTGTCGCGCGGAAAAACCGGACCGAAGAGAGAATACGCGGTGAACGATTGGAAAACCTGTCGGCTGAGTATACAGAGTGTCTCGGTATTGACGACCGTCGAAGGGCTGATTTTTATGACGAAAACGTTGAAATTTTTTTCACTTGGATTTTTTTACATATTGGTTGTTATTGCTTTTGAATAGTTGCCTTAGAATCTTAGAGATCATGAGTTAATGTGTAATTTTGATTGAGCTAGAATTTTGGACATTTTGTGGGTGTTTTAGGCTCTGTAATTTGGAAGGTGAATGAAGTAGTGTGATAGCTAGAAGTGAAATTTAACTCTTTTAGCATATTTTCTATACGAATGTCAATAGATTTAGCTATGGTTGACTTTCGTAACTATTTTTGGTTGAGTGGATAATTGCATTTTATGGCAATATTTGTGTCTGTTGACAAAAGGTGAGAGATTGTAATTTGTATTATATTTTTCTGGATTTTATGTTTAGAGATTTGTTTGACTCAATAGACTTAAGACAAGGTTGGCACAAAAAATACCTAATCTAATGCAGTCCATGGCGAACTATTATTAATTATGTGATGATTGTGTCTCCACGTCATTGCCTTCGAAAATTTGCCTCAGAATATTGGAGTTTACTCTGATGTACTCAGTCCTATCCTAACCATCTATTAAAAATCGGCACGAACTTTTCGAACAATCCAATATAATATTAATTGTGTGATGAGTGTGTCTTAACGTTGTTATTGGGACACCGTGTATATTCGATGAGCAGAAGAGAGACGCTTAAAAAGAGGTAAGGGCGTAGTTATCGGTACCGCGTTGATGGCAAACAGGGAGCCAGGCGAGGGACAAGGCCAGGAGATATGGGAAAGGGGGAAAGGGGGTCGGGTTCGGTTGGGTGAAAGGGGCGCCTGCGTGGGTGTGCCGTCGCGGCAGCATAACCACCGCCTCGCCGACACAACCCCTTCCTTCCCCGTCGCTTCCACCCGCGCGACCTCCGCTCGCCGGCCAACCCCTCCGGCAACGTTAGCTGTACCTCGTCATTTCGAATTCGGCTCCGTGCAATCCTCGCGCAACCCTCCCACCCGTGAAAAGCCGCTCACAAAGCCCGATGACAGCTCCCTCTCATTGTCTCCGCGGCACCGGGTCCGAGAGATCTCTCAAACGTTTGTACGGTTAAATGGGCTTAAACGACATACGCCCGCGCATTTGCGTGCACCGGTCCGTGCTTACGCTCTCTCTGAACCTGTACCTTTCAAGTCCGTTTTCCCTTTCTCTCGTCCCGCGTATGTATAATCAGAAGTAACGCGATATCCCCGGAGATCCAGGACGATGCGCACGGATTTTTGACTTCGGATCAGAACCGACGGA
Organism: Ceratina japonica; assembly: GCA_019453355.1. Lineage (NCBI taxonomy): Eukaryota > Metazoa > Arthropoda > Insecta > Hymenoptera > Apidae > Ceratina > Ceratina japonica. The sequence goes on along the minus strand of SMSR01016171.1, from coordinate 63,253 downwards.
TGAAAGCGCGCGGTACATACAGAAGTTCGTTTGAAATATGCTTTGTTTTCATTATCGAGATTGCCGGGACAGTTGCCGCGAATAATTTTCAATTACTTGGTCATATGAACGGCGTATTCAATTTCGAGTGTTTGATATCATTCTAATTCTTCAGTCAGGGTTAAGAACTAATTGTCGTCGAGATAAAAGAGAAGCTGCAGATAAACGTAATCAGTGCAGATACATTTCTCTGTCCTTCGATTACTTTTTTTAATAAAATTACAACATGTTTAAAGAATCTATTCGATAGTCCAGGAAGTTGATGATTTTTATACGAAGTTTGAAGACAGTATCATTAAATTTTAATATGCAATTTTTTTTATTTATATGATACAAAAGATAGTAACTTCTAGCATCTTAGTAATCTCTAGATTTTTGCTTCACTTCGTAACACTTACTCTGTTAAGTAGCATAATCTCATTGAATAATAATTTTTACTAACAAAAAGAATGCCTGAAATATCACTTCTTAGAATACACACACGTTATTGATTTTCATTCTAATATACTCAAAGCTATCCTAATGCCACCAACCAAAAATCGGAATAAAGTTCGCAAACAACCCAATATGCTACACCGAATGATAAAAAATTGCACTTGCGTTTTGTGAGGACAAAAATAGAAACGGCGTACAAATATGAAGCATCATGGAGATAGATGCCAATCGATGGGGGAGCGAGGGCAATAAAATAAATCCGACGCGTCTAACCAGTGACATTAATAAATCCAATATCTTCCGACCGATAAAACGGCAACCGAGCCGTCGAATTCGTTTTCCTCCCTTCTGCCCGGAACCTGGCCGGCAAACAGTTGGTCCCGACGACGAAAAATCACCGAGAATTGTGCAAACACGTATAAAATGCGCACAATGTGTCCGCGGGCCCGGCTAATACGCGAATGGTTCTCCGTGCCTCGGAGAATCCCCACCCTCTTCGGTAAAAAGCCGACGGACCTGTTCATCCCCTGATTCATGCGGGGTGAACCTTTAGAAAAAAGCGCGAGTCACTTTAACTGGCTTTATCGATGATTACGAGATGATGACAAATGACATTGATTCGCTTCCCTTGCATTGGGGAGCTTCTATCAATGATTTTAAATTCATAAATTGCTGGGGATGAATACTTAGGTCAAAAGTTTATAACCAGGACTAGAAATATTAGGAAGTAACATTAATTATGGTTAGATCGCGGATTTTATGAATGTATTAAAAATATGGGGCCTCAGAAGGGCCTGATGAGTGCGAGTGTAGACGAGGTCAACCACTTGCTATGCAGTTTTTTATTTCCCTAAAGCTTCAGTTACATACGATTTTTTTATTATATTCATTAGAAATTGCTGAATTCGATGTGGTCAGAAATTTAATTGATTGATACTTCGATTATTTTATAAAGAAAATACTTAAAATAACTAATAAGTAAATAAATAATAATTTAAAAAAAGTAATAAGAATAAAGTAAATAAAAAGAATAAAACTATATTAATTAGTATAGAATCAAACGAGATAATGATTCTACAATTTACATTGAACTTTTATATCAGATCGCACACTAATTAATCGAGTTCATTAAATTATCACGCGTCACAACGTCACGTAGATATGGTGCGCGATTAAAGCAAGCGCCGCGTACGTACGCCACATGGGGTTGACTCCGAGGATGGATGATGGTGTCCCGCGCCTAAATTATTTATGCGCACCACCCATCGCATGTCCTGCATATCTATGTATATACGCGCTGGCTTAGGCATATGGGGACATTAACTACCCCATTAAGCATTTTATCCGCGTGTTCTCTCTATCCTAGAAACCGTCTCGATCCAAAATGATCCATGACGGACCGACCCGCTGATCAAAATGTAACTCGACGTGATTAATAGTCGTCGCCTCGACAATGAATGCAATGAATATGTAAAGGCCGACGCGCGAAGGTCATTCCTAATAAATCTGTACAGGTAGAGTCAATAAAGAATTAATATTCGTTTTTTTTGTTTTATGTTATGCATTTTTTGGTGGTTATGGATTTACATGTGTTGCATCATCTATTGTTACATATTTTTTATTTACTATTCAAATATGAACTTTCTCTGGGTACAATGAATTAAATAAAAAATGTAATACTGTGCTTGCTAGAAGTCCAATATTTCTGTAACAATGTACAGTAATTTACGAAATTGGTCATACATTTTTTTATATCAAATAACTTTTCTTAATATAGCAGCAAACAACATAATTTTGTGATGTTAGAAGACTTAGTTTACTATGTAATCTGTAAAAAACTTCAACATTTTTATTGGATGAAATCGAGAAGCAAATAGTAAGTGTATTCATATTTCGATGTACACAACTTTTTTATGCTTTCCTTGATTTTTATGAAACTACATGTACATAACTTTGATGGTCCCAATTTTTATTAAATTTCCCAATATAAAAATTAAAAATCATGACGTTTACTTTTAGGAAAATGATATTATTTGTCTAATATTAAAAAAGTTATTCGATTTTAAATGGTCTTTCATCAATTTCCTGAGTCATATTTTTTGCTTAAGCCTGGTTTCCTCTAGAACGAAAATAAAATTATTCTACAATTATTGTATGCATCATTAAATTGCTTGTTGCAAGAAATTCGTAATATTATTATAACACTAATTGTTACAAGAAATTGGAAATATTATAATACTGTTTATTGCAATAAATTCGTAATATTATTATAACACTACTTGTTGCAAGAAATTCGAAATATTATTATTATATAATACTGCTTGTTGCAAGGAATTCGTAATATTATAATACTGCTTATTGCAAGAAATTCGTAATATTATTATAACACTACTTGTTGCAAGAAATTCGAAATATTATTATAATACTACTCGTTGCAAAGAATTCGTAATATTGCACAATTCTCGATTAGTATCTTCCCCGAGACGGAAACATCTCTAGAAATCCATCCGATATCCCTCGGTGATCAATAATCGCTTCTATCATGACACCCACTCGTGCCCGCTTAGCCTACTTCCTTCGAGCGTTCCACGTGTGACCGCACACCCTTGCGCTCAAGGGTGTCCGTACACGTATACATACATATACATATGTATACCGTATATGTCTGTATTTACGTATGTATACATGTGCATATAATATACGTAGCTCGCGGAGCACATAGACCCCGGTATGTAGCCGTGTAACACCGGCTGGTATATGTATCAGGAGGGTTAGAACATTTAGCGAGTACATTAAGGAAATTGCGTGGACTCTTCGCGCCGCTCCCTGTCACACTCGACCCGCTCGCGCATTCTTCCGTATTAACCACACGCGCGTGAGGGGACCGAGCAAGCCAGAGTAAAGTAACCTCCTTCCAACAGACACTGAAACCTCTCGTTTCGTATGCGCCGCGTGCACCCCAGACGGACGAACGAGTGGATAGAGGGCACCCAGAATTCAAATGTACACCCGGAATACTTCAATCGCAGATTTGTGCTTTCTATAAGAATTGCCGCCCGCCTTTCGTACAAAATTAAATAGATGTAAATAACGATTAGGTTTACATTCGAATTTTGTTAAGTATCCAATCATTTATGGAGGGATAACCTTGATTTAAATAATTGTATTATAAAATTGTAAAAGAGGTTTTTGTTAAAATTTAATTGACGGTGAAATTTTGTCGCGATGGAAGTTAGAGTTGAATAAAAAATGAACGTTGGTAGAGAGACGGCGTCGAGGAAAGAAATTGAGAGGCAAACAGTTAATCAAAGGCGCGGAGAGACAAACGACGAAACTAAACGCGAGGAAGTGTTCGCAGTCGCGAAAGCGGAGAGAGAACGCGGGACAAAGGGACAAAAGGCGATGGACGAGGACGGGGAATAAAAATTCATCGGGTGCGAGGGAGAGAGAGAGAGGGACGGAAAGAGAATAGAGAAATACAGAAGCGTCGAAGGGAGAGACGAGAACCGGCACCGGAGCCTGATGGGACAAGTAGGGTCAAGTGAACTAAAGCAAAACTACTGGGATAGGGGTGTTAAGGGGACAATATACGCTTCTGGCCGAGGGAGGAAAATGGTTTTAATCTATTACCGGTCGACTTGCTGGAAGTGGCTTCTAGTTACACGCTCGTTTAGACGAGACGCACTCTAAATTGATACTCCACGCTCGCTTATACTTTTCTCTAATACCAATAAATTGCACGGATTCAACGTAATTGTTTTTAATAAAATTGCGGTCTATCCTTTCCTTCAGGAAATGATTCTTTCTCAATATCTTCATTTATGATTTAGAAAATGCAATTGTTCTACATAAAGTTTATCAATGAGTCCTAATGAAAAACAGACATCCTGAAAACATTTTATTTGAACCTAACTTTTAATAAAATTATGAAAAGACTAATGATAAGTGATTCTTTCTTAATATCCATTTTCATTTATGTTTTAGAAAATTTNAATAGAGAAATACAGAAGCGTCGAAGGGAGAGACGAGAACCGGCACCGGAGCCTGATGGGACAAGTAGGGTCAAGTGAACTAAAGCAAAACTACTGGGATAGGGGTGTTAAGGGGACAATATACGCTTCTGGCCGAGGGAGGAAAATGGTTTTAATCTATTACCGGTCGACTTGCTGGAAGTGGCTTCTAGTTACACGCTCGTTTAGACGAGACGCACTCTAAATTGATACTCCACGCTCGCTTATACTTTTCTCTAATACCAATAAATTGCACGGATTCAACGTAATTGTTTTTAATAAAATTGCGGTCTATCCTTTCCTTCAGGAAATGATTCTTTCTCAATATCTTCATTTATGATTTAGAAAATGCAATTGTTCTACATAAAGTTTATCAATGAGTCCTAATGAAAAACAGACATCCTGAAAACATTTTATTTGAACCTAACTTTTAATAAAATTATGAAAAGACTAATGATAAATGATTCTTTCTTAATACCCATTTTCATTTATGTTTTAGAAAATTTGATTTTTCTCGTATAAGAATTATCAATGAGTTCTAATGGAAAGTAGGCATTATTCTAAAAATATCTTATCTTGAACATAACTGCTTTTAGTAAAATTATAGATTTATCGCTTTTCATCTGGAAAGACTAATGATAAATGATTCTTTCTTCATTTCCATCTTCATTTATATTTCAGCGAATCTAATTTTTCTCGCATAAGAATTATCAATGAGTTCTAATGAAAGAAAGATATGATCTAAAAATATCTCATCTTAAACGTAGCTACTTTTATTAAAATTAAAGATTTATCAGTTCTCATCCTGAAGGATTAATGATAAACGATTCTTTCTTCATTTATGGAAATGATGGTATAGAATGTTATATTGGTATAGAAAATTTGCAATACAGTGCAATGCAATATATAAATGCAAATGCAATATTTTTACACAAGAATTATCAACGAATTCTAATGTGAAAAACATAATCTTGAAAACTAGACTTTCTATTTTTTGCAAGCAGACAGTTAACACTTTTAGGTCTCACAACTGGATTTGCTAAACCAGTTTAATTATTAAACATGACGGAGTCACTTATCGAACCGGAAGCACAGATGCCGTCACGGTGCGTTCATTCTCGTTTCTACGATTGACAAATTATTGTCCGGTGCCGTGATTTTCGTGTAAAGCGCAGTGCGTTACGGGTTCTTACACACGGATATTACTTCCGGGAAAGGTCGAGGAGCCGGAAATCAAAGGGGCACAAGCCACGGACGCGGCGGCCGCGTTATTAATATTTTTTTTCTTCCTTTTTGTTTCGTTTGCCTCAGCGGGCACAGCTGCCGTCGCTCTTATTTTCTTTTTGCCCGCTCGCGTCACGACTCTAGGAGGGCTCCTAATGAAAACCCATTCCGCGTCGTTCCTTTGAGGCCACGCATCGATGGGGTGGTTCCGTCGAAACCACCCCTGCGGAACGTGTTTTCAATCAAATCCTTTCACCGTTCACGTGATTATTGAGAAAATAACAAACCAGTAATTTACCATGTCAAGGGTTTCCATACGTGACTATTTCATTCCTGCATAAACAAAATTCAATCAATAAAATAATAATCATCAGTTCCTAAAAAATTGCTGCTGTTTGTATATAAAATAATTTATTTTATATAAACTCGAATAATCATATGTATATTTTATTTATTAGAAAATCTTAGATTCACTTATACGTAATCTCACTGTCACGTTTTACCATTCAATCTGTTAAAAGTGTTACTCAATTTCATTATATAAATATTGCATGCTGTTATTGGTGGTACTTATCGAACCCCTTTAAGCGTTTGCTCGTTTCGGGTAGCCTTAGAGCACGATAACGAGCCATTGACTTTTAACAAAGGGTTAGAAACACCGTGATCGATACACTATTACGTGGTAGCACGAGGTGCTGGAAGCCAATGGTGTCGAATGGGGTAACAAGATACTACACAACTCGTTGACCTGCGGCATCATTCACGCACGCCGGTCAGCTTCTTCTTTCGACAGGAAGCACGGAGCACGCTGAGGAAAGAAAACAGGCAAAGGCTTCACCATCTGCTCATTGACACGTGCCAACGTCCACTAAATATACACAATATTTTTCACGAGAATGAACCACAATTTTTATGCTAATTCCGTATGAAATGTGTCATTTTTAGAGAAGGATAATTTTTATACTAAATTTGTGTCAAATCTATAATTTGTATGAAATCTACAATTATCGAAGGAGGATAATTTTCATACTAATTTAATTATTCTAATCAATAATTCAAAGTTTTACAAGAATACTTTAATCTCTCTCGATAAAATTCCTATTCCTTGACTGATTGACTGATTTCCAATGAAGTCTATCGATTTGGACTTCGACTGGAGCCTCGATTCTCACATTATATCACCGGCGTGTCCCGGGAGATGTAACAAGCCCAGCGAATTCACCGGGGAGTTATGGGAACGGTACTGCAAACACCAAACCCAAGAGTATCCGATGTACTCGCTAGCATATTGCACGAGCCGTCCATGGGGCTTACCGTGCCAGAAGTCGACGCGACGGTCCCATGGAGAAGGACAGCCGGGTAAAAGTAGAGGTCCGTCGTTCTGACGCGGGGCGACGGACGGAGATGGAGAGATTATGTATGGACGTGGATTCGCTTATGGGGCAGTGTGCAAGTGTTACGACCTGCCATTGTGTCCACCGGTCGTTGTTCATGCCTGTTCTTGCTGTGCACTTGACACGTTCCATGATGGCACCCATGGGTCATAGCCAATTCGGCTTCTCACGGTGAAGATCAGACGATTATTGATATCGTGGAAAACCGTGAGAATTCCCAGACGGATTTAATCGTATATTATAAAAAAACGTCAAAAATGAGTGGATTATTTAGAACGAGGCAACGAGGAACGTGACAGCTTTTTTATACATTTTATTCATTTGCAAAGCAAACATTATTATGAATGACTAGATAAAAAAATAGTGAATATGGGTTTTCATTTATTTATCAATATTTCTTTAACATGATGAGGATAATTTAAGACATTTTTAGCTCAAAATATCATGTGATCATCTGAAAAATCAATTTGTGGACTTTAAAAAATTCGTCCTATGAGGTTGAAACGTGGTTTTACGTGTTTTTCAATATTCTGCGTTATAGATTTGGTTTTATAAATTTCATAGAGGTCTCATATGCCCTAAAAATTGATTTTCAGAATTTTTCCAAAGAAGTGGTAAATCTGTACTTAGAAAATTTTCAATATCTTCCAATTTTTATAACATGGAGACCTGATTTTCTTTTTATCAGTAAAGTACTTTTTTTGTGTTCTGAATATTATGTCCATGATAATTAATGTGGACGAAGTCTAATATAAATACTATACATATACACTTGGAAAGTAAAAGTATGAAATATTGTACTAATATAATATCGAAGCCAAACAATGAGGTACGTTCTCATACATACACACATTTTTATTTGAAAAAAATAAAATTTAATGAAATTGCAGTTTAATATGTATAATTAATCAACGGTTTTGTGAAAAAAAACACACGTCAGCCATGGGGAAAAGTAAACCTTAACTTCGAACGTGCGTCAATCCGTCGTACGTGGATTATCGGATGACAGAAGGATAACAACACTTGTAAATGGATTAAACGCCAGCCGCGCGAACTGTGGGAATTATCGAAGATCGATACACTAAGCTACGCCCGACCTGGATTTATATTTAACTTTAAGCAGCGAAAGCCGCGGCGCACCTGATCATCGTCGAAGATATTAGACGTCCGGAATTCACCGCGTTGACGAGCGAAGTTAACACCCTTACACAGAACATCGCTCGCTTTTTTAACCATTACCAAAAAATTGGAAAGAAACAAAATCCAAAAACAATGTTATTTGTATATTTATGTATAAACATGAAATAAATGATGATAATAATAATAATAATAATAATAATAATAATAATAATACTAATAATAATAACAAGAACAATAATAATAATAATAAAAATAAAAATAATAATAATAATAATAACTTTATTAACAGGAAGAAGCTTTTGCTATAAAAAAAAATGATAGTACATTATGAAATTCTGTGCAACAGAATGACAAGACATAAAAATAAATTCCAAAACAGTAATAAACATTCTACAACTGCTATAAAAAAATCTACATTGATAGATCAGAATTAAAAACGAGTTTGATTCCGTATTCGTAGAGAATCGCTGGTTGCACATCACGTCAGTCCATGCGAATTTCGAGGGCGAACATTTTTCCACGATAAAGTTAGCAATCGCACGGTATGGTAATCATCAGGTCCGTGCAACAGCGAGTTTCACGGTTTCCACGGGAGGGAGAGTACGTATGGGAAGAGGATTCGCTTGAGGGTGTGGAGCGTAGAACAGTGGAAACGAAGCGGCGGCGAAATCCCCTGGGAAATCAGGGAGGCACAGGACTGTGCCGCCTACGTACTGTCGGCCGGATCGTCCTGATCCTGCGCCGCTCCAAGGATACGTTCCTGGTTTTACGAGCGTTGACATTAGTCGGGTTCCCGCTCGACGTATTCGAGCTTCGAACGCGCGTCGATTTACCGATCGAAGTTTAACTGATCGGCGATATTGCGAATTCACACTGTTGTTTAAGATATGATATGGAATTTTTGCTCAAGATACGATTTGGAAACAAATAATGTGTATACTCCTTTCAAAAAAGCCATGAAATAATTGTTACTATAATTACTACTACATTTATCTAAATATTTTATAAATCTTATCAGTCTTCATGTGATGGTATATCTTTGGCATAACTAATATTTAAAATAATTTATTTACACATGGGAATGTAAAACTTACTATACTAATACTAGTTAGTACCTACATGCTTGATCAGGACACGTATATTTCATAGTAATTGGATACAAACATTGGGTCTGATCTGTTTGTGTCATTATCCACAGATTGGAATCAAAGTCACGTATCGAGCACGCGTGAAGTTTATACGCCTTGATAAGATCTTTTATTGAAGGCGTAATCGTTTTTGCAAATCTCGTTCTATTAATATACAAATTCGGTAAGTACGTACGACAAGATTTGTGCCAAATTTGAAGTGTTGCCTTCATTAACTATACCACAAATTCATCGATCACATCAAATCTTTTTACAATTTTCTAAAAGTTTATTAAAAATTCAAAACATACATTATGTCAATTGGCATGAATCTGTAAATAAGAAAATAATGGTACGGAGGGAAGGAACACGCATTGAAAATCTTCATAAAAAATCCATGGACGCCGAACGGCGGCGAGCGAGGAAGAGAATGACCGGTGTCACGTGCGCGACATTTATCAATGTCGAAGGATCTTCAAAGGACCAAAAGGACCTGCTCTATCTCTACTTTTCTCCCCTCCGGCTCTCCTCGGATGTAAGCACTCGAATTGGCACGTGACTGGATAATTGTGTTCATTGATGGCTTACAATCGATAACGTTTGAGAATGATATCGAACAGGTTGCGCATTCGGATCACCAGCAGGTGATTTTAACGTTATTGCTATTGTATTGTCAAACTTCTCAAGTGCAGACATTCGATCAAACATAAAATNGAAGTGTTGCCTTCATTAACTATACCACAAATTCATCGATCACATCAAATCTTTTTACAATTTTCTAAAAGAGTTTATTAAAAATTCAAAACATACATTATGTCAATTGGCATGAATATGTAAATAAGAAAATAATGGTACGGAGGGAAGGAACACGCATTGAAAATCTTCATAAAAAATCCATGGACGCCGAACGGCGGCGAGCGAGGAAGAGAATGACCGGTGTCACGTGCGCGACATTTATCAATGTCGAAGGATCTTCAAAGGACCAAAAGGACCTGCTCTATCTCTACTTTTCTCCCCTCCGGCTCTCCTCGGATGTAAGCACTCGAATTGGCACGTGACTGGATAATTGTGTTCATTGATGGCTTACAATCGATAACGTTTGAGAATGATATCGAACAGGTTGCGCATTCGGATCACCAGCAGGTGATTTTAACGTTATTGCTATTGTATTGTCAAACTTCTCAAGTGCAGACATTCGATCAAACATAAAATTACAAACTCTCTGGAAATTATATTGTAAGAAATGATGTGGGTACACGATTTTTAATCTGACAATCCAGTACTTTCTACTTAGTAATTTTGAAATAATTTTATTGTTTATTATATTCTGTTGATTTCACAAACGTTGTTTATTAATTTTCTGAAGTGGAGACATTCGATCAAACATAAAATTACAAATTCTCTGGAAATTATATTGTAAGAAATTGTGTGGGTCCACAATTTTTAATCTGATAATCCAATGCATATTTAATAATTATCAGATAATTTCGTTGTTCATTATATTTTATTAATTTCAAGTTTTGTTTATTTAATTGATATTGATAATTTGAAGTAAGATAATTAATGTTCCCGGAACGTGATACACTATGTAAAATGGTCAAATTCTTCGTGACAATGTTCTCTTTCGTTTTGTATATTCACTCATATTAATTAACTTTCAGTATTGTATATGTACACGTAATGTAAAAAATGCTGTCTACAGAAGGATCGAAGCTTGCTGGTTGATTGTAATTGCCATTCGGAAAGCTCTTGGTTTATTAAACTCATTGGCGTCGACGCTTTCATTAAAATAATTGTAAATGTAATAAATTTGATTAAAATGGCCGCGAGCTCGCCTCGTCGTCATTGATCTTCTTTCACCTCTCGTACACGACACTCAAACGAATATCGATTTCTTCATTTTACATGCACAAAGGGATATTTTATTCACACCTCGTACTTGAATTTCATTATTCCAGTAATGACGTTTGACAATAATAAATCCTAAATTCTTGAAGATGAAATTTTAAGCACCGCAACGACCCTTTTTTTTTTTACGATTCTCGGTTTCATCAGCGGAAGGTCAAACATTCTCGATTTCCCCGGGATTCTCGGGGACGGTATAAAAACGCGAGCGAATTAAACCCTTTCTCGCGTCCCGTGCATAAACTTTAATCACAGAATTTCTCGGCTGCCAGCGATAATCGCATCGCCGGGATGACCCTGTTGGTCTTAATTATTCTACCGACGGGTAAAACGCAGTAATTAAGGGAACGTCCAAGTTCCCCCGAGGGACGCCCCGCAGTCGGATGAAATCCAGATCATTCCCTTCGATCCCCCGGGATACGGAATCCCACGATCAAGAAGCCCGTGCCAATTCTCCGATCGCATCGGCCGGTCGCGGGACAGATTCGAAATTGATTTCAAAAATACGAGGGCAGATCGTTATCAAGGATACCCGTGGTAACTTCAAATGATTTCACCAAATTATTATTGAGTTCATGCATATTTATAATCAGCTGGACACAAGTCTAAGCCTTTCTTCTTTTTGAACATTTTCAGTCTCCTTTTGAAAAATTGTGAATTATTGGAATTATATTGAAATAATTGAATGTGCTGGAAGTATAAATGTTGACGCACAAAAGTATATGAAAGGCGAATGCATATAAATGATTAAAAGAAATCGTAATCTGTAATGCATTTTATGAACTGACTAACTTAAGCCTCTTATATAAAAATCCATTGTCCAATCGTCGCTTTAATATAAGAATTGGAATGAATAATTCGTAACGAAATTGAAATTGTTTTTCGTTCCTGGCTCGTTTGAACTTCGGAATCTTCCCAGCGTGAACACGTCGTGAACGTGATGTACACAGCCGTGTATTATGCCATCGGTTGGCAGGTTGAGTAATCAACCGTAATGCTTCGTGTTTCGGGCACGCTCTATTTGCACCACGCATGATAGCCAACGCTAATAACGTCCCATGGGGACTTAATGTCGAGCCTTGGCTCCGCTCATAATCCAAACTGTGCGTGCATGTCCGTAACTTTTCGATTCCGTTTCTGCCCATGCACACGCTCTCTCGTTACTGCCAACCGTTAAGTAATCTTTTTTTCATCCCTCCGACGGTTTTTAACATTTTGCGCAGCAAAATATTAAAATTCTTAAGCTTAGTTAAAATTAAGTACAATTACAAGTGAGTTTGATTCAAGATTGTCTAATTCCTTAAAAAATAGAGAAGCAGTCATGATTTAAAATTATGTTATGAAATTATAATATATTCTAATATATATATAATGTATTCTAATACAATATTTGTAATGAATATAATATATACATATAATAAATCTAATGAATAATTTCGAATTTATTCTCTTAGACATTAAACGTTCCATATTTTTTATCAAAAACCATAGTAATTTAAATATGTATTGCATTTAGGTCATCTGTTGAAGAAGGTTTGCAGTTTGAGCGTGCGTGACGCACGTCAGCCGCGGAGGAGCGCGTCATAAATCATGAATTACGATTCATTATTATAATTACACGTGAGTGCCAAAAGTGTAACGCCGTTATCAGATGGTTCGCGATCAATCTACACATAATGCCGTTCCTTAACGCGTTGCATAAATAAACAGGGACGCGCAGGAATATCGCGTGACTTAATTCTTGCACGAGGAAGAGTACACATATTTACTTCGCACGTGCTGCGTAATTTCCATGGACAAATCAGATATATAGCTAATTCGAAGCTTGAAATTATCATGTTTTCGTCTTCGTCCCACGTGAGTCACGCGATTCACCTATATTTCTTCCTATAACGAAAATGACAGCTTTTGCTTAAAAAAAAAAATAAGAGGATGCTACTTGCAACTTTTAAGACAAACATTTTAATCGACAGTTTCTGGCCGGGATCCATGTTTGGAGAAAAATGTTTATCAAATAACCCAATAGGAGCAATTAAACGATTTTCGGTAAGCGAACGAACGATGATTATAAATAAAACTGTTATTGGATCGTTAATACAGATCATCAGAATAAAATAAACAAAATTCGTAAATTCTATAATTCAAACAGAGCCAGAGAGCATCGTTGCAGAATCGGGGATCTCGGCGGTTTTTGTTGACGACCGCGAGAGTGCGATTTCATCTTTCCGACGCGCTATACCACGCGTATTCGTTTCTCCTCAAACACTTCCCGTCGATATTTCCGGGACAAAACAGCAGCCCCGATGCATCGAGGCCCGGCCGAGCAAACATACATTTGTAGGCTCGCACAAAAGTCGCCGGCATCTCTCGTCTCCTAGATTCTAATCAAGGGCTGCGTGTACCTATTAGGGGCAGTCATTGTGCGTGGGTGTACCGTGAATACGAGCCACAGGGGATGGAGAGGGAAAAGAGCGTAGCCCTTCCCTCCTCTAACCCCCCGTCCATATCTCCCGGTGCCGTCCTGACGCTTCGACGATGGGGGCTGACTTACAGTACCCGACGAGAACGTCACTTGTCACGTCCGATTATGCGTGATTCCCTTATTTCCAGGACGCGGATACGTAGGCACCGCGTTTTGTGCGAGACGAGACACCCTCCTCCTCCTCCTCCTCCCTCGTCCGCCTCCGCCTCCTGCTCCTCCATCTCGGCTCGGCTCGCTTTTCTAGCATCGACGCGAGCAGCCGTGACTATCTAAACGCGCTCGCCCGTTCCGCGTCTGCCTCACCGCCATTCTTCCCCGTTTCTCTTATTGCCCTTTCGAGGGGTGACTCTCATTGTTCGCGCGTACCGCCGTACCGGGAATAATGCCGCGAAATTTTGTACTCGATGATCAAGGGTACCGTTCCAAGGAAACCAGCGATCAGGCGAAAATTCGTTCATTCGGCGAAATTCGCTTGTATGCTTCAATTGAGTTCATTCATTAATTGACGATTTTTGTGTGAAATCAAATATTTAGTCTTTCGCAATATTTAAGGGAGAAGAGGAAATGTTAGAAAATTAAGTATTTTATTTTGTTTCTTAAAAAGAAATTGTTGTAAAGTCAAGTCATGCAATATTTAAAGAGGAATCTATTATTTAAAAGATTTATCACAAACTAGATTTTTATATTTCCTAAATTTGTATACGATTACATATTTTGCATACTCACTTTTCTTATAAATGCATAAAATTCACAATTCGTCGATCCCACTCATTAATTTATCATTATTTGGAAGTAAATTCGTCACACTGTATTTTGTTTCTCTAATTTTTTAGATTAGAATCTGAAGCCAGTGAGTCAAAATTAGGACATTTAGCCATTCCTGTAAATATGCCAATTTCATTTAACACTTTTGTTACGTAATTGGAAGATCGAAATGCTCAGACTTAGCAATTCTTGTATTTTGATCAGCAAAATTAGGACATTTAACCATTTCTGCAAAGATGCCAATTTCATTTGACACTTTTGTTACGTAATTGGAAGATCAAAATGCTCAGACTTAGGAATTCTTGTATTTTGATCAGCAAAATTAGGACATTTAATCATTTCTACAAATATGCCAATTTCATTTGACACTTTTGTTACGTAATTGGAAGATCGAAATACTGAGACTCCGGAATTTTTGTATTTTTAATTAGGACAGACGTGTGGGATATCGGAACGTGTAGGATGAATCCTTTCGAGTATCCATCGAGGCTCGGAGGAAGAAGGCGAAGGGGCTGGAAACAAAAACAGGGCGCAAATCCCGCGCAGGCTTCGAGAAGTTATCGGGCTACTTCCGAACGTTAAACGTTATATCCACCGGCTATCTTCCAGATCGTGCATCTGTCGCGCGATCGTTTCGGTGAATCACTCCGTTCATGGACACGGCGGGCTCTGCTCTACATTATGGCTTCCATAGTCCACGGGTGTTCCGGGATATTGCGTTCCCGTTATAGACTCCGTAGTAGGCAGCCAGTCAGCCAGACAGCGGTGGTACTACCACGTATGCACGGCGATGGTCAGCTGCGGAAGCGCGCCCGTGCCACGGGTGAAACCATAAGGCCTGCAATTATGGGGTTTGCGGTTGGCCCCGTGATGATTTGTTGGAACGATCCCCGTAATTAACGGGATGACTTTCAACTCCTCACGAGCCTCGCTGGCTTCTGCCTCGAGCCTCCCGAAATCTTACAGCGTGATTTTCTTTCGCCTGCTACAGCCCCAACGAGATAATCTCGTCAATCTCGCTTTTTAATTGTGAACTCAATCGAAAGACTCATCTTCACTTTTGTCAGACCGAATCTCGTCAAGTTTAATATTTAATTATTACCAGTATTGTTTTTCTTTAACAAATTCTTGTCGATCTTTCATTCCCTTTTTAATTGTGAACTCAATCGAAAGATTCATCTTCACTTTTGTCAGACCAAATCTCGTCAAGGTTAACATTAAGTTATTACTATTATTTTTTCTTGAATATATTCTGGTCGATCTTTCGTTCTCTTTTTAAACTTTCTTGTGAACTCAGTCGATAGACTCAGACCGAATCTCGTCAAGGTTAACATTTCATTATTACCAGTATTGTTTTTCTTTAAAAAATTCTTGTCGATCTTTCATTCCCTTTTTAATTGTGAACTTAATCGAAAGACTCATCTTCTTCACTTTTTTCATACCAAATCTCGTCAAGGTTGACATTTAATTCTTAATGTACCTTTTTCTTTAACGGATATTGCTAAATGTAATTGAAATGGCGATATCGTTCTGCGAAAGATCTTAGCTCTTTCTCGAAGTCATCCGCTCGATTTTATCAGGATTTGAAAGAACACGTTTATATATAGTAAAAAGATGATAAAGCTGCTGATAGAAAATTATCTGGGAAATAGTTATCAGTGCACAGATATAATAACTGCACTTTTGCACCTTTTATTCACTAGCTTCTGAAGTTTTACTGCTTCTTATCTGTACGATCATATCGTATTAAATAATACGTCAGCTCGAAGCTGTGATTAAACGAAAAACCAAGTTACTGACCAATCCAATGTATATATATATTTCAAATATTTCCAGAATTTACATAATTCCCAATTATTTCTCTAAACAGCTCAAAATACTGTTTCAGTAGTTCTTATCTTTTCGATCGTATCATATTAAATAGTATGATATGTTGAGGTCAAAGTTGTGATTAGAAGAAAATCCATGTTACTGACCAATCCAATGCATATTTCAAATATTTCCAAAATCCAAACAAATCCAAATTATTTCTCTAAATTCATCATACGGTTTATTACTTCTTGTCTTTTGATCATAACATAATAAACAATACGTCAACTCGAATCTGATATGAAAAATAATTCTTGTTACTGACCAATCCAATATTTTATAGTTCAAACATTTCCAGAATTCGCATAATTCCTGATTATTTCTCTAGACAACTCATATCATACTACTTTAATAGTTCTTATCTTCCTAATCATATCATATTAAATAATACGTCAGCTCGAAGCTGTGATTAAAAGAACATTCACGTTACTGATCATTCCAATATTGTACATTTCAAATATATTTCTAGAATGCACGTAATTCCAAACCGTTTGAAATTTTCTAAACAGCTCATCATACGAAGTAACATATCAGCGTAATTCGCCACTTCATTCACCTAAAAATGCCGGTTTTCATGAGAGGAACAGAAAAATACCGTATGTCTCATATCCCTAAAATTCGGAACAAAAGGACGCGTTATTTTCATATCCCTTAATTGGCATAACATACGTATGAAACGTGTCCCTCTGTACGCAACAATAAAACTCAACGCTCGTTCCAATTAGCCAGCACAATCATTCCCGTCCCAATATTTTATGCAGTCCCAATATTTTATGCAAAATGGTAACCATCATCCGTAATGTTCTCCCATACGTTTCCCGATACGACCGAAGTAATGCTATATTAATTGGAGTACAAAATTGGCAACGCGAAGGGCTTCCATCCATTGCTCTTAATTAGCAGACTTGATATCACGAATAAAATTGTTAAAAGGTTGTTAAAAAGTTACAAGACTTTAAGGCTTCACAATTATAATAAAAAATACTAACGTTTGCAACAAATGTAACACTGGCGATTCGATATGAACTTTTTTTAAGGTTTTTTCTGGGCTATTTTCGAGATAAAAGTAAAATTTTCTTTGGGTTATTGCTGATTACCACAAGAATACATACAAAGTTTAAATTACTATAATTCTTCAAAAAACCCATGAATGGATTTAAAATTTTGCAGATAGTTTTTTAATAGTAATAGGAATCTATAATAACAAATTCAACATGTTAGGATCATTTAAGTATATCGCTCATACATCCTTAAAACCTTGTATACCGATTATTCCAAGATTTTCGTTTCACAGGCGGCATCAATCATCAAGCGGCGGAAAAAGAGAAACGTTCGTTTGGGGAATGAAAAAGTCGGTCCGAATGAAACCGGTGCTAACGAGGATGACAAAAAAATCAGCAACTGGCACGGGTTTCGGCTATTTCTTTTAATTAACCAGTCCGATATTAATTCGCGTGTCGCATAACTGTTTACCAAAACTCTCCGGGCGGTGCTGTGTGTACGCGTAGCCGCGCACACAATCGATACGAAGCACCGCGGCAGGGGATCCCCCTGGAGGATCGCGATATGTATTTTCAGAAGCGACGCGCTCGAGCACACCCCTCCTCGTCTGAAAAGTTTTGTTTGCATGCGCTGCCTTTCATCGGGGATATTTACCGTTTGATCTTATTATTTCATTCGTCTAAATTTAAACACTTCAACCGTGCACCGCGCCCTATCGACGCCCGCCGCGGTGGCCACAAGCCTGATAATTGAATTGGCCGAAACTTCGATTCCTCCGGCTGGTCCCCGCTAAGCGAGGCCTCGCCGTATTGTATCACCGGGCCCGG
>SMSR01016171.1:8059-44666 GCA_019453355.1 Ceratina japonica | reverse complement strand
GTAACCATCATCCGTAATGTTCTCCCATACGTTTCCCGATACGACCGAAGTAATGCTATATTAATTGGAGTACAAAATTGGCAACGCGAAGGGCTTCCATCCATTGCTCTTAATTAGCAGACTTGATATCACGAATAAAATTGTTAAAAGGTTGTTAAAAAGATACAAGACTTTAAGGCTTCACAATTATAATAAAAAATACTAACATTTGTAATAAATGTAACACTGGAGATTCGATATAAACTTTTCTCAAGAGTTTATCACCGTTTTTTATGGATTTTCGACATCAAAGTAAAATTTTCTTTGAGTTATTGCTGATTACCATAAGTGTACATGTAAACTTTAAATCACTATAATTCTTCAAAAAACACATAAATTGATTAAAAATTTTGCAGATAGTTTTTTAATAGTAATAGGAATCTATAATAACAAATTTAACGTGCTAGCATCGTTTAAGTATATCGCCCATACATCCTTAAAACCTTGTATACCGATTATTCCAAGATTTTCGTTTCACAGGCGGCGTCAATCATCAAGCGGCGGAAAAAGAGAAACGTTCGTTTGGGGAATGAAAAAGTCGGTCCGAATGAAACCGGTGCTAACGAGGATGACAAAAAAATCAGCAACTGGCACGGGTTTCGGCTATTTCTTTTAATTAACCAGTCCGATATTAATTCGCGTGTCGCATAACTGTTTACCAAAACTCTCCGGGCGGTGCTGTGTGTACGCGTAGCCGCGCACACAATCGATACGAAGCACCGCGGCAGGGGATCCCCCTGGAGGATCGCGATATGTATTTTCAGAAGCGACGCGCTCGAGCACACCCCTCCTCGTCTGAAAAGTTTTGTTTGCATGCGCTGCCTTTCATCGGGGATATTTACCGTTTGATCTTATTATTTCATTCGTCTAAATTTAAACACTTCAACCGTGCACCGCGCCCTATCGACGCCCGCCGCGGTGGCCACAAGCCTGATAATTGAATTGGCCGAAACTTCGATTCCTCCGGCTGGTCCCCGCTAAGCGAGGCCTCGCCGTATTGTATCACCGGGCCCGGATGATTCCTTGCGGGATTTTATGTTTGCAGGACTTGACCGCTACGGGCATAATATTCAAATTGACGATTTCATACTTCATGCTTTTGTATCTCGATATTGTACTCTCTTCATGTACTAAACCAATGTAATTCCTGTATCAGTAATGATGATGTGTGATAATAATAACAGTAATCATAATAATAATAACAATAATAATATAATATAATAAATTGTTTTATAAAAGTGTTAGAGGCATCAAGGATGATAATTATTCTTATTCATTGTCAATTAAGTGTATAATAAATTATATTGATCAGTGAAGACCGTGACAAAAGATTATGTCAAGACTATTCTTTATTTTAATGTCACAGAAACTTTCTGTTTTCTATATTCATTTGAAATTTCCTTGTTTGAAAAATATTACTAGAGTGCGGATTTTTGTAAAAAGTAAACTAGTTGTAATGTCAGTGTAAGAAATGAAATCTAAATAGAAATTTCTTTTGTAGACTGAAAGTCGTAATATGCTACGTTTTACATCTTTTGTGTCCTTGGACATTAAATGAATTTTTCATACCTTCTGTACATACTATTTTTTTATGAGTGCATACAATTCGCAGTCTAAACATTTCATAAAGAAACGTACTAGCAGTGTTGTAATTTCATGTAAATAACGTATATAGCTGTAGTTGTGAGAGAAAAAAAGGTCCTGTGCAACTTTCCCATTAAAATTGTTTAGATTATTAAAACGTCAAAATTATGTCAAAATCTAGCAGTCAGATCGATCATTGAAAATGAAGATATAGATTTATTACTGTTTTTTAATCGTATCCCTGTAGAAGAAATTAACACAAGCTGGAAGTAACCAGAAATCATTGTCCCAAGCTGTACATCTAATTTTCACTAATTTTCTAATTATTATTAATTAAACTAATTACCTGTTACGCACTTAAAATTGAACAGAGCTCGCGGAAATCCGCGTAAGTACTTAAAGCGTGTCCTGAGACGAATGGAGCGAGGAAAAGCGACCTAAGCCGTAGGAAAGTAAACCGATTCGTTAACCACGTTACAGGCACGCCGGTATAAGCCAAGCCAAACATTGACATGTTCAATCATTTCGATCTCTCCACCTACCGTCGCGCTCAACGAGCCTACGCGTGCTATACGCGTTTGAAGAGAAAGACAGAAGTTGTGTGACTAGAGAGAGAGAGAGGAGGATAGCGGGAGAACGTTCGCCATCTGGCTTCGAAAAGGGACCCCGAGTCACCAAGGGGTAGAAATTGAAATGAAAACAGGAGAGTCCACCCCCGGCTTGTCTCCACTGCTCTCGTCAATGAGGGCTATTAGGGGACGATATGTTTTTCTTCTTTCACAGATTTCCGAGCGCCGCGTTGACTTCCGACTTGTCGCCGGGATACCATTTACCTCGGTTTATCGTGAATTCTTTTATGTTCAATTACTGGATTTCATACAAATGTCTAAATATTCAAGAAATTGTGAAAAATAAATGTGCAGATTAAAAAGAAACGATAACTCGTAATAGTGATCAAAAGTATTATAAATTTATTGTTAATTGCATGATTGAGAATAGAACTCATGATATGATATAAGATTTGGGTAATTATATTTATTCAAATAAAATTTACTGCAAGTTTTTTCCATTTTTAGTAAATTAATTTCTATATCTCATAACGATCATGAATATTTATCTGGGATTTATTTTCTNCGTTGACTTCCGACTTGTCGCCGGGATACCATTTACCTCGGTTTATCGTGGATTCTTTCAGGTTCAATTACTGGATTTCATACAAATCTCTAAATNCATAACGATCATGAATATTTATCTGGGATTTATTTTCTTAAGTATGATATTAAAGAGGAAGGAATCGAGAGAGCAATTAAGAGTTCTGTAAATTATTTCCGATTAAATGGCATTAAGTATTAAAACCTCTTTCATGCTCTGCACGATACTTAATTTTATCTCTGCAGTAATCGAACTTGAACGTGGATTAGGTAATTGGCATCGCGACGTCGTTCGTATCAATCAACAGTAGTCGTATCATTTGACGGTCGTTCATAAAATCCGCTTTGGATTATTCTTACCGTAACAATGAATGGAAGCTCGACAAATTCACTCCGAGAAAAATATGAAAAGCTCACGGAACGGGGCTTCATCTGTGCATGAATAGAAACCAAATGTATGCCTATATACTTACCTTGGTACATAACTACCATTCCCCTAGCCTTCAATTGTGGCCGAGTAAAATTAAAAAACGACGTGGGATCGCGGTATCGCAGATTGCCGGAGCGCAAATATTTTAAGAATAATTCTTTAACCCATTTGCGTCATCAGAAATTTTTTTTATAACACTTAAGTACAAAAATTGCAATAAGAAAGAGCTTCATATTCCAGCATTTTGTGATTAAATATTGATAAGATATAAATATGATTAAAGAAAATAATCGTAAATCTTACGTAATGAAAAATGTATCTATTTACATACTTTAATTATTATTGTAATTATTGTACTAAGCAAAAAGTGAAATCCTAAAAAAAATAGTACATTTCGTATATCAAGAGTAATCGAATTGGAACAATTATAAAAATTGAACATTTTGGAGATGAGATTCCAGATTGAATTGGNTATTGTACTAAGCAAAAAGTGAAATCCTAAAAAAAATAGTACATTTCGTAAATCAAGAGTAATCGAATTGGAACAATTATAAAAATTGAACATTTTGGAGATGAGATTCCAGATTGAATTGTTAGGGCATTTAATGGGCATGAACCTTTTCATCGCGTATTTCTGGGCACAAAGGGCCGAATTAAGGCTGATCAATTAATTAGAGAAATTATTCAACAATGAATAATCAGGAGCATTAAGGACGGATTTAGCTAATTCGTAACACAGTGCATTGGTACGGTATAATAGTGGTACGGGTGATCCATCACGGTCACCGATTCGCGGTTTTGTCGTCGACTATTGTCGACACAAAAACGGTTCCGCGCTACAATACTTGCCGGCCGCCACACCTACGCGCACGGCGAATGCGAGCGACAACGAGCGCCGGTTTGTTTCCAGGGAGAGAGGAATGCCTCGCGAGTGTCCATGGCATGCATTGCAAATTACAGGTAGATTTATGGGACGTCCGGGACGTCCCGTAGCCCCAGTTCCCATGCTTCCACCGCGTAATCGTCCGTGAAGATCCGTTTTTCCGTAAATAGACCCGCTAATGCCCTCGTTCCTTCTATATTTCTTTGTTTCCCCTTTTTTATAATCGCTTAAAATCCCCCATACTTAACCTGATTTTAACATTTTTTTTTATCTCCAACAAAAATAATTTCTCTCTTGCATTTAATTGCTCCAGATAAATCATTAGACTTTTGTTCACAGTTTTACAATTAAAAAATTCTTTTATTTCCAACAAAAATAATTTCTCTCTTGCATTTAATTGCTCCAGATAAATCATTAGACTTTTGTTCACAGTTTGACAATTAAAAAATTCTTTTATTTCCAACAAAAATAATTTCTCTGTTGCATTTAGTTGCTCCAGATAAATCATTAGATTTTCCTTCACAGTTATAAAACTAAAAATTTTAATAATTTAATTAGTAATTATTTTATATCATCATTTTAACTGGATTTGATTAGTGAGTTAGAATTCGCAGAATTAGGATTCGTTAATTAATTTCCTTGTTTTGACGTCCCGATTCAGTTGTCAGACGAATCGATGATCGGAATATTTCTCATGGCACGGACTTGAACCGGTCGACGATTTGGGCGGAAAAGGGAAACGCCCATGGCTTTTACCGCGGAGTGAATGCTCCGTAGAAGAGGCGTTAAACGCGACAAAACCGTGACATCCGGTGGACACGAGCCGGCACGTGACCTGCTCAACGCTCCTAAGCCGACTACTCAACGACGGACAACCGAAACACAATCGTCCGCCGACTAAGGCGCGCTTTGTCCGCGCCTTTTTATCACCGTTTTGCCGCGATTATTTAATCCCTATGTTTGGCAGCGGCAATTGTCACCCATCGCTGCGAGTACCATTTTAGCCGCGCTTTCAAACTGACTTTTTCACGCTCGCGCTCCTCGCCCGAATCCGTTCTACCAGCTTTTCGTCGGAGGCAGCCGTTTGGCTCTTTGTAAAGTACCTCAGCGTGAGGTTTCATCGACAACGTCGGGCTTCGCAGACGAAATTATTGTTGTATTGTAACAATAAAAATTTCGGTGAAACTTTATTAGTGCGCAGAGGCAATCGTAATGGAAGAAGGTAGTATTTCTGTTAATTGAAAGGAATCTGATTTCACGTCCGCTCCCTTCGGCCGCGGCTTGGCTTCGAAAACTGAGCGGAATATTAAAAAGCCCGCAAATACGAAAGTGGCTACGAAATTGTGAGACCGTATGAAAAAATTCTGCTCTGCTTTTCAATTACGCCCGATGCTCGAACACCGGTGCCAGTGGACTTCGGGGAAAACAGAGAGAAGTAATTATTTCCGACAGTAGAATGAGACCGTCCTGGTCAGACATCATGAATTGGCTGCTCTGTCTTCCAAGTTTGTGCAGGACTTTATAATATTTGAATTCATTAATACTTTATATGAGTTCAATTCATATTATTCAAGTGATAAATATGAAACAATAAAACAATACATATATTATTATTCATTTATTCATTCGTATAATAGTATTATACTTCATAATAATATTATTATGAAGTAGTATTCATAATAATTAATACTAATACTATTACAAATTGTATAATAATAAATGTGAATTAACCGAAAAAAGACAGGTAGGAATATAATAAAGTAAGAGAGTAGAAATTAAAGCAAAGGTTTAAGTACATTGTAAGAGTGAACTTGCCAGGGTTTTTCAAAAGTGGAAGACAAGAAAGTGGGCAATTAATAACGCAAGAAATGCGGATTCTTGGAAAGATGGTGCAGACACTGGGAAGAAGAGAAGCAAAGGAATTGTAAATTCTATGAGAGCGTAATTTAAAATATTATATAAGAGTATGTAAAGTCTTAGAAACGTAGAGAAAGACTAAGAGATAGAAGACTATAAGAGAAATTGACGAGGATAAAAAATAAGAGTAGAAGTGTAATATAGATGACATTAAGTTAGTTGTCCGTATCAGACATAGTTGATTTTGTTACATATTATTGCTAGACTTATTTTATTAGAATTGTGATGAGGAATTATTATGTATGAAAGACTAGTAAAAAAATTGTAAAAATTTTTTTTGTAAACGAATCTATTTTCAAGGCCAGAAGTCTGAAATTAAATGTACATATAATACATAAATTTTAGTTCATTTCTATAAGAATTTTACTTTTCTTTAAATATTTCCATCTTCATTTTTTAAATATTCCTATTTTTAGTTTTCTAAACATGTTATATTCTATATTCTCTATTTCATACTTCATGTATAAGTATTTGATTAAAAAGTATTTGAATTCAACACTTATTTCATGTTAAAAAGTACGTAAAAAATACTTTTTATTTTCAACGTTCAACCAAGAACACTTATTCAATACTTTGTGTTACTAATGTATTGTTACATCAGAGTATACTCTTCTGCGTCGCGTTTCAGGACTAATCACGTGTACGCGAGACAGTCAGACCTGTTAAGACGGATAGACGGTCGAATGGGAGGAGAAATAAAGCGACCGGCCGCAATTATCTTAATGGAGTTGTGGACACCGGCACGGGGAACATTATCGATTCATGCGTGAACGTCGCTACTACGTAATTCCCGTGCGATGAACAGTCGAGAAAAATGTCCACGTTAACTTCCCCTTATAAAACGACCTAATCAAAACCAAAAGGATTAATTTTAGTTATTCTTAAACGTACCTCCATCATTATAACAATATTTTACATAATACACACGTACACATCAATTTTAAATAAAATCAGAACTCGTGATTCATCGTAGACTAATGCCTCCGGGCTACCAATACGTTTCTTGTTTTCAAATTATTATTATTATTATTATTGTTACACAACCGATATTGTTTCAGATTGGTGCGGCTATAGAAGAGGCTCGCGAAACGTTGGAATGAACAATCCACTCGTTCGAGCCGCCACGTGAGCTGCACGTGCCAGGAACGTGTCGGAACAACTGGTGCCCCGTCGCCTCTGGCACCATGTGCATCAACGTATGTACACGCGTGCCGCACGCACGTCGCCTTTTTTCGCAACGTAAGATCGCCTACCACGACGTGTTACCCTTTTCAACCGAGTTGTTGCACTTTATTCCCGAGCTTTGTCGCTCGGCTCGAATGACTTTCATCATAGTGATTGCACAGTATAATATTGGGACCATGGATCTTAATTGCAATACATTGCTTTTTAATATGTATTTACGTCACACGTGTCTGTATTCATTTCTATTATGAAAAATGAAGAAATGAATGAAGATTGTATCTAGAAAAAATACTATGATCGATGCACTCGGTTTTTCGTTCCTTAAATTTTGAAGCACTTGCCTGCGGGGGGTCCAACTCCTGGCGCCCGCATTTTCGGCGAGGACCGCCGACACTCGACTTAAAACTCGCGAGGATGCCCCGGACTCGATGATAAACAACTCGAAATGCGAGTCCTAATCGCACGTAACAATGCCATTGTAGGGCTAGGCTAGTGTGACCAACTGCCGTGTCTGACACTATGCCGGCGACATATGGGACAGAGTCGATGGTCTTGTACTTAATGTTTTATGTTTTGTACGCAACGAGCAACCCCCTGCGCTGACGAGCTGCTTTGATAACCACTCGAAAAGGTAAGGGCCGCCAGTCGAAAGGGGATCTTCCTGATAACGATACTACCGATCAGTAGCCTAATAAAAATTCAAACCTTTCATGTTTAGCATGAGAGGTTTGATATCCTGCATGTCAATTTTTGTAAGGGGACCAGAAATATTTCACATCGGTGTATGAATTGTTTAAGTTTTTTTATAGTACATATAAATGTACATAATTGCATGTATTTCTCATGGTTTATATAAATATATATAATTTTATATATATATTTTTTATATATTTATATACTTCATTTTAGAAAATCAAATGAATTTTGTAAAATGAAGTTGAATTATACAAACGATATTTAAAAGTAAATTAAAAAGAAATGTGAACAGAAATTAATATAAAGAAAAGAAATATCAAATTAAAAGAGACTCACGTTCTTCCTTGATCGGAAAACAGCTCGGTGTTTCGATCTTCCGTTCTAAAACAAAAGGAAAAGGAGAAACCAATTGAGTTCATTCTAAAAACAAACTTAACATAATCTTTATTCAAAGTGACAGTAAAAAAAAAAAAAAAAAAGAAACAGAATGTAATAATAGAAAATTGACAAACGTTAAATAAAATCGAGAATACAAAAAATTATATAAAAAGAAAAGTGTATTTTTTCTAGTTGCATAAACAATCGGGAATTGAATAAATTGTTCTTTCATTCCCACGTCTGGCAGTTGCGGTGGAGGACTTTAGCAACGGCGAGGCAGAGGGCAGCTTCGCTCTGGCAAGCGCCGTAACTTTTTTATGGAGCATTGTGTCAGTTATATCTCAACTCGACGACACACTTCTCGCGGTACTATCGTAAATAATTTATCTACAAACGAGTGTCTACTACATCTGCGCCGCACCAGGACTCTCTGCCCACGCGAATTAAACTGTTCGCTGGATACAGATTCCCGCACTTCATTTCCCTTGCACCTCTCCATTCCTCCATGTAAACTCTAATTCAAATTCATGCCTGCGTCAATTAATTGTTGCGAATTAATAAAAAATCACTAGGGATCAACTTGGCTGTTCGAAATGTGTGTCGGAAACGTGCGGTTTAAAACGGTTCGCTGTGTGTGTGGTTACAGATTCCTACACTTCATTTTCCTTCCACCTTTCTACTTCTTCATGTAAATTCTAATTAAAATTCATACCTGCGTCAATTTATTTTTGCAAATTGATAAAAAGTCGTGATCAACCTGAAACGTGTGGTGCCGGAAACGTGCGGTTTAAACGGCGTTTAGTTCCCATCAGGAGCCACTTAATCTCCGATCTGGTAAACTCTACGCAACAATGGGCGGAACGCGTGCTGAAGAGGGTTACACGTGATTACGCCCGGCGAAACTTCATCGCGGAGTCACGTGGCGGCGGAAAAACAGCGCCGGCCGAAAAATCGAACCGCAAAACCCGAAAAGATCCACGCAGCACCGCCTACGAGGAAAACAACCCCCGGGTAATGCGTTCCCACGTATACATGTAACTATGTACCACGTAACGTGAATCTAATCAACCCCCTCGAGCTGAAGTCTCTAGCGTTTCGGATTACATGGTGTTTCACCGTCAACTTGATATCGCACCGTCAACTTGATTTCGATCGCATCGCTGCGAGAATTTGCTTCAGATTTTTATACCTTTTTAGAGAATCAATACTATAATATATTATATCTCCAATATTTATCTCTATCCAATATTTATCTATATATCTATAATATCTGATTTAGTTTTTTTGCTATCTTATTGCGTTTGTTCACCTTCAGTTTTTAAAATCTGAATATGTATAATATTTTCTTTTGAATTTGAATAAAACACCAAAATTCTGAGTAAGAAAATTACTATTGCCCAATGAAGCTATTAATAATTCGTGAAATATTTGTAAAATTAATTTTGTCTTAAGAAGTGTTCGAAGTATTTTCCATTATAATGAACGAGTTTGCATAATCGGATTCTGAATGAGCGAAGAACATTTTCTAATGCTTCTGCAGTTATTGCAGTACTGTTGATGCGTATTCGCATATCTTTGGCCGTCGTTGGTAGCTCGTGATAAACTTCATCTTTTAATGTTCCCCAAAGGAAATAATCGAGCAGCGTTAAATCTGGCGAGAGAGCTACTCAAGCACTGTTACTGCACCAACGATTAAGAAACGTATTTAATATTTGCTATGATTCTCAAGTATAATATGCTCGACAATCCTTCCATGCACGTGATTTGATGTATTAGACATGATATATTATATTTTCTAACAGATCTGTTAGTGTTTCGAACAGAAAGGAATCTTTGACTTTGTGACACCTTAATAAAGTTCAATCCAATAATCTGATGATCAATTTCATTGACTGAGCACAAAAATTATTATTAATTTGAGAATATCTGTAATTATTAATTTTTTTCCATTCTCTGACGTTTCAAATTTAAAATATGTATTTATGTACTCAATTCAAGGAATTTTTAATTTCTAATTATTAATTTTTAACTCTCATTGATATAATAGTATTTTACTTAGATATTAGAGATATAAAAACTGAAAGTGACCTTCGTATCTCCACAAAAAACTCAAAGAAACAAGGAACACATCACAGTATAACATGTCTTTCTCACAACATTTGTTTAAAAATTTTAATTGTACATGAAACATCTTACGAGTTACTCGAAATCATGTTACGAAACTCACTAACTTCTATTAAGCATATGTAAATGACTGGCAATAATAATGTATTGTAAACATAAATACATGTATAACATTACGAACGTCTATATCAGGAATAGTGACGATCGAAACTATAATATTAATCTTATCATGAACAGCTTTTCTCGAGACCGTCGCTGGAATCGGTGACACGTTACGTATAGATCATATACATGTATAATAACGTTATCGTAATGTTAGTCAATATGCCAACTCGCGCGATCGCTTCCGAAAAGGAGGTCGACCATAGTCGCTGCGCGGCGTGGCGCGCTATCAGTTAAAGAAGTTTCATAATTGAATACATACATATACGTACATATGTATACATATGCGCCGATCACGTTTGCTGCGTAAATCGAATCAAGTGACTTATGTAAACACCGGGCGATTAAATATTTGTAGATTTATTTATTGTGGCCCGACAACTAAGCAGTAAGACAGACAATGAGTGCGTATAGATATTGTATCGCACTTATACACTGGCTTGCACGACGGTCTGAGTGCACGATAAATACGCGATAATTTATCGCAGCCGGCGGGCCTCGAAGAATTTGAATTTCTCACAATCGGTCCCACGAGTATAAGGATTGAAGCGCGGAGAAAAAAAAAACGATAAAACGTAGAAGATCTAAATAGGAGCGAGCGAGGAAAAAAGGGTACTATCGATCAAACCTTGAGTTTGAAACGTCAGCGGACGGAAATGGGCGGACTTCGATCGGTCACGTAAAGAAAAAAGTCAGTCAGGGTGAGAGGCGCGACGTAACATGATGCCTTGACGGACGACGCGTGCCCGAAGGACACGGGGATCCTTTTCCCAGACGCTACTTTACACGCCGTTTGCCTTTCCCCGTGTCCTCGCGACGTTTTATCGTCGCATTAAATTTCGACGCAGGACAGCGCCGCGACGTGACGCGCTGCTCGTTTCCTAACTTTTCTTTTTACGCTGCCCTCGCTATTCGTCGCCGAGTTACGAGACTGTAACCGTGACGTTCGCCTTTTATACTCTCGATGCGCGCCGCTAAACCTCGGGGATTTGCCTGTTAAATTCGCAATTCGCAGACTTCGCCAGTTTTGGCCATTTATCTAATAAAAAATCAACACTTAGATTAATTATTATTTTAAGAAATCTACATATTTATCGCTATTAAGAATTTCTCAGGAGAACTTCACCAATTTTTGCCATTTATCTAATAAAAAATCAACACTTAGATTAATTATTATTTTAAGAAATCTACATATTTATCGCTATTAAGAATTTCTCAGGAGAACTTCACCAATTTTGGCCATTTATCTAATAAAAAATCAATACTTAGATTAATTATTATTTTAAGAAATCTACATATTTATCGCTATTAAGAATTTCTCAGGAGAACTTCACCAATTTTGGCCATTTATCTAATAACAAATCAATACTTAGATTAATTATTATTTTAAGAAATCTACATATTCATCGCTATTAAGAATTTCTCATGAGAACTTCACCAATTTTGGCCATTTATCTAATAACAAATCAATATTTAGATTAATTATTATTTTAAGAAATCTACATATGCATCGCTATTAAGAATTTCTCATGAGACCTTCACCAGTTTTGGCCATTTATCTAATAAAAAATCAATCCTTAGATCAATTATTATTTTAAGAAATCTACATATTTATCGCTATTAAGAATTTCTCATGAGAACTTCACCAATTTTTGCCATTTATCTAATAACAAATCAATATTTAGATTAATTATTATTTTAAGAAATCTACATATTTATCGCTATTAAGAATTTCTTATGAGAAAAATATAAATAGTCTCCCGATGAAAAATAGATAAAAGAAGGTGAGATCCATAATTCAAGCGTATAAGGCAGAAGTAATGAAATCGATGGGAGTTAAGTGGCTTGTAAGAATGACACATTGGACCGGCGTGGATGCGCGGGCGCGCAATAATTTCTCTCGTAAAGGCAGGAAGCTGGTCATAACGAAGTCGATAACCGTTGGTTAACGACGTTACCGGGCCGATTTATCACGCGGAGTGGTCACTCGGGGGGGAGGGCGAAAGTCGTGGCGAGAAAACGAAGAGAACGACGGAATCTACGGAAGAGGGCCACCGCACCGGCGGCGGCGGTGGGGGCTCGTTTTCCGCCGGCTCCCAGCCCGGCGTAGGAGATGCCATAAAAAAAAAAGAAAGAAACAAAAAAATAGGAAAAACCACCGCCACCGCAGAAAAGTTTCGACTTGGAAAGCAATTCCCTTCTCGCCGGGCCGCGAGCATTTCGCCGGCAGAGAAATGTAAGTGGGAAAACGTTCTCCCCGTTCCTTTTATACGCGGGAAGAAAAAGGACTGGGCAACTTTTTATTACGTCGGAGGATTTACTGTTCATCCCCGCGCCACCGTTTCTAATCGATGTGTGATGAAACCGCTGTTATCGTCCTCCTGGCCACAAATTCTGAAATATTCTCCCCCGCTTCTTATCAATTTACCAAGAACTTGGGAGAAAAGGATAAAGCACGGGGGATCGCGGTCGATCCAACTGTTTTTATGAGATGTTAATCTCTCCCTGTGAAATTATAATATTGTTTTGTACGCGAGAACCCTCCGGCAGTGTTCCTCAAGTCCTTCGGTAAAACCCTTAACGTTAATCATAAATTCACTGGAGTTTTCCTCAAACGGACAGAAACAAAGAAAGAGGATAACTTCCGCCAGGCTCGTGAAACGGCGCTCNAAACAAAAAAATAGGAAAAACCACCGCCACCGCAGAAAAGTTTCGACTTGGAAAGCAATTCCCTTCTCGCCGGGCCGCGAGCATTTCGCCGGCAGAGAAATGTAAGTGGGAAAACGTTCTCCCCGTTCCTTTTATACGCGGGAAGAAAAAGGACTGGGCAACTTTTTATTACGTCGGAGGATTTACTGTTCATCCCCGCGCCACCGTTTCTAATCGATGTGTGATGAAACCGCTGTTATCGTCCTCCTGGCCACAAATTCTGAAATATTCTCCCCCGCTTCTTATCAATTTACCAAGAACTTGGGAGAAAAGGATAAAGCACGGGGGATCGCGGTCGATCCAACTGTTTTTATGAGATGTTAATCTCTCCCTGTGAAATTATAATATTGTTTTGTACGCGAGAACCCTCCGGCAGTGTTCCTCAAGTCCTTCGGTAAAACCCTTAACGTTAATCATAAATTCACTGGAGTTTTCCTCAAACGGACAGAAACAAAGAAAGAGGATAACTTCCGCCAGGCTCGTGAAACGGCGCTCGGATTCAGCGGCCCCTTAGCAGGGAAGCTTCCTTCATTCCGTAATACGATCAAGTCTCCCAATCATCGGCTTTAGCCATCCTCGAAAGACGCGCACGGTTGCGTGTACACACCGCCGCGCGGGAGTACCCGTGTGTCAGCGGATCCGAGTAATCTTAAGGTTCTTTGAACGTCGAAAAGCCGATACACCGTCGCAACAAGGATATGAAACCTTTACATCCTTACATTCCTCTTCCGCCCCTGCACGCGAATACCACGCGCCCTCTAACCAGCCGCCATTTTCGTTCCACCTCCGTCCCCATCCGGCTGCTATTCGCCATGAAACACCACCGTTTCCTATGGTTACCATTTACCCGAGGGATGCTTGACATCCTCATTGGAGCTTTCTACTCCTTGTCAAACCGCTCTCTCTCTATTTCTTTCTTTATTCCTCTCTCGTTCTACAAAAGTTTTGCCTCTTCGCACGCGTTTCATCGCGGACATACGTGGTATCTCGACTTTAAGCAAATTTCATAAGAATATTAAGAACTCAACGAAATCGTTGAGTTACAATTTTTTATAAGTGACATTCTTATGGCCATTGCTGATCAATTTGATGTCAGTAATCCACAATATAGGTATGTACTAAATTCTATATTGAGAAAATTGATGTGAATGTAGCAATGAATAGTGATCAAAAATATTATAAATATATTTGTTCATTGCATTACGAGTTGAACTCACAGAATTACACAAAATTTGTATAAACATATTCAAATAGAATTTGCTGTAAATTAATTTCTACACCTCATGACGATCATAAGAGTCTATCTTTGTAGTCTTTTTGATTTTTTGTCGTAGAATCATTAGGTGTATTTGTACGACACGTTGAAAGGAGTATAACGATAGGGTGTCGGTAGACGAAAACGTTTAATCGACTGGCGCACGGTTTAGCCAGCGCTGTTTAGACCTAATTCTAGATTTAGGTTTAGATTTAAGCACGTTCGCTATCGTGCCCGAGGCAATACTGTATTGATTGTGGGGGGTTGGCCGAGCCTCCGAACACATTACATGATTAAACCGCCCCAATAGCACAGCGACCGGCCTTGCAGCACTTACCTTATTAAAATATCCGGCACCCTCACCGCGCCCTTTTAACAAAACCTTTTCGCGGACTCGCCAACTATGCTAACGCCTCTTATTATCAAGAAACGTTTGAGCACCTCGCGATGCTCCGGCTGTTAACTATTTTCCAGATGCTCGCAATACCTTTAGCTGGCTCGAATAAAACTGTTCCGAACAAGAAAGGTTTACGACTTTTAATACCTCGTTTTAAAAGCATAGAAAAGTTACGCGAATACGGCTTGGTTTAGGTAGAAGGTTCGAAGTTCATTTACGATATTCTGAGCAGCTTTATATCAGAATTTGACGGATCGTTTCGAGTACTGCCGCTGCTAGATATTACTATCACTGGTTTCTGGGTATCCTAATCTCCTTATGATTATTTAATACAACGTTTAACCTGAAATAGATTTATAATCATCGCTATCAATGGAGGATGAATTCCAATTTGAATGCGGAGATATTCTCGGCGAAGTTAGGAAATGATGAATAAATGAGAACGCTCATAATTGATGGAAATGTATAAACTACCTCTCCAGAAATACATAAACTATTTTAACTACAGACCTTCTGTATTGGGACGTTGAAATGGGGACATAATTTCAAAAGCGTGACAGAGAACTCGAATAAAAGTAATGAGTCGGAGAAGGCAGTTCCGGGATAGAAGATTCAATGATTAATTCGTCGAATCATGTGACTTATTCACCTCGCTCGCGAATTGCGGGGCACGAAATATTTAAGAATCGGAACTGGATACTAGTGGAGTTAGCGGTGAAATCTCTGGATATGGGGATTCATAATTGAAGATACCTACGACCTTGTTCTACTCACCGAGATCGATCGCATAAATAAAGCACGTGATAGCCTGCTTCGCGAAGCAAGTGCAAAACAGACGTTAATCAAACACTATTCCCTACTTAAAATTGCACCCTTAAGGAGCTAGGGTAGTCACGTGACACTTCTAACACGTGTTGGCAAAATTTTGCACTGTTTCCAGGAAAAAATAGTGCAAAGTATAAACCCATATTTTTGGTTAATTTTGTGGGTAGCATTGACAGGCTTATCGCACTGCTATCGGAGTCTATCCCCTTAAAACATNATACATAAACTATTTTAACTACAGAACTTCTGTATTGGGACGTTGAAATGGGGACATAATTTCAAAAGCGTGACAGAGAACTCGAATAAAAGTAATGAGTCGGAGAAGGCAGTTCCGGGATAGAAGATTCAATGATTAATTCGTCGAATCATGTGACTTATTCACCTCGCTCGCGAATTGCGGGGCACGAAATATTTAAGAATCGGAACTGGATACTAGTGGAGTTAGCGGTGAAATCTCTGGATATGGGGATTCATAATTGAAGATGCCTACGACCTTGTTCTACTCACCGAGATCGATCGCATAAATAAGGCACGTGATAACCTGCTTCGCGAAGCAAGTGCAAAACAGACGTTAATCAAACACTATCCCCTACTTAAAATTGCACCCTTAAGGAGATAGGGTAGTCACGTGACACTTCTAACACGTGTTGGCAAAATTTTTCACTGTTTCCAGGAAAAAATAGTGCAAAATATAAACCCATATTTTTGGTTAATTTTGTGGGTAGCATTGACAGGCTTATCGCACTGCTATCGGAGTCTATCCCCTTAAAACATATAATCTATTTACGTAAAATATCAATTAATATAACCATAATATATAATATAACCAATATAAACATAAAATCTATTCACCTAATCCATTGAAAAATTCCTACATGATAACTTAAATTACATATCACAAAGTATGTATGTACAAACTGTTATATAAAACACAATGCTTCATTTTTACACATATATGAAGCATTTTGTATATGAAGATTTTTTATGATAATTTATAGCAAGGAAAATAAATTGTTTAGAATAAAACGAGCAGTTTTCGATTTTTTATTCAGTGTAATTTGTCGTACGCGGAAGGCTGCGCCGTCATTTAGATGCATTAACGTGCAGGATCATTTATCTTGTGTCAGAACGCTGTAGGCATGGGAAATGAAATGAGATATAAAATATTAATGCTACTATTTTCTCTCCTAGTCTTAAAAAAATATCGCATGCGTGTAAGATCGTTACATTTGTCATTGATAAAAAATTCTGCAGTCTACATCCTGCAATAATTTTCAACGGAACTGTGTCAATTAATATGTCTCACTATTATTAAGTAATATTCTAATTCCTGTTATTGTACTTTATTTAGTGAATGAAAGATTAAATCACGGACTTCGGTTTAGATATCAACCAGGCGAAAGTAGTGTATTCGCACACAACCTTCCAATTAATAATAAATTATAAAACGCTTATTAAGTCAGGCTTAATCTATATTAGCACTGATAATACAATAAATCACTTTTGGCTGATAACTTAAGAAAGCAATAAATCATTTTTTTAACACGAGCATGAGTATCTTTATATATTTTCGATCGAGCCTGATTATGTTACTTACAGCATTAGCATATCGTTTCATTAAGGTTCCTGGCATTGTCTCAAAGTATCTGTTCTACGAATTACTGCCAGTCGATTTCCTACAAGAATTCGGAATCAGATACTTCGGAATCGATACGGTGACCCTAATTTGTAGCAGCGATCGTAAGTTTCTCGAGCTGAAAATGTTAATCTTATCGATCATTCGAATCGACCGTTGTTATCAGCAGCTCGCTACTATTCGCGTAATGTAGTACAAAAATTTTATTCTGACACGACCTCATAAAAACCACTGATAGCGAGCAAACTATCGTGACTTCCTCTTATCTTTACATGTTTCTGTGAATCTATTGAAGTAATTGCGACATGTTTCTTTAGACCATCTGGTCTCGATCCTCTGTGTACTGTTTGACGAACACAAAGGGAAATGCGAAAATTCTATTTTTATGTTTTATCGAAATCATTCAACGAAATGAATATTTCTAGTAAATTGGTAAAAATCTTTCTTAATCTTCTGGCATACAAAATGAGTCTAGTAACAAAGAATATATTTTTTAAGGTATTTGTTGTACGATAAACATTTTTAAACAAATGTTGCATTGCTTCAGAGGGACCTCTTTTTTCTTTACTTTATGTTTTTTGGTTCAACTTCAGTGTTTTAAAAAGAATGCCTAATATTTCATCTCGAATTTCCTAAAAACTCCAAATTCTGAGTAAGAAAAGAATTATACTAATAGAGGCTGTTAATAATTCATAAATTATCTATGAAACTAATTTTATTTCAAGAGTTGTTCGGAAGTGTTGCTCATTATAATCAACGCATTTACGTAATGCAGAACATTTTCTAATGTTTCTGTAGGTGTTGCAGCAAATGCACTACTAATGCATATTCGCATATTTTCGGACGTCGTTGGTGGTGATAAACTTCATCATTTAATGTTCCCCAAAGGAAATAATCGAGCAGCATTAAATCTGGCGAGAAAGCTAGCTGAGCAATGTTACTGCCACGACTGATCCAACGATTAGAAACATGTTTAATATTTACTGCGACGAGCATAATTAATGTACTATAGATACGACAGTATTTCACGTATTAGGCAAGGTAAATTTTCTAACAGACCTGATAGTATTTTAAATTAGACAAAAATGTGGGATATATTTGGGAATCTTCAATGAAGTCTAANTAGAAACATGTTTAATATTTACTGCGACGAGCATAATTAATGTACTATAGATACGACAGTATTTCACGTATTAGGCAAGGTAAATTTTCTAACAGACCTGATAGTATTTTAAATTAGACAAAAATGTGGGATATATTTGGGAATCTTCAATGAAGTCTAATGATCTAATGATCTAATGACCAATCTTGTGTTGAATGAGTACATCCGAATCTGATTATGCAAATGCATTGATTGTTATAGTCAATACTTCCAATATCTTTTGAAGTAAAATTAGTTTAACAAACTAAAGATCACAGCACTGAATGCACCATTTGTCAATTCATACAACATTTGTTTATTTATTTATTTTTATTCAGGTAAATGCCCTTTCATGGCAGAATTGGTTACAGAACAGTAAACATCAATGTGACACAGAAATCTGGATACGCTCGAAGTTCATGTATTGCACGTGAAAAATAAAAGTGTGTGAAAATAAAAGGCTAGTGTGTGTCATGGAATATTGTATGTCCTGTAGGTATCAGAATCACCTGAATGAGTAAAACACCCATAACTACAAACAATGCTGCGGAACAAGGACAGATCCGTCGCAATCAAACTGTGATCGCTCTGTGATCAAGGAAATAATGATTTAGAATGAAATGAAGTAAAGTAGAATAAAATTATAATGAACTAATAATAATGAGTTGAAAACTACCTCAAATATTTTTACCGTACAACGAATACCTTACGAGTTGCTAAAAATCGTCGTATTCCGAGACTCACCCTGTATAATGAAGCACCAAACAAAATCTGCGAATCGGCAAGCCGTTATTCGCGCTAAGTTGTACAAAACGGGGCAAAAAGCGAGCCGCCTAAATCATGGCGGGACCGCGTCGGGCGCCCGGAGACCAAAACGCTGTCTCCCTCCTCCCCATAAATAAAACCGAACGAAATCGGGCTCGATCCCCATCGAACGGATCTTACTGGCAGCGGGNTTCCGAGACTCACCCTGTATAATGAAGCACCAAACAAAATCTGCGAATCGACAAGCCGTTATTCGCGCTAAGTTGTACAAAACGGGGCAAAAAGCGAGCCGCCTAAATCATGGCGGGACCGCGTCGGGCGCCCGGAGACCAAAACGCGGTCTCCCTCCTCCCCATAAATAAAACCGAACGAAATCGGGCTCGATCCCCATCGAACGGATCTTACTGGCACCGGACAAAAAGGTCGAAGGAATCCTTACCTTCCAAGTTCTTGTTCCTGGCGAGGAGAGCCAACAGGACGTCCTGGTTGGGCGCAGCCTCGGCGAGGTCCGCGGACTCCTGGTGCGGGGGCGGCAGCGACGGGCCCATCGACGGTATGGTGCTCACCGGTGGCCGGGGCATCATAACCGGCGCCGTGCCCAGCGGCGGCAGCGTCAGCCCGCCGGTCGTATGATGGAGCGGATTGTGCGGCGGCGGGCCGGCGCTCGGAAGCGTCGGGACCGGCTGGACCGCGGCTGACATCGACAGGTCGACGCCACCCAACAGGACCGGACGGCAGCCCCCTGAGCCGGGCCCGCTGCTCACCGCCGGGAGGATCCCGCCGCCTCCCGGCAGTGGTGCGTACGGCAAGTACAGCTCCAGTGCAAAACCGGGTACCGGATGCCGGCAGGGAACGCCGATCGACGCGACGCGACGCCCGGGCGACGTTAGCGATACCTCGTCACCTCCTCACCGCCTGGTCTCCCTTTAGCATCGATTGGGAAGTCACACGACGATCGTGTTCGCCACTGGATCGAAATTCTCGATGTATACTTCTAATAAGTTCGTTGGGATCGGTCTAAATCGCGAAGAATCACTCAGTCACTGTTCTCCAGCCTTGCCTTCTTGATTCTGGCTGTAAACTGTTCACTGAACCTCACAAATGAAATTTTCATCAGTCTCGGTCGGCGATACCACTGGAAACACTGGGATTGCGGTTCGGGTCGTCGGGAAACCGATGCCTCGTTTCCGGATCTGTACGCAAGACTCCTCGGTTTTAACAATGTTCGAGTAAACGAGTAAACATTCTCGGAGTTTTTATCGATTGAACGTTCAAAGTTCCTTTGTAATCTCGCCGGCGTTGTCGCGAAGCGAGACAACGATGGCGATCGATCCGTCGAGAGCCACTCACTTTTGTCACCTTCCGATGACTTTGCCCGGCCGCTGGGACGCCGGCGTTCGTCAGTTCGGCCGCGTATTCACCACTCCACGACGACGTTCCGCGGATCACTGAGAGTCCCGGCCGACTAACGTCGGGCACGCTCGCGAATGTTTACGCGCCGCTGGTTGAATGGCCCGTTTGTAAATAGTCAGCGGGTTCGGTGAAAAGAAAAACCGCGATTTACCGTCGATGCTGCCAGGAGAGGAAGCCTCGCGGATTACGCGCGCGCCTCTGCCGTGTTTACGCCGCTACTCGCGATGATCAATGAACACTCGCGTCTTTCCAAGAATCTCTTTTGATTCATCAGAAAATTCTGTTCACCGTCTCAGTTTCTTTATTATTCGATTACGAACGGAAATCACAGTGCGGACGATCTTTGTCCAATTATCTCGCCGGAGATGAAGGAGTCAGCTCGCTTCCTCGATGCGATATTTAAATCGTTTTGCGGAGATCGGCATCGGCGAGATCCCGGTACGCGACTTTTGCGCGGTCGAACCGATCGAACCGACTCGGCTCGGGATCGAGAGTCGAACTGGCCGAGAGGGCAACAGCACGAGTTTTCGACGAGGGTCCGAGCGGAGCCGAAGCCAGCCGCGTACTCGCCGCGATCCCTCTCGTGATCCGCAGCCGACGGCCCGCGCCTTATCAGTCCGTCCACGGGTCCCGGTTTATCTCGACCATAACCTTGGTTATGCCGCCCTCATCGCCACAGTTTTTTTCGATCGAATCGCATATACGCGCAGCTCGGCCAATTCTCTCCTCGGCTTTATCAACCGGTTTTTCTTTACGCCGTAATCGTCGTCGTCCTCCTGCGACACCGGGATTATCTCCGCCCGCCTGCCCTCGGACCTTCTACTCACGAGACTTCTTCTGCTTCACGCCCGACGATTTCATAATCGTTACAAAGTGCGTAGAAAAGCTTCCGCGGTTGCATTAATAGCTGACACCAGGCGTATCGACGTGAACTAGAATAAATAGACTGCAGATTTTTACGCGAGATAATACTCTTTCGAGTATCGATTCTGCTGACACTTTATGCAAATTTTGTTCACTGTATATCTTGTTTCGTGCGTAATTCTGTCATAAACGCATAAAATCCGCAGTCTAATAATAAGATTTCAATGTACGACTGATTTTATGTTAATTTCAGGCAATGGAAGAATGTAATAATTTTTGCAGATTCTTTTTAGTATTCAATCGCAATTTTGGAGGATTTAACGATTTTTTGTGGTTTTAATTGAACACTTTTGAGCAGGACGAAGGACTCAGGCTTCGTCGAACGGTTCTAATCTGTGCGAGGCGCGTCTATCTCCGGCGGCCGTCTCTGATCAACAGCGGGCAGCGGGTTTTTTGCACGCGCGTCAATGGAAATCGGGAGCGGGCCCGATGTAAATCCCGGATGCCGATAGAGAGAAAAACTCAATGAATCACGTAGCGGCGATACTTTCGGACGGTTCGTGGCTGCCGCTGCGTCGCGGGTATCTTTTCGTCCCGGGCGGCGAATGCGCGTCGCGCCCCGTCGCTCGGTAAGAAACGTCGAATTCCACGGCTGTTGAATCGCGATTTTCGTCCTGCCACGCTCCCCTCCGGCTTTTTTCTCCCCTCAGCGGCGAACCTGTCCCGGGTCCGTCATCCGGGCTGCCTCCATTCAACCGACGATGATTACCGCTCTGTCCACTGCCAATGACTTTCTTCCGACCGTTCCCGTCCGACTTTTCTTCGGAATCCCTCGAATTCCGTCCGATCTTCCACCCTCGATGGGGGCCCGCGCGCTCGAATCAATCTTACCGTTCTCCTTTTATGCCGTGAGCCGTGAGCCCGTAAAAGGTGCACCGACGCATCAACGTTCAAATCGTTCCGCTCGCGTTTAATTCGTCCCCGCCGCGTATCATCACCAATCCACTGACCGTCAACGAACCCGGCGCGCGATCGCCGACGCACTGTACGTCGCCCGCGTCTTCATACACCCGAAAAAATCGCGACGCCCGCTCCTCGACGACGCATCTCGCGACGTGCGGAACCGCGACCGGTCTCTCTCTCTCAGGCGAAGGTCAACGAATGTCCGCGACGCGATTCCGACGGCGATAAGGGAGACGCACTGCCGGCGGATCTCGAAATGCGCGATTTGATTAGCGGGCACCGCGGCACTATGGAGCCGGCTTCGCGGGGTTCCTGGCTTCGACGTCGAGGATCGGAAAGCTGCGGAGGGACCCGGAGGGACTTGGAGGGACGCATCGAGAGCGCTGGCTGGCGGCGGCGGTGGTGGTGGTCGTCGCGGGCTTACCGAGCGTTACCGTGCGTGCGACCGAGAGGAGAGGCTTCCACCCTACCATGTACAACTCCGGCCACCACCGAACCCGTCGTTTCGCCACCGGCTCCTAGCGTTCGGGGGAGAGACGTCCGTGGTAGGGGCACTCGATGCTCCCACGCTTGCGCCACGGACCTGTCCTCCTCGTGCGCGCGAGAAACCGTACGCGCGGACAACGACGCGATGCATCCTGGCTACAAGATTTCGGAATGATTTGCGATACGCGCGAGGGAGAATCGGATGGAAGAGTCGAACGTGAAAAAAACGTCCGTCCGCTCGTATGTTTACTGGGCTGGGGGCTTGTTGCCTTGAAATACTGTTTTGCCGGGATCGCGATAGCGTTGCCGTGGATTAGGCAAAGTAACTTAACTTCAAAATTATGTATTATGAATTGGATATATAATGTGTATGATAATGTAGACTGCTGTCTTTCTTTTCTTCCTTTTCTATCAATAATAAATCCATACTAATTTTGGATATGCCAAGACTTGTTGTAATTTAATTTCAATTCATATATTATAACAAAAATATCAAAATAACATAATATTATAAGGATATCAAAGTAATATGATATAAGACTTCTATTACGTGTATACATATTACACTAATAATTATACTACTTCTTGTATAAATACTTAATACTCCATTATAGCATTTTATTTTATATACTGATACATAATAATATTATTAGATATATGAATATGATTTCAATTCTATGAAGACTTGGCACAGCTAAAATTAGTGAGGATTTAATTGATAGGATAGAATATTATAATCAGGTGCCATTCAACAGCTTATGAATATCTTAATTTAATCAGAAGAATGAATAGATTTAATCGATCTTCCTATTATAGCCTCGCTTTGCTTCCTACAAATGGCTCCGAAAAATCAAATCATATCTTTCAGATGCAAACTGATATTTTTTATAAAATATTCTGCAATAAGGGCGATTGCTTATTATGCATATTGTAAATAGGCGAAAGAAATAATAATAACCTGGTTGATTTAATACTTTTTTGGTATTATTGAATTAAACTTCGTTTCTTAATTGTAAATTACGAAGGCAGAGATTGCATCTGACCTGGCATGCATAAATTCTTGCATTCCTTGATGCACTTATATCTCACTAACATAAACATCTAAATTACACATAAAATGATCGAAAATTTTATTTAGCTGAGGTTTCTAGAATTATAACACATCATTTTTTACGATCTCTCTCTAAGCTCCTTATTGCATGATATTATTACAGAACAATTTTTTTATGAAAAGTAAAAAAGCTCAGAGTGATTAGCTCTCAGCTGAAAAAAATATATGATTCAAAGACGTAACGAGAAATGTTAGAATTGCTTGTAGTGATGTAGCCGAAGCTTGAACACCCTTCATTGTGATAAATAAAGAAATTCGGTATTCAGTCTATAAATGTTAATAGGAAAGGTCCGTGACATTTGGAAGACGTCGAAGATTTCGAAAGAAGCGAGAGGCAGTCCAGTATCGCGGTAATCAAGACCGATGGTCAATAATGGCAGCTACGGGTTGCTCGAATCCGAATCCAACCTACCCTTCGGATGCCGAACGTGCACAAGCCGGCTCTCTGCCCCTTCGCAGTCGCCAGAGCTTGATTCCAGTCAGGGAATCAGGCGTATTTTTTATTACACCTACGTGAATCACTGCTACCAGGCATTTCTAGGAGTTATTCATTCGTGCTGTGAAATATTTGTACATGTATTAACTAATGATGTGCAACCAAGAATTCTTTCAGTCCTTCATTTCAATTCTTCAATTTCTTCAAAGAGTTGAATCTTGTTTACATAAATTACAATAGAAATAGAAATATATTGAGTACAATAAAAACTTGCAGACAAATCTCACTATTACACAAAATATTTCATTATTGTGACGTTAATGTCTTATAATATTGAGAATTAAAATAATCATGTAATAATTTCAATTATATTCAATTGTATAAAAATGATAATATCTTAAATCGAAAAAAATCCTAATGTTTTACAATGAACGAAAACGAGCTGGAGAAAAATTCATAGGTCACAACATAATCACTCTGAATCCAACGAGCTTGTTCTCACACAGTTTTGGTAAAATGAAACATCTTGTATAAAGAGAAAACGTTTGTTTGTGTATAAATGTTTGTATGTAAATGTATACTTAGGGAATCCTTTAATATCTTTGAAGCTCCATGACTTTTAGCGACTTAGCTCTCATTCATTAAGTATAATTTCTATCCCATACAATTTTAATTCTGTGTACGATAATTAACGCGGGCTAAGCCGCAACAAGGATGGTAGAATTTAATAAAATAATGACGTTATTTCTACTTACAAACCTGAATTTTATTCATAAATAGAAATATGCCCTGTAAGTCAAGAATAATTGCTTTCTCTTGTATCTCATTAGTCGTTACTCAAACTGTTTTAATTTGTGAACTCAGCAATCACGGTTGAACAATATTCGGCTCGTTAAGACGACGTTAAGCATACTTTCTTAAAAACGAAGTCGAGGATGCATCGAATGCCCATCGCACGCAGGGGTGCGGGCGCGCGCGCGCGCGCTCTCCCTCATAACGACTTACATGCACACGTTCCTGAATGAACACATACCCAGCGAGGGGGTAGCGTCGACCCGTCGGATCACCCGTAGGATGCACTCAACGAAATTAAACCTACGTTCCTCGACCTCGGACTGACGTCGCAGTCACGTTCAGCCGAGATATCGGCAACGTTAGCTTTTGCCACGTTCCGCGCGCGCCACTTCAAGCTTATACCAACGAAATTTGGCAACTACGAATCTTAGTACACGGCACCTGTCCCTATCCTCGAACTAATCCATAGTTAACCCGAATTTAAATTAAGCTGAAACTTCACTTTGACTGCAGCTGAGCTCGTTTGCTTCTTTCGGTTCCCTTCATCACTTTCGTCAGGTATATTGAGTAAGAAAGAAATCTGCAAATGGGTGATTATGTTTAAGCTGTATATTATATTTTTATATGTTATACGTGTGTATGAGCTGTAATTATTACAGTACGTGGTATCAATATTGATGTAACTATGAGTTATCATCGATATTTCGAACCAAATAAGAATCAAGTTGATCTTCTTATTTGATCCTTTATCGAACTACAATCGAGATTTTCTACTTTCGGTTTCCTTCATCATTTTTTTCAGGAGTAGAGTAAGGAAGATTTTGAGAGCTTAACTGTGTCTATGACA
The DNA here is from genome assembly GCA_019453355.1 of Ceratina japonica. Taxonomy (NCBI): domain Eukaryota; kingdom Metazoa; phylum Arthropoda; class Insecta; order Hymenoptera; family Apidae; genus Ceratina; species Ceratina japonica. Next base: position 18,474 of record SMSR01016171.1, on the reverse strand, counting down.
TTGAAAAGCAGACTCATAATTATTGTATTGCATAGTATAAAAATTAATTGTATAATCAAATTAGGACAATAAAGGATGTCAATTTTTATTCATTTGGAATTTACTGATTGTTTATCAATTTTCTCCAAATATTTCAAACAAAATAGGAACTCCATCTTCTTACGATAGAATTGAATCTAATCTCAGCCTCAAATATAATTCTCTAAAGCCTCAAACGAATTTTAAATAGAATTATAATAAGAACAATAAAAGATATGAATTTTTATTAATTTGCGATCTCCTAATTACTCTATCACTCTTTCGAAATATTTCGAAACAAAACAAGAAGTCCTTCCTCTTACCTCATCCTTCATCGGGCAAACGTAATCGAAAGCACCGGCGGTGCGGGGTATAGAAATTGGGTTATGGACGCGAAGGCGCTACGCGGCGAGGGTCCTCGGAACGATTTGAAAGTATCGAAGCGCATCTCGTCGGAAAAAAGAGTTTTTTTCAGATTGCCGCTCCGCTAGCGGTGCCGTGCTCCTCTCCCTCTCCCTCGTCCCCCCCTCTCTCTCTCTCTCGCTCTTTCACTCATTTTTTTCTCTCCGCTGAAGCAGCGGGGAAAATGCTCCGCGAGGCCGGCTCGGAAAAATGTGGAGCACGTTGACGTTGGAGCAAGGGAGCAGACGAGAGGATATCGAACCGGCAAGTCCAGAGGCGGAGTCGCCCCACCATGTTTCCATGGAAACGTGACACTCTCTTTCGGGCTTTTCGAGCTTTTCGAGCTGTTCGAGCTTTTCGAGCTTACTATGGTCGTCCTCTCTCTCTCCCCCCTCTCTCTCTCTCAGTCACTCTATTTATCTGTACCTCCCGTTTTGTACACCCCCGCCTCTTGCATCGGCACCAGATCGCCGGAGGATCGGGTCTCGCCGCGGAAAGAACGATATTTCCCGTTATTTTTCTCAAACTTCAGGGAAAAATTATTTGGTTTCTCCGGAACTGATATTGCAGCCCGGTCAGTCTCTATTCCGGAGTTTTATTTTGCCGCGCTGCGGCATCGTCCCTCTTTCGCGGACTCCGATACTTGGATCGCTTTCATATTCCAGCCGCGCCTGTCCTCGCTCTGTAACCATTCTTTTACCAAATGATCGGCCTCCCTGTTCATTTAAATAGCACACAGCAAAATATATTCACACAGAATATAGAATATTTAACTAGTACATTAACAACCGAATGACACTTTTTTAATTCTTCGATAAAAAATCAAAAGAAAATGAAATCTGTTATATTGTCAAAGTTGTAATTATTATTTAAACTTAGTATTAAAAGAAGAGTGGCTACTATAATATTTATATGATGAAAGAAATGGATTTTACAGAAAAATTGTATTTACAGTCATTACATATAAACAATGCTTGCCATATTAAAAAATATGCAAGGTACTAAAATATTGGTAGCTATTACAATGTTTATATGATAAAAAAAAACTCTATTCAAAATTAATTTTTCAATTGATACCATAAATTGTTGAATTTATATGAAAATCTGCAGTCTACTTATAAATGCATAAAAATCCGCAGTTTACTTATACTCTGTAATTAAATAATTATCTGTTATTTGAATACAAGGAATTATGTCAGGAATATAAAAAGAGAATGTAAAGGTCGAGAACGGCGGTGCCGAAAAGTGAAGTGGGAAAGAACAGGGAGTCCTGTGTATCCTCGTACACAAAATGTACTTTCATCGGGCACACATCTTGTTCTGTCCTTTCCAATGTACTTCGCAGTCGCCGGCCGAGCATGTGCTTCTCTCGCGTGTGAAATGTCCCCACGATTTGCTCTTCGCTCTTTCGCCCTTTCTCATTCTTCCCTTCCCCGTCCTCCGCCAAACGGCGACGCCGGTTATACAAGCTGGTACAGCGTCTCTCAAATGTAGTGATGATTAGAACTGCTAGTTTCGAATCAAAAGTGATTCGATCACGTTCCTTCCCAATCACGACGATTTTTCGTAGTGATTCGTGACTTTTGTGATAGCCTCTGACTAATGTACAAAAAACAGAATCTTGTGTGTGCCTCACATGTATAAGTCATGCAAATTGATAGTAATAAATGATAAGAAAGTGAAGAGAATTTCACGTACATTTATTTTTAATAATTCTATAATAAAATCGTTGTGGCTGAATATAATTACTGGTCATGATCATGATTTTGTGGTCACCATGAAAACTCATGGTCAATCATTTTTAACGTCGTTTTTACTCAAATGGTTACCATAAACTAAGTATTACAGCTCACTGTTATCAAGATGATAGCACACCCAATCATCATTCAAATATTTGTTAACGTGAAATGTCTGTGTACAGATTAGGAGAAAGCGTGATACATCAGCAAATTGTACAGCGCGCCCGATGCATAAATGAAAACGTGTCCATTATTGTATCGTCAATTAAACAATATTAACGCAATTTTCACCAATTCGAAATGTCACGTAAAGCAAATAGAAATAAACTGGTAAAATATTCAGCGTTTACAATGAACTGTTTAAAGTTGCATAAGCAGTGAGTTCTCTGCCAAAAATACAGACACAATTAAAATAAATATTCTAATAAAAAATTATGTTCAATATTTGAAACGATGAATGTTTAGAAAAAATCATATTCTCAGAGAAATAAGGCTTTAAAATCGTTCTATGTGCATTCAGTATGTAATAACTGTTTTTATCGATTCATAAAATTCCTGAAATTTTGCACGGTGTTTTATTAATGTACAATATACGTATAATAATTGTTAAAATTTCAAAACATGATTTGTTATAGTTTTCATATAAACGCTCATGGAACCTTGGCGTCCAGTTTTCAATGACCGGTAACTGTCGTTCACCGGCGGCGATTCCGCTCATAAAAGCATCGGTTTTGAGAAGCACTGGGGTTGAAACACATCCGCGCACCTATCCGTCCGTACGCGATCGTTCGCGGGTAGGTATTCGTAAAGCGAGCGAGGAAGAGCAGGAATGACATATGCGGAACGTAGCCACCTCTATATTTTACTTGAAGCTATTCGCGAGAATTTACGAGGAACGCCCGATACTCTCTTTCTCTCTGTCTTCTCGTCTACTACCCCCGCCCGCTCTTTAACCGTACATGCATCTCCTCGCAGCGTTCCTCGATTCACTTGGTCCTACGAGCGCCCATTCCGCGCCTCGCGTGAGGACAAGTGCCTTGTATAGGTGATCTAACTCCATGCGGATGTGCCATTTGCTATCCTGTTTCTGATTCGACCAGCCAAAGCCTCCACCTGCGTTAGAAAATCCTCAGGTTTTCTCGTTACTAACATTGACTGATATTGAGTAGTCAATCATTGTTACAAACCACAAAATTAGCCAAAAGTGTGGGTTTACGGGAATACACTTCAGGTACCTCAACATGAAGAGGAAAGTCAAATCTGGTGCGCTCTGGTTTGGAATCTTGGAATAGTAGCTTTGAAGTTGAATGTAAATTCGTGAAAGAAACTGGCAAGTAAATGAAGACTCGTTGATTGAGCCAAACCAGAGGGAATCCGATTTAACGTATTGATGGGCTGGAAGTGAGTACTTCGTGGGTAAGTACCCGATGTTAATGGGATATTAATGAATCGCGGTTCGAGCAATCTAGTTTCGCGGATTATTAGCTGTTAACGAGGTAAGGATAACTGGAACGGGAATCCTCTTTCGCCTCGAGGCACGTATTTAATTTATCTTCTATGCAAAAACGTGAGGTTGTATCTTTTGATGCTGGGAACTTTGATTGCGTGTCTTNCTTGTAGTGATGTAGCCGAAGCTTGAACACCCTTCATTGTGATAAATAAAGAAATTCGGTATTCAGTCTATAAATGTTAATAGGAAAGGTCCGTGACATTTGGAAGACGTCGAAGATTTCGAAAGAAGCGAGAGGCAGTCCAGTATCGCGGTAATCAAGACCGATGGTCAATAATGGCAGCTACGGGTTGCTCGAATCCGAATCCAACCTACCCTTCGGATGCCGAACGTGCACAAGCCGGCTCTCTGCCCCTTCGCAGTCGCCAGAGCTTGATTCCAGTCAGGGAATCAGGCGTATTTTTTATTACACCTACGTGAATCACTGCTACCAGGCATTTCTAGGAGTTATTCATTCGTGCTGTGAAATATTTGTACATGTATTAACTAATGATGTGCAACCAAGAATTCTTTCAGTCCTTCATTTCAATTCTTCAATTTCTTCAAAGAGTTGAATCTTGTTTACATAAATTACAATAGAAATAGAAATATATTGAGTACAATAAAAACTTGCAGACAAATCTCACTATTACACAAAATATTTCATTATTGTGACGTTAATGTCTTATAATATTGAGAATTAAAATAATCATGTAATAATTTCAATTATATTCAATTGTATAAAAATGATAATATCTTAAATCGAAAAAAATCCTAATGTTTTACAATGAACGAAAACGAGCTGGAGAAAAATTCATAGGTCACAACATAATCACTCTGAATCCAACGAGCTTGTTCTCACACAGTTTTGGTAAAATGAAACATCTTGTATAAAGAGAAAACGTTTGTTTGTGTATAAATGTTTGTATGTAAATGTATACTTAGGGAATCCTTTAATATCTTTGAAGCTCCATGACTTTTAGCGACTTAGCTCTCATTCATTAAGTATAATTTCTATCCCATACAATTTTAATTCTGTGTACGATAATTAACGCGGGCTAAGCCGCAACAAGGATGGTAGAATTTAATAAAATAATGACGTTATTTCTACTTACAAACCTGAATTTTATTCATAAATAGAAATATGCCCTGTAAGTCAAGAATAATTGCTTTCTCTTGTATCTCATTAGTCGTTACTCAAACTGTTTTAACTTGTGAACTCAGCAATCACGGTTGAACAATATTCGGCTCGTTAAGACGACGGGCAGCATACTTTCTTAAAAACGAAGTCGAGGATGCATCGAATGCCCATCGCACGCGGGGGTGCGGGCGCGCGCGCGCGCTCTCCCTCATAACGACTTACATGCACACGTTCCTGAATGAACACATACCCAGCGAGGGGGTAGCGTCGACCCGTCGGATCACCCGTTGGATGCACTCAACGAAATTAAACCTACGTTCCTCGACCTCGGACTGACGTCGCAGTCACGTTCAGCCGAGATATCGGCAACGTTAGCTTTTGCCACGTTCCGCGCGCGCCACTTCAAGCTTATACCAACGAAATTTGGCAACTACGAATCTTAGTACACGGCACCTGTCCCTATCCTCGAACTAATCCATAGTTAACCCGAATTTAAATTANCTCCCTCCCGGGCGAAAAAAACACGGTCGAGCCCAATTCGCGTATTATTTACAATTCCTCCTGAAATTCCGTTCTTTGTATACATATATAAACACATCCAATTTCTTATAAAAAAACATTATAACGTTTTTTAATAAAATATGCTTTCAGAATCTGTATAGGACAAAGTATACATACATAATTTCATATTGTTGTTTATCTTGCAAATAAATCTCTTCTGTAAATAGTATAATATAGTGATAGTAGTGAATTTTTATACAAAATAAACCATTTGTAATGTCAATGTAAAAAATGAAATCTAAATAAGAATTTAATTTATGCTTCGAGAGTTTAGAATACAATTTCCACTTTTAATATTTTGTATAATTTCTTTGCCATACCATTTTTTCTAAATACATAAAATCTGCAGTCTAACGACAGTTAATGCGACTATTGGATGGAGGATGCTGTGTAATAAAACAGTTTGTAGAAATATAGAACAAAACACTGTTGGTTTATCTCGATCTTTTAATTATACGAAACGATAGCGAGCGTGGTTAAATATTGAGTGACCCTGATAGAGGACAAGTTATGTACTTGCAGTAACATGAACAAACCAATTAGCTGGTTAAGCGGGCAAACCCCCATGAAATTCAATTGTCTTCGCCCCATGAGTCTCCCGGCTAACCACCCTTATATTTTCATCCTTCTCCTCGAACGCTGGAGCACCCGTACCTTCCCGGAACTCTAACGGCCGTGCAGGCTCGCTATTAGGGTGTCAATTAAATTAGATCACCAGCCAACTTGGGGTGGCTTAACTGATAGAATGTCATATATACATACGTACGTACGTATAGCTGGCTACGTCTCTCCTCGCGAAAAATGGGTTAACGGGGAAGGGCGACGTATCGATTTCTAGAAATACGCGTTGATCAGTGCTACATCGATACAATAAACAATCTTGTTACTTACTTTATATAAATTGAAGATGTAATATAATATAAGAATGTTAATAGTATATGATTAGATACAAAGATTATATTTATTACCATTTTTCGTTTTTGTCTGTAATATTTTTTACAAAAATCCATGGTAAGCATTTTATATTATGTTTATTTATACTATAATACTATATTAAAGATGACAGATATACATATATATTATAGAATGACAGAAAATTTATAGAATCGATTGTGTAAAAAATATTGAATTACGTCTTCGTTACTTTTAATTATAAAACAGTAAATATAGGAATAAAATTGAATGACGATTAGGGCAACGGAACGTTGAGATTCAGCAATTCGGGAAACAATGGTCTGCAAACTTTTATATCGTAGGTACATTCCTTTTTGCCTCCGGGAAAGTTTCCTCCTGGCGTGTTACCTTTGGTCAGCAGAATTCTGAATTGGTTCCCATCTTGGATTCCCTCTGAACAAAGAGACTATCGCGGGCCATAAGGAAACGGGGGAAGATTAAATTAGTGTCGTCTATAATTCTTTCGACAAGAACGTAATCTCTCCTTTTTATAATCAAGACCGATTATTTCAACACGGAATAACTACGAACTTTTTTATTACGTAATCATTGCATACAATAAGGACACAATGTCCTATATATTTTTTAACATTCTTTACTGCAACATCCATTCTTAACATACTGCAAATCCTTTTTTTTATAAATGCATAAAAACTGAATTCTTCTATAACTTCATAAAAATCGCTGTGATGAAATGAATGGAGTTTCAATTCGGCGAGTACAGCGTTACACCGCGTAATAGTAAGTTATACTCTACAAATCACTCGGCTGTTTATGAATAATTTAAACGACCGGTCCCCCGAATATTGGCAGGGGTGAGACCGGCAATCCTCCGAGGACAAAACGCAGAAACCCCTCAGGGACGAAGACCCTTTGTTACCGCCTTGCTGGTGGCTCAGCCGAGGATCCCGCTCTTTGAACCTATCGCACGTGGTAAGCCACTGTTTGCATTGGTCTCCCATGTTCCATTATGCCACGCACGGGGGTTGCGAATTTACAAATAAATGTCCACGCGAAATATTAATTTGTCCACTCAATAGTTAACAAATATTTATATCGACGTTCCTCGCTAATAATGTGTGTACTATTTGCTATACTGATTGATTGTATTTTTTCTATAAACAGTTGGAATCGAATATCTTTTTGTATAAAAAGTTAGACATAAAGAGAGGGACAATTGTATACATATTTTCAGATAAATTGTAATCATCTATTTATGACGTTAATTAATTGTGTTAGAAAAAAGTATATTGGCACCTGATTGTAAAATTACGCGAATCAATGCCCCTTTTTCGATACAGTGGCATCCGGATTTAGAGTGATTCACGTGACTGATCACGAACGAGCGAACTGGCTATACGGCGCAGGGTGGATCCCTAAGCCCCGTGAATTGAAAGTATTGCATTGAATGCAGGGCCGATCATTGCCGGTGATAATGGGGGATTAGCGCGGTCCCATCTGTCATTTGACTTACGCAGAATCGCGTGCACATTTCAGTGATACTGTTATTATCGGGAAAGGAATAAAGGAGATTCAGCCGAGGGTCATTTAATGCAACTCGGATTCAAAAAACTAGTCTTTTCATTTACTCTATCCAGTATTTACCAAATCACTATGGCAGAGGCTACTCGAGCGAAGAGCACTGTGATGCATACAAAGGTAAATGCGATGAAATTCAATGAAGTATTATCTAAAAATAAATTAACCCTTTGGGTACGGATTTATTTGAGAAAATATTTGCATGTGGAACGGGATATAATTTTTGGTTGCTTGGAGTAGTATGTAAAAGCAGTACATTTTACGTAAGAATTTATTTATTTCTAAAATATTGGTGACACATGTAGTATTAAGATGTCTTCAAGTAATTAGAATTGCAAAACAAAAATAAATTAATAACAACAAAATAAAACTAAATTGACGTGTCTCAGACGTCAAATGTACCCAAAGGGTTAAGTTAGTAAAATATGTTTTTCTACGTCTTTCAACACATCCTGCCAAGTTTCTGGTTTCTGATTCTTCTTACTTCTTCTGGTAAGTTAGTAACTGACCTAATTGGACGTCCAGAAGGATGCTTTATGTTCCTCAGATTTCCTAAGTAATTAGCAACGAATTCAACAGTTGCTTTGGCGAAATCGATAAATTCCTAGACTTACATATATCAATTTTTACTCGAGGGTATTCGAGTGAAGAACACTGTGGGGTTGCGTACGAAGGCGAGTACGACGAATGGAGCAGAGCGAGGCAGACTTATGAGGGATATACATTTCATTTGGCGATCGGCCAATTGGCCTGATCATCCGGAGCGTTGCGGCCATTTCACGGATTTCGGCGAATATTTCGTCGAGCTTTACGGGTTTAACGTTTAGTGCCGGAGCAGGTGGTTCTCGCTGCGAGCATTTATCTACCGCGGTTAGAAGGTCCCCTTGGATTGATCGACGACCCTCTGTGTCCTTATGAGGACGTGTTCTCTACACGATAAACCATCGCCCATCTCGTCTCCTCTTCCCTGTTCTTTCAGAGAAATAACTTTATAGCTCACCTCTGCTTTATGGACACACACTACAGCTTTATCACTGCGTCACTAGATTCTATTCTTATCAGTTTTCCGTATTAGTTCTTCGATAAGAAACTTTACAATCATAAAATGTATTATNGTCAATTAAATTAGATCACCAGCCAACTTGGGGTGGCTTAACTGATAGAATGTCATATATACATACGTACGTACGTATAGCTGGCTACGTCTCTCCTCGCGAAAAATGGGTTAACGGGGAAGGGCGACGTATCGATTTCTAGAAATACGCGTTGATCAGTGCTACATCGATACAATAAACAATCTTGTTACTTACTTTATATAAATTGAAGATGTAATATAATATAAGAATGTTAATAGTATATGATTAGATACAAAGATTATATTTATTACCATTTTTCGTTTTTGTCTGTAATATTTTTTACAAAAATCCATGGTAAGCATTTTATATTATGTTTATTTATACTATAATACTATATTAAAGATGACAGATATACATATATATTATAGAATGACAGAAAATTTATAGAATCGATTGTGTAAAAAATATTGAATTACGTCTTCGTTACTTTTAATTATAAAACAGTAAATATAGGAATAAAATTGAATGACGATTAGGGCAACGGAACGTTGAGATTCAGCAATTCGGGAAACAATGGTCTGCAAACTTTTATATCGTAGGTACATTCCTTTTTGCCTCCGGGAAAGTTTCCTCCTGGCGTGTTACCTTTGGTCAGCAGAATTCTGAATTGGTTCCCATCTTGGATTCCCTCTGAACAAAGAGACTATCGCGGGCCATAAGGAAACGGGGGAAGATTAAATTAGTGTCGTCTATAATTCTTTCGACAAGAACGTAATCTCTCCTTTTTATAATCAAGACCGATTATTTCAACACGGAATAACTACGAACTTTTTTATTACGTAATCATTGCATACAATAAGGACACAATGTCCTATATATTTTTTAACATTCTTTACTGCAACATCCATTCTTAACATACTGCAAATCCTTTTTTTTATAAATGCATAAAAACTGAATTCTTCTATAACTTCATAAAAATCGCTGTGATGAAATGAATGGAGTTTCAATTCGGCGAGTACAGCGTTACACCGCGTAATAGTAAGTTATACTCTACAAATCACTCGGCTGTTTATGAATAATTTAAACGACCGGTCCCCCGAATATTGGCAGGGGTGAGACCGGCAATCCTCCGAGGACAAAACGCAGAAACCCCTCAGGGACGAAGACCCTTTGTTACCGCCTTGCTGGTGGCTCAGCCGAGGATCCCGCTCTTTGAACCTATCGCACGTGGTAAGCCACTGTTTGCATTGGTCTCCCATGTTCCATTATGCCACGCACGGGGGTTGCGAATTTACAAATAAATGTCCACGCGAAATATTAATTTGTCCACTCAATAGTTAACAAATATTTATATCGACGTTCCTCGCTAATAATGTGTGTACACTGTACTATGTGCTATATTGATTGATTGTATTTTTTCTATAAACAGTTGGAATCGAATATCTTTTTGTATAAAAAGTTAGACATAAAGAGAGGGACAATTATATACATATTTT
>SMSR01016170.1:34458-45188 GCA_019453355.1 Ceratina japonica | reverse complement strand
AATTACAATTAAGAAATTTAATAATTGAATGATTAAAATATATATAAATTAATTTTAAATATAGAATAATTAAGAATTACAATTAATTACAATTAAGAAATTTAATAATTGCATGATTAAAATATATATAAATTAATTCTAAATATAGATTAATTAAGAATTACAATCAATTACAATTAAGAAATTTAATAATTGCATGATTAAAATATATATAAATTAATTCTAAATATAGAATAATTAAGAATTACAATTACGAAATTTAATAATTGCACGATTAAAATGTATATAAATTAATTGTAAATATAGAATAATTAAGAATTATTTGGCGTTGAATAATTGCAGGGACGGTCGAAGAAGAATTGACATGGTGCTGGTCTACCAAGAAGACACAAACGGAGTGATGACGGAGATCGAAGCTCGTCGAAAAGAGCAACGACGAGTTTTCCAACAGAATTTATTAAAAGAAGGCCTGCAACTAGAATTAGAACCAAAAGAGAATTCCTTCGATGGGAAAACGTATTTTTTGAAATTGCATATTCCTTGGAAGATCAAGGTTCAATATGCTGAAGTGATGAACTTGAAGTTACCAACGAAGAGGTTCATCACAATCTCCGTTAAAGCTTGGGTAAGTCCAACGATCCTAAATACGATTTTATAAATGAAGGAAGAAGGAAGAAGTGAAGGAAGAAATGATTGAATGAAGAGTTTTTGATTTTTTGGTCCCAGGATGACGAAGACGGGAAGGAGAGACCGAAGTTGTGGGAGAAGTTGTTGAAATGGTTCAAGTGGGTGAAGAAGATACACACTTGGGACACTAAGAATTACTCTGAAGAGCCCAGCTTCTACGATAGCATCGACTCAGGTGATAAGGAAGAGAGGTAAAATAAAAAATCCGACTAAGAAGAAGAAGAAGAGACACAAATTAATGATATTACAAATTATTATAATAAATTATAAATTATTACATAATATATAATAAATTTTAAATTATAAATTATTATAATAAAAGAAGAAGAGACACATAAATTATTATAATTTCTTGGTAGATTCGTAGTGAAGGACAGAGACACTGCTTACACACCTGCACAGAGGTCTCTGATAGTAATGCAAATATTATTAAGAGCGAGATATGATGAAAATCATGAGAAAGCAGGGATTCGAAGGCTTCTAGCTGATGGGACTTACCTAGACTGTTTCTCTCTTCACGAAGGGCCTTATAACAAACCTAGTGCCAATGGCGAAATCCTAGACAGACACTTGTTGTACTTAATATGGGCCAGGCCCTCTCAATGGTAACCAAATTCGCTTCACTCTTCATTACTTCTTCTATACTTTTTTTATATCAACTTTTGGAACAATTTTTAGGTATAAGAAACAGCCATTATGGCTAATTAGGAGGTACTTCGGGGACAAAGTAGCGCTATACTTTGCATGGCTCGGGTTTTATACTAAGTGTCTCTATCCTCCGGCCATTGTGGGCCTTTTATGCTTCATGTACGGCGTAGGAAGCCTCGATAGTGAAGACAACATTCCCAGTCAAGAGATATGCGATGGCAATATAGCAGGTACAACTCTTATTCTCTTCAATCTTACAGTTTATGATATCTCTTCAATGTTGTAGTTTGTAATATCTCTTCAGTTTTGCAATTTATAATATCTCTTCAGTCTTACAGTTTATAATATCTCTTCAGTCTTACAGTTTATAATATCTCTTCAATCTTACAGTTTATGATATCTCTTCAATGTTGTAGTTTGTAATATCTCTTCAGTTTTGCAATTTATAATATCTCTTCAGTCTTGCAATTTATAATATCTCTTCAGTCTTACAGTTTATAATATCTCTTCAATATTACAGTACATGAGATCTCTTCAATCTTATAGTTTCTAAAAAACATCTCTTCACTTCTTTTTACAGGGAACATTACACTGTGTCCTCTCTGTGACAGAGCATGTTCGTACCAAACTCTTGGAGACTCTTGTATATTCTCAAAGTTGACTTACCTGTTCGACAATCCTGCCACCGTGTTCTTCGCCATCTTCATGTCGTTTTGGGGTATGCAAATTACTCAATTATTATACAATATCTCTTCAGTCTTCTAGTCTATAATATCTCTTCAGTCTTGCAGTTTATAATCCCAGTAAACAAGAAATATTAGATCAACCTTGTAAAATATTGATTTTATGAAAATTATATAAACGTTGCAATATAACGTTTTATAAATATTTTTAAAATATTACTTAATATTATTACTTCATAATGAAGTTGCACGCAACATTGAAAACTACATACTTTATAATATTATCATGTTACTGAAAAACGTTATAGTAACCTTGTGGCAATGATTTCTTGCTTACTGTGTCTCATGTACTGCAATATTGAAGAGATATTATAAACTGCAAGATTGAAGAAATCTCATGTACTCTATATTGAAGTTTGTAATATCTCATCAATATTACAGTACATGAGATCTCTTCAATTTTGAAGTTTATAATATCTCTTCAATATTACAGTACATGAGATCTCTTCAATCCTGAAGTTTGTAATATCTCTTCAATATTGTACTTGAGATCTCTTCAATCTAGCAGTTTATAATATCTCTTCAATCTCGCAGTTTATAGTATCTCTTCAATATTACAGTACATGAGATCTCTTCAATCTTGCAGTTCATAACATCTCTTCAATATTACAGTACATGAGATCTCTTCAATCTCGCAGTTTATAATATCTCTTCAATATTACAGTACATGAGATCTCTTCAATCTTGCATTTCATAATATCTCTTCAATATTGTACTTGAGATCTATTCAATGTCGCAGTTTATAGTATCTCTTCAATATTACAGTACATGAGATCTCTTCAATCTTGCAGTTCATAAGATCTCTTCAATATTACAGTACATGAGATCGCTTCAATCTTGCATTTTATAATATCTCTTCAATATTACAGTACATGAGATCTCTTCAATCTTGCATTTCATAATATCTCTTCAATATTGTACTTGAGATCTCTTCAATGTCGCAGTTTATAATATCTCTTCAATATTACAGTACATGAGATCTCTTCAATCTTGCAGTTCATAACATCTCTTCAACATTACAGTACATGAGATCTCTTCAATCTTGCAGTTTATAATACCTCTTCAATATTACAGTACATGAGATCTCTTCAATCTTGAAGTTTGTAATATCTCTTCAATATTGTACTTGAGATCTCTTCAATCTTGAAGTTTGTAATATCTCTTCAATATTGTACTTGAGATCTCTTCAATCTAGCAGTTTATAATATCTCTTCAATATTACAGTACATGAGATCTCTTCAATATTACAGTACATGAGATCTCTTCAATATTACAGTACTTGAGATCTCTTCAATCTTGCATTTTATAATATCTCTTCAATATTACAGTACATAAGATCTCTTCAATCTTGAAATTTACAATATCTCTTCAGTCTTACTATTAGTAAACCTTCTATACATTTTTTATATTCCAGCCACGACGTTTCTCGAGCTGTGGAAGCGGAAGCAAGCGGTGATAGTTTGGGAATGGGACTTGCAGAACACCGAGAGCGACGAAGAACCCAGGCCAGAATTTGAAACGACAGTGAAGACATTTCGAATAAATCCAGTGACCAGGGAAAGAGAACCTTATCTCCCTGCATGGTCGAAGGCTCTGCGATTCTGTGCCACGGGATCCATAGTATTCTTCATGGTAGAGACTAAAACTCATTCTTCATAATTCAATAAAAATTACATTCACTTTTGGATTTAAGGCTTTCACGGTTATTGTTTATTCTGATATTGTTCTGGATTGTAACCGGAAGACGAATGCTATCAATTACATTAACATTTATAATTAATTATAATTAATTCTGATGATTCTGTCCAGATCTGCGTGGTGTTGGGTGCAGTTCTGGGGACGATAATCTACAAAATATCCCTAGTCTCGGTGTTTTACAGCGGCGGCGGGACGTTTTTAAAGAACCACGCAAAAATCTTCACCTCCATAACCGCTGCCTTAGTCAACTTGATCATAATCATGATTCTCACCCGAGTTTACCATCGACTAGCCATTTGGATGGTGAACATGGAAAACCCTAGGACTCAGACTGAATACGAGTCCAGCTTCACGTTCAAAATATTCCTCTTCGAGTTCGTCAACTTCTACTCGTCGCTAATCTACATCGCCTTCTTCAAGGTTCGTCTAGCATATACATCGAAATTGGTCCATAGTTTCATTTGCGTTTGCATTCTCTGCTGTTCAATCCTGCTCGCATTTAAGTGCGCCTTGCGAAGGGCAACCCGTCGACAGCTACAACGGGTTGCTCTTCGTAAGGCGCACGTAAATGCGAACAGACTTTATCTGTCGACGGGTTGCCGTTCCTAAGGCGCGCAACTAGACCGTCCGAGCGGGTTGCCGTTCCTAAGGCGCCCAACTAGACCCTCCGAGCGCGGGTTGCCGTTCCTAAGGCGCACGAATTTCTCACGAACTACGAAAATTCCTAGGGGAGGTTCTTCGTTCATCCCGGAGACGCTGACGCGAGGTCCTCAGAGTTCTTTCGGATAAAGACAGACGTCTGCGACCCAGCCGGCTGCCTATCAGAAGTCTGCATCCAACTAGCGATCATAATGGTAGGCAAACAGTGTTTCAACAACTTCGTCGAGATACTATCACCGAAACTGTGGAACTGGTGGCGGAAGAGGAACCACGTAGCCGCGACGATTGAACACGCCAGACAGTACACTTACTGGGAGAAGGATTACCAACTGCAGGACCCTGGGAGGCTCGCGCTCTTCGACGAATACTTAGAAATGAGTAAGTACAAGCCACGATTATTGTCAGATACCTAATATACTACTATATACCCCTTTTATGCATACTAATCACTTTCTATTGTCTTCATTTTGGATTTCTGTCTCAGTATTGCAGTATGGATTCGTGACACTGTTCGTAGCTGCGTTTCCGTTGGCACCACTGTTCGCCTTGTTGAATAACATAGCTGAGATAAGACTAGATGCTTATAAGATGATCAAAGAAGCTAGAAGACCACTAGCTGAAAGGGTTGAAGACATAGGCGCCTGGTATGGGATTCTTCGCGGTGTAACATACGTCGCAGTCGTCTCAAACGTAAGTAGAATCATCCTAATCACAAGGAACTTCTTTTTTGATTGGATTATGATGACATACAGGCATTTGTGATCGCGTATACTTCGGACTTCATCCCGAGGAGCGTCTACGCGATCGTCTATTCACCAACTAGAGATCTAGTGGGGTACATTGACAGTTCCCTGTCGGAGTTCAACACGTCCGATTACAGGGACGACATGAGGAGCGACACGGCCAAGAAACACCCTGAAACGTGTCAATATAGAGGCTACAGAAATGGTCCCGATGACAAGAACGATCCTTACGGGCTGAGTCCTCAATACTGGCACGTGTTCGCTGCTCGTCTGGCGTTCGTCGTCGTCTTCGAGCACATCGTAAGTGTCTCAACACTTAAAACAGTTGCAACAATGCATAAATTTTAATTTATATCATTTAAGAGTACTTGGTAATAATTAATTATTGATATTGATTAATAATATATAATTTCAGAGTACTTGATAATAATTAATTATTGATATTGATTAATAATATATAATTTCAGAGTACTTGATATTAATTAATTATTGATATTGATTAATAATATATAATATCAAAGTACTTGATATTAATTAATTATTGATATTGATTAATAATATATAATTTCAGAGTACTTGATATTAATTAATTATTGATATTGATTAATAATATATAATATCAGAGTACTTGATATTAATTAATTATTGATATTGATTAATAATATATAATTTCAGAGTACTTGATATTAATTAATTATTGATATTGATTAATAATATATATTTCAAGAGTACTTGATAATAATTAATTATTGATATTGATTAGTATTATATATTTTAAGAGTACTTGATAACTTTTAATTTATATAATTTAAGAGTAGTTGATAGTAATTAATTATTGATATTGATTAATATTATATATTTTAAGAGTACTTGATATTAATTAATTATTGATATTGATTAATAATATATAATTTAAGAGTACTTGATAATTTCAGTTTTCTTCGATTTTTTTTATTAGGTTTTCGCGTTGACTGGGATCATGAGTTACGTGATACCAGCAGCGCCTCAGCCTCTGTCTACGCAGTTGCAACGTGAACGGTTGTTGGCGCAGGAGGCGAAGTATGAGAAAGGTATAAAGAGCAGAGAAGATGAAGACGATATTCTGTCGATGTTGAGGGAAGCTGGGAGCATTGGGAGAGCTGCTGGGGGTGGAAGAGGCAGCTGGGCGAGACGCTTCAGCAAGATTAGTGATGGTTTAGATGCTCATGTTGACGTCGCTGCCAGGCATAACAGAAATGGCGACGGGTCGACCGTCTGGGAAGTGACATAATGTCGATGTGTTGGGAAAAGTGGAGATTATGTTTTTTAGTGAAGAGGGACCGAAGTTAATGAGGAAAAGTGAAGAGACGAGTGGGAAATGTGAGAGGATTGATAAGGATCGATTAGAAGTGATTAGAAATCATTAGAAGTGATTAGAAGTGAGTAGAATTGAGTGCAGAAGTGAGTTTAACAGTGAGACAGTAGGAAAGGACTCTTTAAATGAATCTGAAGAAGATTACTAATATTCAAGGTCACGTAAAAATCCTGACCTTCGGACCATATTAAAAAACTGAAAAATCGCTACTGGAAAGAAGATTACTATTATTCAAGGTCACCTAAAAATCCTGACCTTCAGACCATATTAAAAAACGAAAAATCTGTGCGGGATTTCTTCAGGGGGACCAAAGTTAATGAGGAAAAGTGAAGAGACGAGTGGGAAATGTGAGAGGATTGATAAGGATTGATTAGAAGTGATTAGAAGTGAGTAGAATTGAGTGCAGAAGTGAGTTTAACAGTGAGACAGTAGGAAAAGAATTCTTTAAATGAATCTGAAGAAGATTACTGTTATTCAAGGTCACCAAAAAATCCTGACCTTCGGACCACATTAAAAAACTGAAAAATCGGTACTGGAAAGAAGATTACTATTATTCAAGGTCACTAAAAAATCCTGACCTTCGGACGATATATTAAAAAAACTGAAAAATCTGTACTGGATTTCATAAATTAATAGAAATCGTAAATCCACAGCAACTTTTGGCTAGTTTTATAAACGAATAATTCTTGACAAAAGTTAATCAAAGTTACATGTGCAAGAAAACAGGTTTTGTCGTACAACCTTAACGATATTTTCATTAAATAGAATTAATTATTTAAGTACAAACAAACGATGATTGTGATATCGTAAGAGTGCGTGTAAACCAAATGCCAAAGTGTCTGAAGTATCACGATATTTGTAGATGTTAGTCGGTGTAACTTTTGCCACAAACACGATCAGTCAGTATTACCGTGGAACCAATTACAGTATCAACTATTCCCGCCGTCAGGAGAGTCTATAACAGTTCTGTACAGGTTGAAACAGAGTGAACGGGACTGTGATCGGTACTGAACTCTCGTGGAGGCTAGTATAAACGCGAGCAGAGAGAGTGTACCAACAAAATGGAAAATATAAAAGAGAAAGAGAGAGATTGAAAATTAGTCTGTGTGCTATGGACTCTCGTGACGACAGGTATACACGTAGAAGAAGATATACGTACACACATGTTTCAAGCCTGACACACGAATAACAAAACCCTGATGGAAATGTTTACGTCATAAGTCATAATTGGGCAGAAAATGTTGAAAAATGGCCATATATTACGAATTATGTAAAAAATTCTCAAATTTTGTAATAATGTCATAATTTTTCAGAAACTTGATCAGAAAAGAACAGATTATGACAAGAATTGACGAAATCTAATGTAATATGATAAATTCTGACATAATTTAACATGTTAAAATTTCACAAATCTTGATGATATATATTCCTAAAGAAATTATGTCAGAATTCAACACATTATATTAGATTTCGTCAATTCTTGTCATAATTTGTTCTTTTCTGACCGTCTTTTGGAACATTTATCAAAAATTACGATATCATTACAAAATTTGAGAATTTTTTACATAATTTGTAATATATGGCCATTTCTCAACATTTTCTGCCCAATTATGCATATTTCCATCAGGGATTCGTAATAAAATTGATTACGAGGTTCTGTGATGCTCACGAAGTTTTATATATGTATAAGCTGTTGTAAATATTATATACTTCGTAAATGTTTCAAGTGAGCAGATTCGTTTTGATATTCGAGTAATTGTAAGGATCGTTCCGTCCTCTTCAAGATTGACTCTAAATATATTCTAATATAAGTTTTAATAAAATACTTGTTACGAGATGACACGAGTCCTATTTTATATTTCTTTAATTTCTTTATTAAACGGACATGAGTCCATTATGACACTTGGTGTAAAAAATTTTTAGAAAAACCAACAATAATATACATATTTAGGCAAGAAAAACAGGAAACTAAAGAAACATACAAAATTGATATAAATAAACTAAATTAGAAATCATTATCATTATCATATTATTATCGTATATAGGCAAGAAAAACAGGAAACTAAAGAAACATACAGAATTGATATAAACAAACTAAATTAAATAATATCATTATCATTATCATATTATCATATTATCATTATTATATTATCTTCTACTTAAATCTACTGAAATATTCTCTCTACGACTAATAAACAATCACTACAGCTTATTTATTTATTTATAAATGGCTTTCGAACAATTTTAATGAACAGCGATCTAACTTAATGCTGAGCAACTCCTGAAACTGTCTAAAAAAATATAGGAATTTAAATAATGAACTGGCTAGTAAATCTGCATATGTATAACATAGAGTAAGTATATAACTGACGGGGTTTGTTTATACTTTGATTAATTTTATGAGGGTCGCCTATTGCAAGATCGATTTTTTTCTGTCATATTTGTATAACAAAACTATACTTAGTCTCTGCGAAACTTTGATTTTTAATTAGAGCCGACTAAAAGGGCTAACAGGGCCAACAGGGCCTACAGGGCTAACAGGGCTAACAGGGCCAACAGGGCCAACAGGGCCAACAGGGCTAACAGGGCTAACAGGGCCAACAGGGCTAACAGGGCTAACAGGGCTAACAGGACCAACAGGGCTAACAGGGCCAACAGGGCCAACAGGGCCAACAGGGCCAACCGTGGGCACAATCTAAAGAACTACGCATGAAATGAACTTATTCTCCCAAAAACGATATGAATAAATGCCATTAAATGTTAATTTCCATGGATAAATAGCTCGAGTCAAGTCGTCATGTGAAGTTCAACAGGTGCTACAAATGGGCAGCATCGATTTTTTAGTAGTAGACGGCGCCACGTATCAGGTGTCTGCGATCTTCTCTCTCTCTTCTACCGAGAAAGAGAGAAGCAAGCGGCCATGTTGCGCTAG
Organism: Ceratina japonica; assembly: GCA_019453355.1. Taxonomy (NCBI): domain Eukaryota; kingdom Metazoa; phylum Arthropoda; class Insecta; order Hymenoptera; family Apidae; genus Ceratina; species Ceratina japonica. Next base: position 35,723 of record SMSR01016170.1, on the reverse strand, counting down.
TGAGCAGCGACTGCGAGCTACGTGCGCCAGTCAGTCGATCTCTGACAGTCCCTGAAGACGATTCTCGAGGTACCGATCCACGTTCAAGTTGGAGCATATATATATATGACGCATTTGTAACCGTCGGTCTCACGACCGCCATATTGCCCACAAGGCGTGAATAAAGCAATTAATCAGTGAGTCCTGAATTCTCCTACTCTAACTTCATCCATGAATGGAGAAGGAAAAAAGTGGGGAGTCTAAATCCCACACGTCGGTCGTCTCTGACGTCACCGCTATCATACCGACAGCACGTGTCTAGTCTGGCAGCAGGGGTGCCGGAAAAAAACCCTAACGTCTCCCACCACCAGTAATTCCCCTCACACATTCGTCAGATCGAGCCAAATTGCTGGTGGAAGGGGACGGTAGGGTCTTTTTCCCGGCAACTCTGCCTGTCATTCCGCTCCGAACCACGTGATACATCGTTTGTTTACCAAAATCGATGTCAGAAGTCAGAAACATTGAACAACTTTACTGTTGCACATTATGTTTTAAAAAACGCTGATTATAATCAAAGATGGTGTCCTGCCAGTCGATCAACTTGGTCGACGCAGTGGTGGACGAGGTCGCGTTAGAAGGTTTGGACGGAATAACAGTAGAAGGTTAGTTCTCCTCCTTCATTATTCACTTAATCATTTTCAAAGGAACGTCGATGATTTATCTTGTTATTTGATTACAGCGTTATGGCTGCGTCTGGCGAATCGGCTTCGTATCCCGTTGCCATTCCCGAAACCGTTTATGGTTCAAATCTGGTCGATCTGCGTCCAGATCAGGGAGTTCGCGTTCTACGAACTAGAAGTGGCCAGAGAGCCGCTGGTCATCTTCGACCGATACCAATTCGTCGACCCCGATTTGGGCATCATATTAGAACCAGTGAGTATCACGAGAGAAGAGACCGAGAGTCTGACTAAGCCTACATGGCCATTTTATTCATTTATTTATTTATTTATTTAATTCACAGGTAATTAACCCTTTTACATATTGAAAAGAGTGATACAGAACAGTAAAAAAAAGAAAAAGATACAACGACTGAGAAGCAAAAATAGAACCAAGCTTTCTTCTAATTATAACGACTGAGGAGCAAAAAAAGAACAAAGCTTTCTTCTAATTATAACGACTGAGAAGTAAAAACAGAACAAAGCTTTCTTCTAATTATGATTGAGAAGCAAAAAAAAGAACAAAGCTTTCTTCTAATTATAAGGACTGAGAAGCAAAAAAGAACAAAG
>SMSR01016168.1:6527-18848 GCA_019453355.1 Ceratina japonica | reverse complement strand
CATATGTAATTGGATATATTTGTATATTTTTGTTTGCAGTATTACGTGTCAAGTTGTATGCAGTATTATGTGTTAAATTGTATACAATTATATACAAGTATATCTGAATATATTATAGAGCTAAATATTAATTTAACATAATAATTATGTTCGATACTGTATACGATAAGATATGTTAATATATGATCATATACAGCCTTGTATGACTACTGCACATGATCGTACATAATTATATCTGGCTATATACTATTACATACAGCTGATTTATATACAGACATTGTATTAAATCAATTTCGATATCATATGCAATATGGCTGTATATATTATATAGATAAATAGTATAACTATTGTACGTGATCATATAGACTTGTATATGTTTATATAAAATTATACAGTCACGTAAAAAACAATTGTCGCATACAATTATATAAAACTGTATAATAATATTTATATGATCCTAGAAGATTCTATCGTCTCCATTTTTTGATCAAGTTGTATACATTTTATATTATGAGATTGTATAAGATCATATCTATTTTTCTCAAATTATGTTCCACCTAATCTTGTATTATATAAAAATTTCACGATTCTTCTATACAATTTAATTGTACTCACGAAATTTCATGAAATAATTCGTGAAATAATTCATTAAGTATTTTATTATATACTATTTAAAGTGCATTATATACTATTTAAAGTACATTGTATATTATTTAAAGTACATTGTATATTATTTAAAGTACTTCCTGCCTCTTTGAATTCTACATCTCTATATGCAGTTATTACATAACATATAATAAATCACTAATATTTCAGTGAGGGCGCAGCGAACACCGACGATCTCTTACATCTCCCAGGAGCAAATCAAAGACATCGGTGAGACCGTGGAGTTTAAGTGTTCCGTTCAATATGCGCCAGATTTCCCGGTCGTCTGGACGAAGATAAACAAAGACGCTGGCAACGACCAATTACCACTTTCACACGGTAGCTCTCTGATCATAAGAGACACCAGGTTCGCCCTGAAGTACGTCGACGCCCTCTCCACCTTCATACTCCAGGTAATTCAGTTCTCCATTTTAATCCTCTATTTTTAGGCGACATNTGGAATGAAGAATAAACTGCGCAGAGCAATAAAAAACTGAATTATGCTCAGTCCTACTCTCTCGGGACTGCGAATCTACAGCTTTTCTATACTAATATATAGGTAAAGTAGCTACACTAATCTACAGTTCTTGACACGATTTATTCTAACAATCTTCAGATAAAAGATATCCAAGAGACCGACGCGGGGATCTACCAGTGCAAGATCCTGATATCCTTGAACAACCACGTGTCGGCAAACGTTGAACTACAAGTCCGCAGACCCCCAATCATCAGCGACAACTCGACCAGGTCGTTGGTAGTCACCGAAGGACAGCCTGTGCAGCTGGAATGCTACGCCGGGGGCTTCCCTGCTCCCAGGATCTCCTGGCGCAGGGAGAACAACGCTATCCTGCCCACAGGAGGTTCGATCTATCGGTGAGTCCTTAAAATCATTAATGTACATCAGGCACGGGAAAATGTGTCGCGCAAGTGACGCGACCTTCAGCGGGAGCGTAGGTGGGGATGCGTTAAGCAGTGGGAGTGCGTTAGGTTACAGTGACCGCTGCGCGAGGTGGGGAGAGCTGTCGGAGTGGGGAGAAATTAGTTGGCGATGCTTGATGTACATCCACAAATACATGTACTTTATACGTTATACATTATTATATCACATTACTTTATTATTTATATATTATATTACATTATTATTTATGTCTTATATTTATGCATTATATTACATTATCATTTATATATACTATATTACATTATTTTATTATTTCATAACAATTTTCCTAGAGGCAACATGTTGAAGATCCCAGCAATCCGTAAAGAGGACCGCGGGACTTATTACTGCGTTGCTGAGAACGGAGTGGGAAGAGGTGCTAGACGCAACATCAACGTTGAAGTTGAGTTCGCTCCTGTGATCACGGCGCCCAGACCTAGACTCGGTCAAGCATTACAATACGACATGGATTTGGAGTGCCACGTGGAGGCTTATCCACCGCCGGCCATCAGCTGGTTAAAGGACGAGGGCCTCCTCTCTAACAACCAACATTACAGCATATCACACTTCGCGACCGCTGATCAGTATACCGACACGACGATTCGAGTGATCACGATCGAAAAGAGGCAATACGGGGAATATGTGTGCCGGGCTGCCAATAAACTTGGTACCGCTGAAACTAGGGTCGAATTATTCGGTATGTATCGGGACTTTTTTTTAGGTATTTAGGAAGAATGAGTCGGATTTATACAGGGTGTTCCAGGTTTTGGGGTTTTTCTGAGGTTTAGGATTAGAGAATGTAAAATTGATGATGTACAAGGATTTATACAGGGTGTCACAAGTTTTGGGTTTGTCTGAGGTTTAGGATTAGAGAATGTAAAATTGACGAAGTACAAGGATTTATATAGGGTGTCACAAGTTTTAGGTTTTTCTGAGGTTTAGGATTAGGGATTGTAAAATTGACGAAGTACAAGGATTTATATAGGGTGGCTCAAGTTTTGGGGGTTTTTCTGAGGTTTAGGATTAGGGATTGTAAAATTGATGAAGTACAAGGATTTATACAGGGTGTCACAAGTTTTGGGTTTTTCTGAGGTTTAGGATTAGAGAATGTAAAATTGATGAAGTACAAGGATTTATACAGGGTGTCACAAGTCTTTGGTTTTTCTGAGGTTTAGGATTAGAGAATGTAAAATTGATGATGTACAAAGATTTATACAGGGTGGCTCAAGTTTTGGGGGTTTTTCTGAGGTTTAGGGTTAGGGATTGTAAAATTGATGATGTACAAGCATTTATACAGGGTGGCTCAACTTTGGGGGTTTTTCTGAGGTTTAGGATTAGAGAATGTAAAATTGACGAAGTACAAGGATTTATACAGGGTGTCACAAGTTTTGGGTTTCTCTGAGGTTTAGGGTTAGAGAATGTAAAATTGATGATGTACAAGGATTTATACAGGGTGGCTCAAGTTTCAGGGGTTTTTCTGAGGTTTATTGTTAGAGAATGTAAAATTGACGAAGTACAAGGTTTGGGTATTAAAGTCTGGGACATTCTGCGTAATACTTGTCTGTTGCATTTATGGTTGTTCCAAATATTTGGCATTTGAAGGTTCCTTCCTTGGTGGAAATATGTATGTCATAATTGGGCAGAAAATGTTGAAAAATGGCCATATATTACGAATTATATAAAAAATTCTCAAATTTTGTAATAATATCATAATTTTTGATAAATGTTCAAAAAGATGGTTAGAAAAGGACAGATTATGAAAAGAATTGACGAAATCTAAAATAATATGTTGAATTCTGACATAATTTCTTCACGAATATATATCATCAAATATTGTGAAATTTTAACATGTTAAATTATGTCTGAATTCAACATATTATATTAGATTTCGTCAATTCTTGTCATAATCTGTTATTATTTGACAACGTTTATCAAAAATTATGATATTATTATAAAATTCTCAAATTTTTTACATAATTTGTAATATATGGCCATTTTTCAACATTTTCTGCCCAATTATGACATGCATATTTCCACCAAAGTTTTAATTGTAAATTCTGATCTATGTCTACTGCATTCGTCGTTTGATAATTGTAGCATTTTAGGACTTCCTTTATACAGGGTGTTCCATAAAAATTGTGCAGAGCCAGGAATTACCCTCCCAGTCTGCCATTTTCGACTCGAATTTTTCCGACACTTTTTACGGAACATCCTGTACATATACTATATACTTCCCTTTATATATTTCCTTTATATACTTCATATCAAATCTGAAATAATTCCACTCCTCTGCATTTGTCCTATTTTTTTACAAAATCCGTTGAATGTCTGCCACAGCTGCATGAAGAAGTGTCCGACGTTGTGCGATGCGTTTTTGTTCTTTAGTTCAGAGCATGCACGATTTTTTGTTCCGCAGAAACTACCGTCCCCGTGTGTCCGCCAGCTTGCGGCCAAGCGATTTATTCCGGGGCCGGAGTAGCGCCAGTATCTACAGGACCCTTGGTAGTCGTAGTTTTATTTATTACAATTGTTACGAGGTACGTTACCGTCGCTTCGTTGTGAATACGCCTTAACTGTCCCTTTGCATCATCCAGCAAATTCCGCTGCGAAAAATGACCAATCAAAACCAAATTAAAACCGATTTAATTTCAATCCGCATAAATTAATCAATTAATATATATATATATTAATATGTATATTAAAATATATTAAAATATATTATATAATATTATATTATATAATATAATATATATATTAAAATATATTAAAATATATATTAAAATATATTAAAATATATATATTAAAATATATTAAAATATATTAAAATATATATTAAAATATATTAAAATATATTAAAATATATATTAAAGTATATTAAAATATATATTAAAATATATTAAAATATATATTAATATGTATATTAAAATATATTAAAATATATATTAATATGTATATTAAAATATATATATTAATATATACATTATAATGTGTATATTAAAATATATATATTAATATATACATTATAATATATATATTAGTATATATATTAAAAAATAAATTATAATAATCCGTTTAATTAAAATTAAATCGGTTTTAATCTGTTTGCAATTGGTCATTTTTAGCAGGTTCTACTTTCTTCAATTTTATTAATTGAAAACGTGACTTTGTTTGTATTCCAGAAATTTCTACACCAAATATTAATTATCCCGGGCTGCGTTGGGCGTCGGCGAGCCGGTGCAGCTTCTCGATATGGCTGCCTATTGGGACGCTGCTCGTCATCGACAGATATTAGGGCGTCTGAACTTAGGGCCTCGTTTGTTTCTCTCAACTTTTCACTATTAGATGATTATTTTTGTAGTTATTTACAAACGGAATTAGGGGCCAGCCGGTGTAGCCGATGTTGGCAAGGTACAAACATTCCAAAATAGCATGACATTCCGGATTAGTGATAGAGACGTTGAGAATATTACCACGTATTGTATTATATAGTATTTCGGCATGTACCAGCTCCTAAATTCAGACATTTCAATATTTTCTTTAATTATAATGACGGCACATTTTTTATGCAATGGTTAATGAAATCATGGTTTCATAGTATCAATAGATGGACTTCTAAGAATTTTTCATTTGAAACATAATTGAAATATAATCATTAATTAAATGCTTCATTCATTATAAAATACTGATTGCTAAAAATAGTAAAAAATTAATTAAATACTTCATTCATTATAAAATACTGATTGCTAAAAATAATTAAAAAAAAAGACTATTTCATAGTATCAATAGATGAATGATTTCTAAGAATTTTTNCCTTCCTTGGTGGAAATATGTATGTCATAATTGGGCAGAAAATGTTGAAAAATGGCCATATATTACGAATTATATAAAAAATTCTCAAATTTTGTAATAATATCATAATTTTTGATAAATGTTCAAAAAGATGGTTAGAAAAGGACAGATTATGAAAAGAATTGACGAAATCTAAAATAATATGTTGAATTCTGACATAATTTCTTCACGAATATATATCATCAAATATTGTGAAATTTTAACATGTTAAATTATGTCTGAATTCAACATATTATATTAGATTTCGTCAATTCTTGTCATAATCTGTTATTATTTGACAACGTTTATCAAAAATTATGATATTATTATAAAATTCTCAAATTTTTTACATAATTTGTAATATATGGCCATTTTTCAACATTTTCTGCCCAATTATGACATGCATATTTCCACCAAAGTTTTAATTGTAAATTCTGATCTATGTCTACTGCATTCGTCGTTTGATAATTGTAGCATTTTAGGACTTCCTTTATACAGGGTGTTCCATAAAAATTGTGCAGAGCCAGGAATTACCCTCCCAGTCTGCCATTTTCGACTCGAATTTTTCCGACACTTTTTACGGAACATCCTGTACATATACTATATACTTCCCTTTATATATTTCCTTTATATACTTCATATCAAATCTGAAATAATTCCACTCCTCTGCATTTGTCCTATTTTTTTACAAAATCCGTTGAATGTCTGCCACAGCTGCATGAAGAAGTGTCCGACGTTGTGCGATGCGTTTTTGTTCTTTAGTTCAGAGCATGCACGATTTTTTGTTCCGCAGAAACTACCGTCCCCGTGTGTCCGCCAGCTTGCGGCCAAGCGATTTATTCCGGGGCCGGAGTAGCGCCAGTATCTACAGGACCCTTGGTAGTCGTAGTTTTATTTATTACAATTGTTACGAGGTACGTTACCGTCGCTTCGTTGTGAATACGCCTTAACTGTCCCTTTGCATCATCCAGCAAATTCCGCTGCGAAAAATGACCAATCAAAACCAAATTAAAACCGATTTAATTTCAATCCGCATAAATTAATCAATTAATATATATATATATTAATATGTATATTAAAATATATTAAAATATATTATATAATATTATATTATATAATATAATATATATATTAAAATATATTAAAATATATATTAAAATATATTAAAATATATATATTAAAATATATTAAAATATATTAAAATATATATTAAAATATATTAAAATATATTAAAATATATATTAAAGTATATTAAAATATATATTAAAATATATTAAAATATATATTAATATGTATATTAAAATATATTAAAATATATATTAATATGTATATTAAAATATATATATTAATATATACATTATAATGTGTATATTAAAATATATATATTAATATATACATTATAATATATATATTAGTATATATATTAATATATACATTATAATATATATATTAGTATATATATTAAAAAATAAATTATAATAATCCGTTTAATTAAAATTAAATCGGTTTTAATCTGTTTGCAATTGGTCATTTTTAGCAGGTTCTACTTTCTTCAATTTTATTAATTGAAAACGTGACTTTGTTTGTATTCCAGAAATTTCTACACCAAATATTAATTATCCCGGGCTGCGTTGGGCGTCGGCGAGCCGGTGCAGCTTCTCGATATGGCTGCCTATTGGGACGCTGCTCGTCATCGACAGATATTAGGGCGTCTGAACTTAGGGCCTCGTTTGTTTCTCTCAACTTTTCACTATTAGATGATTATTTTTGTAGTTATTTACAAACGGAATTAGGGGCCAGCCGGTGTAGCCGATGTTGGCAAGGTACAAACATTCCAAAATAGCATGACATTCCGGATTAGTGATAGAGACGTTGAGAATATTACCACGTATTGTATTATATAGTATTTCGGCATGTACCAGCTCCTAAATTCAGACATTTCAATATTTTCTTTAATTATAATGACGGCACATTTTTTATGCAATGGTTAATGAAATCATGGTTTCATAGTATCAATAGATGGACTTCTAAGAATTTTTCATTTGAAACATAATTGAAATATAATCATTAATTAAATGCTTCATTCATTATAAAATACTGATTGCTAAAAATAGTAAAAAATTAATTAAATACTTCATTCATTATAAAATACTGATTGCTAAAAATAATTAAAAAAAAAGACTATTTCATAGTATCAATAGATGAATGATTTCTAAGAATTTTTAATTTGAAACATAATTGAAATATAATCATTAATTAAATCCTTCATTCATTATAAAATACTGATTGCTAAAAGTAATTTGAAAAAAACTGTTTCATAGTATCAATAGATGAATGATTTCTAAGAATTTTTCATTTGAAACATAATTGAGACTAATCATAAATTAAATCCTTCATTCATTATAAAATACTGATTGCTAAAAATAATTTAAAAAAAACTATTTCATAGTATCAATAGATGGATTTCTAAGAATTTTTAATTTGAAACATAATTGAAATATAATCATTAATTAAATCCTTCATTCATTATAAAATACTGATTGCTAAAAATAATTTAAAAAAAACTGTTTCATAGTATCAATAGATGGATTTCTAAGAACTTTTAATTTGAAACATANATATAAGATTTAGAAATTTGTAGTTTTTGATAGAAGAAGTTCAATGTTAGGAATTTTAAGAAATCTGTTCTCTTCATCTTCCAACTTTCGTAGTTTAATTTTTATGAATATATCGTTGGGGGAATATGTGTCCTTTTCTTTCTCAGGTTTTATAAGATTTAGGCATTTGTAATTTTTGGTAGGAGAAATTCTATATTAGGAATTTTAAGAAATCTGTTCTCTTCATTTTCCAACTTTGGTAGTTTAATTTTTATGCATATATCGTTGGGGGGACAAGTGTCCTTCTCTTCTTCAGGTTTTATAAGACTTAGAAATTTGTAGTTTATGATAAAAGAAATTCTATATTAGAATTTTAAGAAATCTGTTCTCTTCATCTTCCAACCTACGTATTACATCAATTAATTTATCAATTCATGTATGGATTAATTTCGTATTCTAATTTTTATGCCTATATCATTGGGGGGACAAGTGTCCTCTTTCCGAAATTGTCCAGGATTTAGGAATTTCTCATAATTGCAAGGAATCCTAGGAAGGATCTCTGAATGATAAATAATTAACAGAATAAATAATAATTATAGATCGCAATTAAAATCAGAACAGAATTTTATTTCACGTATCATTTTTACATTTTGAACACAGCTTTACTGATCTCGCCACGTTTCAGAGCCTCCACAGCCTCACGATACTGAGACAGCGAGAATACTTTAATACCTAATTTGTCGTACTGAATGTACTTCTCAGCCATCGCTTGCAACAGGCCCAATCCTTTCGGGAACGAGAACGGGTTTATATTCACTCCCAGGATCGTCAACTCCTTCATATAAATCTATTGCAAAGAAACATGAGCTTTCATTAATAATAACAATAATAATAATAATACCTCATATACCTNGTGTTGAAATCGAAAGCGTGTCTCTGACAGGGCCCAGAAAGGGTTGAAATCGAAAGCGTGTCTCATTTATTCTCTACTTCGAAACGTTTATGGTTGTTGAAAGCCATTTTGGTAATTCGTGGAGGAATGAGTATGATAGTTTGAGTGCACTGTGAGGACAGGAGGGGTGGATTTTATGATAGAACTTATTATTAGACCGACGGTTGTATATTGTAGTTAAAAGTTGAGCGCGATCGCTATATTAGGATAATCGCACGAGGATAATCGTGTGTTAACAAGCGCCTAGACTGCATACTCATAACAGGGATAATCGCTTTCGAGATGAAATATGACGCGAGCGCAAATTAGAATCTCAGATATTATAAGATTTTTTATCACCTTTTTACGAGTTTGCAATTTTATATACTTACTTCTACAACTAATACGAATTTTAATAAACGGATCGAATAAACAAACCCGTCCCTTACAATTTCATTCGTTTATTTTTTTTAAATGTCAGTTAACTTTTTTTTTTCATTCTTCAATTTCGTAGGTTAATTTTTATGCATATAGCGTTGGGGGAATATGTGTCCTTTTCTTTTTCAGGGTTTATAAGATTTAGAAATTTGTAGTTTTTGGTAGGAGAAATTCTATATTAGGAATTTTAAAAAATCTGTTCTCTTCATTTTCCAGCTTTCGTAGTTTAATTTTTATGAATATATCGTTGGGGGAATATGTGTCCTTTTCTTTTTCGGGGTTTATAAGATTTAGGCATTTGTAAATTTTTGTAGAAGAAATTCTATATTAGGAATTTTAAGAAATCTGTTCTCTTCGTCTTCCAAACTTTCGTAGTTTAATTTTTATGCATATATCGTTGGGGGAATATGTGTCCTTTTCTTTTTCAGGGTTTATAAGATTTAGAAATTTGTAGTTTTTGATAGAAGAAGTTCAATGTCAGGAATTTTAAGAAATCTGTTCTCTTCATCTTCCAACTTTCGTAATTTAATTTTTATGCATATATCGTTGGGGGAATATGTGTCCTTCTCTTCTTCAGGTTTTATAAGACTTAGAGATTTGTAGTTTATGATAAAAGAAATTCTATATTAGGAATTTTAAGAAATCTGTTCTCTTCATCTTCCGACCTACATATTAGATCAATTAATTTATCAATTCATGTATTGATTAATTTCGTATTTTAATTTTTATGCCTATATCATTGGGGGGACAAGTGTCCTCTTTCCGAAATTGTCCAGTATTTAGGAATTTCTCATAATTGCAAGGAATCCTAGGAAGGATCTCTGAACGATAAATAATTAAGAGGATAAATAATAATTATAGATCTCAATTAAAATCAGAACAGAATTTTATTTCACGTATCATTTTTACATTTTGAACACAGCTTTACTGATCTCGCCACGTTTGAGAGCCTCCACAGCCTCGCGATACTGAGACAGCGAGAATACTTTAATACCTAATTTGTCGTACTGGATGTACTTCTCAGCCATCGCTTGCAACAGGCCCAATCCTTTCGGGAACGAGAACGGGTTTATATTCACTCCCAGGATCGTCAACTCCTTCATATAAATCTATTGCAAAGAAACATGAGCTTTCATTAATAATAACAATAATAATAATAATACCTCATATACCTAATAATAATAATAATAATAATACCTCATATACCTCATAATAATAACAATAATAATAATAATACCTATATACACCTCAATATATTATAAAGGATTTTTACAGCCCGTAAACAAATAAATAATAATTGCGAAATATTAATAACATTCTTCTGATAAAAATTACTCATATTCTCGATTACTAGGCGATAATGATTCATAAATACCGAGAAGCGATGATGTATGGTGGTGAGTAACGTACCTGGAATGGTTCGATGCTGAACTTCGCTTGAGGATTAGCGACTCCGAACACACATAAACGGCCACCTGGGCCCAACAATGGGACCGCGGCTTGAATAGCCGCCGCTGACCCGCTGCAATCCACTACCAGATCGAAATTGCCTTTCAATTGTTCGGGAGATTTCGCCTCGAAGTCCAAATCTGAAAAATTGAGTTTGGGAATTTTTTAATTTGGGTGTTTTTTAATTTGGGCATTTTTTAATTTGGGCATTCTAGAATTTGGGCATTTTTGAATTCGGGCATGTTTTTAATTTGGGTGTTTTTTAATTTGGACATTCTTGAATTTGGGCATTATTGAATTTGGGCATTCTTGAATTTGGGCATTCTTAAATTTGGGCATTTTTGAATTCGGGCATTCTTTAATTTGGGTGTTTTTTAATTCGGGCATTTTTGAATTTGGGCATTCTTGAATTTGGGCATTCTTGAATTTGGGCATTCTTAAATTTGGGCATGTTTTTAATTTGGGCATTTTTTAATTTGGGTGTTTTTTAATTTGGGCATTCTTGAATTTGGGCATTTTTGAATTCGGGCATGTTTTTAATTTGGGTGTTTTTGGAATGTTACTTACCTAAATTTGCTAGCATCTTTCGTCGTTTCTCTTGAGGCTCGCTGATAGTCACAGTCTTCCTGAGGCCACGGAGGTGCATCAAGCAGGCCCATAAGAGGCCGATGATCCCAGCTCCGGTTATGAGGACTCTGTTACCAACGTCCACTCCGTTCAGTCTTTTCCATCCGTGGGCTAAGCACGAAAGTGGCTCTGTGAGGGCTGCCTGGTGCAACTCGATGCCATCAGGTATCACGTGAACCTTAATTAATCAAACAATCAATTATTAATTATACTGTTTATTTATTCATATTATTATATTAATTATATTATATTTATATAGAATCAAATTGATGATGAAATGAATTGAAGATTTCTCGAATAGAAGAGTATTATTCCATTTTAGTAAGAAACATTAGGTATCACGTGAACCATAATTAATCAATTAATCATTAATTATAATTATAATTACATAATATTATTAATTAATTAATTAATTATTAATTATATTGAATGAAATTGATGATGAAATGAATTTAAGATTTCTCAAATATATATTTTTATAATTAATATATTTTTAGTAAGAATGCCTCAGCTGAGGCCCTGGTTGCCTTTATTAAGGCGTATTTCACTAACATTAAGGTGGTTGTCTTTGCCAAAGTACTGAGATAAGCGAACACATACAGTCATACATACAGGGTGGGGCAGTAACTATTACCACCTCAGATATCTTCGAAACTATAAGTGTCACAGAACTGTTTCAACTATTTGTTGAAGTAAAATTGCACAGTTCGAAGGGGGCCATCCGGTGGGGATAATAGTTTTTTTGCAGGTGGAGGTACTTCGGACATTTGAAGGTCACCTCCAGTTTTTTAAATGGAAACCTATATTTTTTATTACAGTTTCATATTCTACTGGAAAAAATACGTAACTTTCATAGGAAACTTTTTTTT
>SMSR01016167.1:110675-122468 GCA_019453355.1 Ceratina japonica | reverse complement strand
ACGGAGTGCACCGCGGCGACAATCGGCCGCAGATAATAATGCTGTTTGAGAGAGACGAGTGTATCGCATCGTATAAAAAGTTGTTTTCTCCCAAAATCATATCGCCCCTCGCGATGGTCCACTTCGCGCGACATTAAAATCGCCGAACGATAAGCGTTACGTTTAATACCCCGTTCGCGAATCACGGGCTCGAATCGTTACATTAAAAAGTTCCCATCCGTAACGAGAGTTCGCAGTTTGGAAACCTCCGAGCGTTGTACCATCGACATCGTTGTTTGCCTCTTTAGTTAAAACAATTCCACTGTTTGCCTCACAAAAGGAGTGTTAAGTATTCTTCACGAAGAAGTGTTGGTAAAAAAAATTTTCCGCGATTCCGGAGCGTTTTGTTTATAAAAAATCGGTAACCGAGAAGGCGTAATAAAGTAAGGTTTCCAGAGAGGATAGAGTTAATAAGGTAAAAATCAGAGAAAAGTGTCGTTATCGTTGATAAGACGGGGGGGAAACAATCGGTATTAATGGGAGACGCGTTCCGCGTGACGCAGTCAGTCCATTTCCTCGCAAATGAAAAGAGCAAACGTTATTGTTAGTGGCCGATAAGTGGAGACCGCTGGCCAGGTATCGTCTGGCCTCGTATAAGACAACCTGCATCATTGCTTCCAGATCAGTAGATCCTCCACCATCAAACTCCCAACACCTGATCGTCGCGTCAAAACGGCGAAGTGTGCATAGTTAGGGCAGCGCCACGAAATTAGATCCGACTGGCAAAAAGCTAAGAGGAAAGTTCTTAACAGAAGAGCCGAATTTGATAAGAGTCTCTGACTAATGGGATCGATAAGTCGGCGGATTTCTTAAGAAGAGACGTCTAAAAGTATAAAAGGAGTGATTGGTCAGAGCTTTGTCAGAGCTTTGTCACCCGTGTTCGCGGCCGTCTGCAGCAAAGAAAGATAATCTCTCTGTGGCCCGGTTACCGCAAAGACAGATTGAAAACAATAAGTGAAAATACGATAATTATTTAATCATAATTATTGCACGATTATCGCATAACAGAAGATAAGGGAACCTCCTCGAATAGAAGAATAATTGAATTATTTGTTTAAAAAAATTGATCGTCTAAAGTGCAATAATATCTCGCGATTATCAGCGCTGTTATCAGCGATGGTGAACAAAAATCTCAAGACGGATTATTTACCAATTATGTAACTGCTGAGAAAAACTGTTCCACTGAATATTTTTCGATTTCCTCAAGTGCACCGTCGAACGTTATAGAAATTCCTACGCGATAAATTGCACGGTTATCTGCGATTTTAAGAAGGTGCAATAAGGAAAGGTGTTTGCTCGATAAAACTCGGGGAAAAAAAAGTCCTTTGGATGCTTATCCTTCCGCGATAAGAAGCGAGAACTTGTGACTGCATCGGTTAAAGCCTCTGGCAAACACTCGGCTGACTGACAACAGGAAGACATCGTTTGAGCTTTGAACGAAAGATGAAGAGGAACGCGTGAGGCTGAACGAAAATCAAACTCGCGATTGAGAGAGAATTTTTTAGTGGAAGAAGATGGAAAATACGGTTAACGGAAACGAGTCAAAGAGTCCTATTTCGAGCGTGAAGTCGTCTTCACCGGAAGGGGACGAGAAACAAATTCTGTTATCGAATAAAACTACGCCAGTTATAGTTAAAGTGGTCAGGAGCACGTCGTCCAGAAGCAGGTAAAACTGGAAAACACAAAACTACAAAAAATACCCCAATAGCTGCTTTTCTAAAAATTGAATCATCAGAAAATATAATAATATATAAATTTTTTTTACTGACATCATAAACATTCTATTTTATGCACTTCTGGCAAACGTGGATAATCAATCATTGAAATTACTTAGTATTTGCCATTAAGAACCCGTTTTCATCATAGTTTGACGTTTATAGCCGCATATATCATTTCGCCGTACGCGTAAGCAGTTTTGCGCAGTTAATAAATGTAATTGCGGTATCAGTTATTCNCTAAAGCCTCTGGCAAACACTCGGCTGACTGACAACAGGAAGACATCGTTTGAGCTTTGAACGAAAGATGAAGAGGAACGCGTGATTCTGAACGAAAATCAAACTCGCGATTGAGAGAGAATTTTTTAGTGGAAGAAGATGGAAAATACGGTTAACGGAAACGAGTCAAAGAGTCCTATTTCGAGCGTGAAGTCGTCTTCACCGGAAGGGGACGAGAAACAAATTCTGTTATCGAATAAAACTACGCCAGTTATAGTTAAAGTGGTCAGGAGCACGTCGTCCAGAAGCAGGTAAAACTGGAAAACACAAAACTACANACGTGGATAATCAATCATTGAAATTACTCAGTATTTGCCATTAAGAACCCGTTTTCATCATAGTTTGACGTTTATAGTCGCATATATCATTTCGCCGCACGTAAGCAGTTTTGCGCAGTTAATAAATGTAATTGCGGTATCAGTTATTCATTAATGCGTCCTCTTTCGGATTCTCCTGCTTCCAGTTTCTACACACTGCGTGGACACGCGTACCTATACTGCGTTTGTTTACGAGCGGCGCGTTAATTCGATAAGAGACCACATTTTAGCTGGTCAGTATCTCGCGTTCGTTCTATTGCCCGGTCAAACAGCCCTCGACAGTATGAGGAAGCAATTACATACTTTAAACGTCGAACGAATTCGAACACAGATACTTCGCGCTTCTCTTAATCAATAAGTGCTAATACAACTATCGCATCTTTAAGAGAAAACAGAAGGAGCCTTCAGAGGTTTCAAGGTCCACCTTAGATAATCGTTACACCCCGATGACACAATTTCTATCGTCTCGTTCGTAAATTTGGGAGAAGAAAAAATCACGTCGTTTCTGAACTATCCTTATCGCCGGTTACTGATAACAATCGACCGATATCTCGACGAATTGTTCGAGGTCGCGTAACACCGTCCGACTGCACCGAAGTCGTAAATCCAATAAAAATAGTCCTAAACAAACACGGAAATCTAAGAATACAAAATTGGGAAAGGAATTGAAACGTGGATGTGTCAAAATTCGACGGGATTTAATAAAGAATCGGGTAGCTGACCGCGTGTCGGCGACTCGGCCGATTGATTTACTCGTGGCAATAAATAAATTGGTAGATAACGGTTGCTTGGTTATCATCGTGAGTCAAAATGGCGACTTCCTTTTGACCGCAGGAAAGGGTGGCCAGCGTGAATGTCTCAGTCGGATCATCGAACCGGCCGCGGACGACGTACAGACTCCAAACACGCGATGCACCCGCGTTCTTTTTATACGTCCGCCGCGATAAGATTCGATACAGTTTCACGTGCAATAGTTAGTTATCTTTGATATCTACGAAATTTCAAGTAGCCAAGGAGAAAGTGGGAACGGTAGGCCTGATAAATCCTCTTCGACCCTCTTGTTATTGTCGTGATCACTTTCGTCAGTGAGAATACAACGTTCGGAGATACGGTTTGCGTTTGGATCAGAGGAAGAACGGTCGCGTATCCCTTCGAAGATCGGAGCTAAGTGAGATAAGCATGAACTTGTTAAGGAAAAATTTGGCTTGGTCAGGTTCGAGATAGAACGTACGCGCGCGCGCGGGTGTGTGTGTGTGTGACCTATAAGCTCCCCGGCCGATTAAATCTCCGTGATGGAAAGCTTCAGGAACGATGACGTACAATGCGAAGAGATCCATCGTGAGTACTTCATTTCAAACTCATAGTCAGACGAATAAGCGAAGGAATTAAACGCGAGATCTCTGAAATTTTCCGTGCCACCTGATCCCCTCGCATGTGTTTCGTTAACTATGCAAAGATGCACGCGCGCGACGGGGGAAAATATGCGACGGCATTAATCGGTGGCGTACGCGCGACAGAGGATCGCGGGCAGAATTTTCATAACGAGTCCGATTCGTCTGCGAATAAGGAAAGATCGAGTCGACAGGTGAAGAACAATGCGATCCTCGAAATTTGTTATTCAAATCGCCGGCCTGATCTCCTCCGCGGAATATCGTCGCAGGCCTTGGCGACGATCCGCTTGACCGTCGCACCGCGACAATAATTTATTCCCACTGTTGCGCAACAGATGAAAAAAAAAAAAAAAGAAGTGTCGCATCGCGTGCGAACAAGTGTCACTCGTTTCGGCGACTCGACTTTCGCATCACGAAGCCTCTTGTGAATCCTTAATTAGGCACCGCTTCAAATACGCCTGAAGGAAGCTCTCAATTGCTCCTTTATCTTATTGTTAACTATTTTTCTAGCTGGTCGATAGATCGCCCTATTCAAGCCTCGTTATCGAATTTTTTAATCGTTTAACAAAGAAGTTTTGTCATTTAATAGTTGCGTAATAATGCTTGATCTTTCTGATTTCCAGGAGCCGGTTCAGAGCGGGGCCAACGCGGAAGCTTCGCCGCCGCGCGGTCCTGAAGAACGGCGACTGCAACGTCCTCCAGTCGCGCATCTCGAAGCGTTCCTGGCGGTTCATCAAGGACATCTTCACGACCCTGGTGGACGCGCAATGGCGTTGGACGCTGCTCTGCTTCAGCCTGAGCTTCATGCTCTCTTGGCTGGGGTTCGCGGTGATCTGGTGGCTGATCGCGTTCACCCACGGTGACTTCGAGGAGGCCCACCTGCCGCCGTTCCAGACCGAGAACAACTGGACCCCGTGCGTCTACAACATCTTCTCGTTCACCAGCTGCTTCCTGTTCAGCATCGAGACGCAGCACACGATCGGCTACGGTAGCCGGTCGACCACCGAGGAGTGCCCCGAGGCGATCTTCGTCATGTGCGTGCAGAGCATCGCCGGGGTGATGATCCAGGCGTTCATGGTCGGTATAGTGTTCGCGAAGATGAGCAGGCCGAAGAAGCGGACGCAGACGTTGCTGTTCTCGACGAACGCGGTCATCTGCCAGAGGGACGGCGAGCTCTGTTTGATGTTCCGCGTGGGCGACATGAGGAAGAGCCACATAATCGGCGCCGCGGTAAGAGCGCAGCTGATCCGCTCGAGGACTACCAAAGAGGGCGAGTTTCTATCGCAGAACCAGCTGGAACTGTCCGTGGGCACCGACGGCCAGAACGGGAATTTATTCTTCATCTGGCCGACGACCATCGTGCACAAGATCAACGCCGAGTCGCCGTTTTATAACATGTCGGCCGAGGACATGCTCACGCAGAGGTTCGAGGTGGTGGCCATTCTCGAGGGCACCATCGAGTCCACGGGACAGACCACTCAGGCCAGGTCTAGCTACCTGCCGCAGGAGATCCTCTGGGGCCACAGGTTCGAGCCGATGGTGATGTACTCGAAGGAGAGGCAGGGTTACGAGGTGGACTACTCGTTGTTCAACAGCACCACGCAGGTGGACACGCCTCTGTGCTCGGGCAGGGAGCTCGACGAGTTTTACAAAGTGCAAGAAGAACTCCGTCACGGAAACGGTGAGTGGTTTATTGTCGTGCGTTCGTTAGTATTGTCGCGAGACGCGATAGAGGATAGAAGATTGAATTTAATGAACACTTGGATTCAGGGGTGAATCAGTGAGTAGTAAACGTTGTTAGATATTATGCCGGACTAACAACGGATTAGGAAAAAAAGAGTGGCTATTAGTCAGACGATCGAGCACGCATGACACGCGACTAGAACAGACATCACGCGCTATTAATAATGCCGTGGCGTAGATTAAATTCGAATAGCGAGAATATCACCCCTGCGTCACGGAAGCCCGTGCACGAACGCCGTCCGACTTTTACTAGAGCGTAATGTCCGGTGTAATTAAAAATTTCCGTCATGCGTCCAGCGGCACGACACGCCAATAACACGTTACAAAACAACCACTAACTATACAACAAGGCCAACCACGTGCTCTAATTGGGATGCACATGCGAATCAAACTAATCGATACCCGGCCATCCGCTCGCCTCGTGCTCATGCTCCAGCCTCTCCGCTTCTCGTGCTACTGCTTTTATTGTCAGCCCTTCCATGTATAAAACACACGCACGTCTTGTTAACATAAAAATGTATATATGTATAATTTATATTTCCTTTTCCCACGTTCCTCCCTGCTTCGTCCTCTTCCTTTCTCCATATTCTCACCATCTTTTCATTCATCCAACTTGTCATTATAGAAACGTGTACTATAACATTGTAACATTATATTTATATTTTCCAGTTATTTTATATTTTCAATTCCATTTTGTATATAATTCCATAACGCGACGCTTGAATATGTAAAACTTGAATTAATAAAGAAACGAGGTTTTCCATGCTTCTGCTTGTTGTTGCTTCTGCTCGCTTTCACCCCTTCACGTGTCCGTCCTCTCTGACTCTGTTGGTGCTGGTGTATACCGTAGATGGAGTCCTGCGGAAAATTCCTAGCGAGCCGAAATCCGCGCCGGTGATATCGAACGCCAACCAAGCGGACGCCACCGCCGCCGAGGAGTTCCTTGCCTCGCAAGGTTTCTCCTCCTACGGAGCATCGAAGCTTCACATTGACATTCCATCCATCGACGACTGCCCGGGAGTGTGAACGAACGTACTCGCGCCCCGACGGACGCTAAAGCAAGCCGCGGGGCGAGGAATCAAGAGAGAGAGAGCGCAATCGATAGACAGAAGGGAGGAAACCAAAGATACGGGAGGAGAACCTAAACGTAGAATTTTCCGGGGATGATAAGATCGACTAAGAGTTCCTTCTATCGCGTGTTTGTGTGTCTGTCCTTCGTTTCGTTGTCCTGACACATCGTGACTGTTCGTCCAGCGCTGATTGTGAGCGTCGTTTTACAATGCAAATGCCGCGCGACCCGTCAAGGGCTCTGGTAAAGGGTAATATCTAAAGGGACTCGCAACGCAGTTTTCAAATTACAACTCCATGACCGATTTGTTATACAATTTGTACTGTATCGACTGTTAAATAAACTCAACCAGAAATCTTGACCATCCTTTAATAAATTGTTCGCAAACTTTGGATTCATTTTTCTAAATTCCTTTATTGTAAGATAAAACATGATATGTATAATTCTGTTGCGAATCCCCTTAAGCCGAAATAATCGCTAAGCCATTTCCTAATTACTTCACCTTAAACACCATCGCTGCCACGTCTCTGATCAGTCGCAATTATTTATATTCGTCCAACGATTCTATTCTCTCCGTAAAATGAACCTTAAAACGTTCTTCAACTAATAAACTCGCACGAATTCGCTATAAACGTCCACGGGACGTATTTAACAAGCTGGTGATGTTCTCTAAAAACGAGTGTCCAGTTTCATGCGTTCTCAATATTAACCGACCCGAGTTCGAACTGTTTCAAATCTCCAATCGACAAGATCGCTGGGGACTCGAATTAGTCTAAGCGGAAGGCAAATTTCCAGGTGTGATAGTGGACGAGGACTTCCTGTCGGAGTCCTGTCAGGACGCCCATTACCACTACGGTCATCGACCACTGATAGTGACCAACCACCAGCCTGGTCACCATCCACTGATTAACTACACGGACAGCGGGCGAAGCGAGACGAGCGCAGACGAGGCGAGCACTTGTCGCAACGCCTGCAGGGATTCCAGCTGCCACGGGCCTCCAATACCGAACCGAGACCACGACCGTAATCAATACAAAATGTACGATTTGGACCCGGACGGTATCCAAGTGATGGGAGAAGCAGAACTACAGCATCTGCCGGAGGCAGTGAACAAGGAGATCCTGCGGAACAGCCGGGAGATCATCTTCGAGGAGCCGGAAGCGTCGAGAGAGGGGAGTCCGCTGTTACTAAAATCAAACAGTAAAAGAAATATATTGAGACACCCGCTTCTGGACGAGGAGAGGAAATCTCTGAACAGTTCGAAGAGGAACTTGTATCACAAGAACATACTGAGGAGCTTCGAGGAGGACAAAAGATCTCTGGACGGGTCCAGGAGGAATCTGAACGGGTCTAGGAGGTATTTATTGATACCTTTGGACGACAAGAAGACGGAGATCGTTAACAGGGAGAGCTTCAGACGNTGTCGGAGTCCTGTCAGGACGCCCATTACCACTACGGTCATCGACCACTGATAGTGACCAACCACCAGCCTGGTCACCATCCACTGATTAACTACACGGACAGCGGGCGAAGCGAGACGAGCGCAGACGAGGCGAGCACTTGTCGCAACGCCTGCAGGGATTCCAGCTGCCACGGGCCTCCAATACCGAACCGAGACCACGACCGTAATCAATACAAAATGTACGATTTGGACCCGGACGGTATCCAAGTGATGGGAGAAGCAGAACTACAGCATCTGCCGGAGGCAGTGAACAAGGAGATCCTGCGGAACAGCCGGGAGATCATCTTCGAGGAGCCGGAAGCGTCGAGAGAGGGGAGTCCGCTGTTACTAAAATCAAACAGTAAAAGAAATATATTGAGACACCCGCTTCTGGACGAGGAGAGGAAATCTCTGAACAGTTCGAAGAGGAACTTGTATCACAAGAACATACTGAGGAGCTTCGAGGAGGACAAAAGATCTCTGGACGGGTCCAGGAGGAATCTGAACGGGTCTAGGAGGTATTTATTGATACCTTTGGACGACAAGAAGACGGAGATCGTTAACAGGGAGAGCTTCAGACGACACACTGGCAGTAGGGAGAGACTAAACGCCATTAGAAGGAATATTAGTGCGAAGGGGTCGAAGGAGATCGAGCACGACGCTAGAGGAAGGGTGAACTCGACCGACGACAGGCTGATGATCGAGATGGAAAAATCTGTTAAATCCCCGCGACTGCAGGAGATTATAGCCGAGGGCAACAGGACCTCGATATCTGACCCTAATTTGTCTCCCAATGCGTACATCCCTCCGTTGAGAAACCATCAGTCTGCGCTGGTACCGATCTCTCCGCTGTCCGACGCCTCGCCAGAGTCCGGCTTCTACGAAGGGACCCAATGGAGTTCCAGCCCGGAGTACGTAAGGAAGGATCTGCAACTCGATCCACACGAGTCTACGATCACTCGGAACAGGAGGAGCTACGAGAACGCTCAACTACAGGACGTGAACGAGGTCCTGTCGAGGCCGAACAGTGACAACAGCTCGCTGGACAGCGAGGGATCCAGCAAGAATTTGGCGAACGACGGTGGCCGTAAATACGATAAGAAGCAGCCGATTTCCTACACGAGCGTCTGAGGAAAAGTGTGCCTTTCTCCTTTAGCGACGAGTTCCAACGAGAGTGCCAGTGCCAGATTGAACTGACGTTTGGCAACGCACCTGACTCTCGACTAATCAGTGATTTTCTATTATCAAAGTTGTTTAAACGCCGAGTTCTCTGTTCCATTTATTTACATGAACTGATAAGAAAGTAATCAGGCTCGGTTCTACGAATCATTCGATCAAGGTTTTACTCGAGCGTGTACGAGAACAAACGTGATAAAGAAGTGGACGTGCGAACGAGGGTATACGCATTATTATCGAATTCGTGATATTAAACCGCGGGCCGGTTTTAGTGAAACGAATCTGTCAGGAAGGGACATGACCACGAGAGATTCCCGGACGATTTCACGAAGGGAGCGCGCAACGCTTAGACACTACGAAACTCTTTCTAGTTAAATTGTATCCGATCAACGAATCGCGCGCGATCGTTAAGTAATAATAATAATAATAATCATCGAATCGAGACCTCGGTAGAAGACTAAGCGAGCGAAGTCTCTAGGCTCGTTAGATTTAGACTTACGACAAGGATAGGCGATCGAGGGGTATATTTTTGCAATTTAGAACGTACAAACACGCTAGGTTGTTAAGTTGACGACGATCGACTCGAGTCCTCGAGTTATCTTACCGTTTCTACGTTCAACGAGACGAGAAAGTGAATCGAACTTTCCACACGCCATTTATTAATATATTTAGATACCGTTAATTGAAACGTCGACAATAAACGAGATAAATCGTATCAGTAGGAAAAGTACACGTCGTATTTAGCGGTTCAACTGGATAAGAATGTACGCGAAGTGCCTTATTAACTCTGTCGCCGCGAGAACAAGGGGTGATACAGTTTCCATCGTCGGGATACAATTAGCGTTTGTTAATATTTATTGCTTCCACGTATTTTAAGCGCTAGCTCGACGTTTATATCCAAGGCGGTCCGTCTGATATCACCACTTCGATGTTCATCCTTATTATTATACATAGCACAGAATGTTTTATAATGTTGAATGGTTTCGAGAAACGATGTTTTACGTGTAATAATAACAAAATGATATCTCCTGAACCGCCCTGTGTATTAGAAACGTTCCGGTAAGAAGTTTAAATAAACAAATCCATAGAGAGAACTTATTGAAAATATGTGATTATTATAGTGTTTCTCATGCATGTAAAAATTATCAATCGTAAAAATGCATGAATTTCAGAAAAAATGAGGTATTTTGATTCTGTAAATAATTTCTTTATTAAAAACGTCTGTACTCGCTTTTAGCATGGGAAATTCTATAAGAATTGTATTATTTAAGTACCAAAAGTAAGGACTGATCAAATTGTTCAAACAAACATGAGGAACAAATTAAGCTAGTGATAAATGGATATAAATTGTAAAATTCTTTTGTAAAGTGATAAAAATGGATAGGAAGCAGATGTTCTCTTTATGCATTTTTTTAATCAAATGAGAAAAAGACACTACGAAGAGAATGAATGTGAGAAATCGAGTCGATTTCGATTATTCATGTGGTGAGCCGAATGAAATTGTTCTGATATTATCTAAGCGGAGGGGAACCTCGGTTCGAACAACGTGATATGGTGTAGCTCCGAGTGTTCTTCAGAGACATGGATACCTGCCATCGTGACTTCTAGCGTAATTTGTGAAAACGTTATTTGTAATAAAGACCATTTGAAACCTATTTATTATTATTTATTCATTTATTTAACCGTTTCCCTGTTTACTTGGCTTGAGACCTATTACCTGCATACTCCTTCCCTCATATTATCGATAATCTATGTTTCGATTTTAGTTAAAACGTTCACATTCTATACACGTAAATTCCGAAAGCGTGCCAACACGAACGAGTAATTTATGTCAGAATAACAAAACGACGAGAAAAGAGGGGGTGTTTATTATATATTTCTTCGCGTAACGATTGGATTGAACGTGTCGAGGATCGGTAAGACAAGCGAATACAATAACCTTAACGCGGTCGAAATACGTGATTCTTTTCCGATGCTCCACTTCGTCTGCTGCAAGAACACCGCGCAGCCCGGCCGAGTTAAATCGCGACTCAATTTAAATACGGCCAGTTGTTGCGAAATGCTGACTCGGCGAATCGGACGCACCGCATAAACCGGCGATTAACCAGAACGGACATTATTAGTAGTGCGAAAGTACCTGGACGTTATGCCGAAGACGAAAGGTAAGTCGGAGCGTGAAGAAGCCGCGCGGAAATCCGTCACCAGACTCCGTGTTAAATTCCCATAGAATCGTCTTAAAACATCTTTTGTAAAAATCTGTCAAGTATTACGAAATATTGTTTACCGTCGATTATTGTACGTATGTACATTGTACGATACATGTGTCGTCGTTTAAATTTTAAATAAGTGATTTAATTATAACTTCATTACTATTCAAGAGTTTCCTATTTTGCAACAATTGTTTACTTCGAAATATACAAATATAGAAGAAGATAAAGAAACACTACTAGAGAAATTGTATGATTAAAGTTTCTGCGAAGCAAATTCCATTTTCGATATAATTAGAGGGAAACCAACCACATTTGGCTTTGAACCAGAATCGCCCCCGCATGTTTCACATTAAAAACATAACTATACAAACTAAATTCGACACTCTGTTTTAACCCTTTGCACTCGAGAGGTG
>SMSR01016167.1:28466-106947 GCA_019453355.1 Ceratina japonica | reverse complement strand
TTTTGAACTCAAGCGAATTGTTACGTTCTCCACCGATTAGGTGAATTATTAAGTTTTGCCTTCGATATTTTCCGTCTATCCGAATTAATCCCCTCGTTCCATAACATCGTTTCAAAACACGAAGATTTCTCACCCAAAGGAGGGAATAAGCGAGCATGCCGATGGCCAAGATGGACACCGTGGAGTAGGGCATGGAGTAGCCTAAGCTAAAAGTGACCACCGCCTTGTTAACGTATCCTTGAACGATCTGACCGCTTTCCAACACGGTGAACTCGGTCCGGCCGTAGAGCACGCTGTGATAACTCAAAACTAGCATACAGACGGAGAGCGCGAGCGCCTGAAAGATCCTCAGTATCTCGTTCTCCGTGCTCCACTTAGGATCAGGTTTCTCGCGTTTCACGATTACCTCGTCTACGCACGTGTAACTCGTTTTAATTTTCCGCGATGGAAATCCGTAATCGAACACCTGGAAAGCGACGCCGAATTAAACCGGCGAGGGAAACCGAGGAAACGGGGATAAAAACTCACCTCATCGTGCAACGTGTCGATTTTATCCGGCTGGTCGATCATCGTGAGAATTTTCTTTTCGTTTAGCGAAACCGAAAGGGACAGCGCTGGATCGCTTGAAGTGAACCGGTATCGCGCGATGATGAGAGCGTTATTCAAATTGTTCTTAACCGACCGGAAATTGTAAAGTGTAAACTGTGTAACCCATCCGCGAGGATAAATAATCTGGGGCGAAATTTTCGGAAGGGAAATGATCGGCGACCTCGGCTATGAGAACCGCGCGAGGACGTAGAAGATGACGCGGCGTCGCAAGCGATCCGTGCTCGCCAACCTCCGCGCGGTGATCGCCAACAAAAATTCGGTAAGCTCGTTAACTATGCACACTATGTGTGCAGACACGTGCGCGTGTGCGGTGCACGCACGTCATTAACGCCGCGTTCACTACGCGAGACCGGGACCGAGATTAATTAAAACGGTGGGCGGTGGAATTTTAATGAAATCGCGGGTCATCGATATTCAAGATGAACGATTATCTGAAAACAATTGTTTCTATGATATGAAGAAAGATCGTCAGTATTTGGTTAATCTCGAAGTATAACAAACAAGAAGAAACATGAGGTTTCGATGTAGGAGAAACCTCACCGAACAGAAAGGACATTTAGTTAGTGATTTTAAGACATGTTAATTTTTTTCTAACGGGTAATTGATTGATTCGTTTTTCAGCGAATCGGACACGTGGCATGCACCCTGTGCGACCATTATATCATGGGGAACTCGATCTACGTGATCATTCTTGGCCTCATTGGGACCGTTAGTCGATCGTAATACTCGTTAATTGTCTCTGCATAATAGAATACTATTTATCGATCATTTTCTAATAGAATAAACCCCACTCGCTATACTTGATTCCGGTTTACCTTATCTTCTAATACACAGGGTGCTTCACTAGATATTACCACTTCAATTCCCGTCAATATCATTATACGTAACAAAGAACGTTCGTTATAATACAATCTGTAATCTGCAACAAACTATACAATCCCAATTAAAACGATGTTGGTGACTTTCACATCCCTCGTACTGTCCACCTACAAAATAACTAAAAATACCAAAATATTCTTCCCTCGAGAAATCATACATATTATGTATAAACATTTTGTGTTACGTACAATAATAACGGTGAAAATCAAGATGGCATCTGGTGAACCACCCTGTACGAAGATTAATTTAATTATCTGATCGATAGGTGATCACAACGTACGACATTATTCGGCTAATTAACTGCAAGACATCGGTCAGATCATGCTCACAAAACAGAAGAAAGGAAACTGGTTAGTTCCTAAATATTATAAAAAAGTCAACTATTGCAATCCTTAAATCTAAACATGGCATCAAAGCATTTGCATATGATAAAACATAATTCTATTTGCATCAGTCCCATCGGACGTGGAAAGAGATATAAAATTGATGACATCGATTCTGGGAATCGAGCACTACACCCTAATCACGTTGGGCGCGATCACAGTGAGTTATTCATTAACCTTCCCCTTCTATTGTGTTAATAATTCTCTTTTTTATAACGCAATTTGTGAGAATCGAAATTAAGTCACTGCCAACCCAATACATTATCAAATAAACGGAATTATGTTTTTTTAGAAGTATCCAATGTTGCATACACCCTGGTTGTTAATGCAATTGTGCATAATTGTCGTGGAGATTATCATATTCTTCGTGAAAGTGTTCCTGGACGGACTCCATATGAAACGCGACGAAATTCTGCTGTCGATTCTAACCGTACACAATTGGCTCCAAGTATTTTGTTTATTCCACAAACAAGCGCGACTGGCTCGTTAAATCGACAAGAAAACATCTCATCGATCCCAGTTGAAATTCATATTATAAAAAATTATTGTAAAAACGTAAGCAATATTGTAATTTATATACGTGAATAAAGTGTATAACGTGTCTGAAATTGCGTACTTACCTTTACCAAAATTTGTCAAATTCGTTTGTCAGGCAATTATAAAAAGACACGTGGAAATGTACGTAACCAAAAAAAGCAAACATAAATAATTGATCAAATTCGATCGCGATGGCGTTGAAATTGAAAAGAGACGTCGCTTACGCGATTGGGGATGACAAAAATAATAATGGGACAGATCAGCCGAAGAAAACCTTCTCCAAAGTAACGAGAATGTTAAACGTCTGTGTGGATCGATAAACGAAGCATCGCTTAACGTTATTACAGGCAGAAGCGGTTTACGTGGCTCTGATGTGTTTCACGACACACTGTTTAAGTTGCATCGCTTTCGAAGTCGGAGGTCGATCCTCTCCTGGGAACCCAATGAGCAAATCGGCGGCGTTCAATGCTCTCTTCCGGCGACTGTATAGTAATAATAATCGTCGCGATCACAATTTCATGCCAATCGATCATATTCGAATTGATAACAATGAATCCGTGTTATAAATTTAATAACAAAATTTAATCTGTTTCTCGTAGATTTGAGGATTATAGTACTCGTCACGAACATAATTGCCGGAGTGATAACCACGCTAATGATGACACTCGGCGATAAATACGACATTCCTTATCTGTATCTACCTTGGCTGGTGAATACGATGAAAGAAATGGCCCTTTGCGAAGGACCAGCCCTTATAGATTTGGCCAGTGCGCTTCTACCTAACGTTACTCTTCCCACAGCCGTTTTCACGTTCGTCACTTTCGTATTATACGGTACAAAGACTCTCTGGCAGTAATTTCGATTTTTATAACCGTGTATTTGCGAGAACCGAAGTTTCTCTTCTGTTCATTCAATAACTCTCGCTTAAAGGTTGACAAAAATGTAATTCGATTTCAGCCGAAGAACTGTGTATCTGGAACAACGTGCTTGTAAGATTCCAGCGGTGCTGGAGGGAATACCACGATAGGAAGCTTTCCAGTATGGAGAAAGTTAAAGAGGAAATGTTTGTCACGAGCAAGAAATTATATTTTCACGGTGATACCAATGAGAAATTTCACGTGGGCGTTGAGAAGTTGAAATCCGTACAAAAACCGGACGAATTCTCTAAAAATAATGACAATCGAATCGACGCGGATATTCGTTTCAGACCTGTTAAAAGTACTATCGGAGACAACAGCGATTTTATCCGAAATCAATTACCAGACACAACAGGCTAATTAATTCTCGAAGAATTGAGTAAACAATTGCCATTGTTAATTCTCAATGAAACAAGAACGTTAAGGATGTGGGAAATGTACCTGTTTACGATTTGATATACTAAATTATATTTTATTTTTATATGAGAATTGATTTTACTTAGTCAATAACCATTTGAAAATCTTGTACGATTTTATTTGATAATAAATGCAGAATTTGAACTGTGAGTCTTTGTACCGTACTTTCAGAAATAATCAATAAAAACAATTAGAATTCGTAATAATAACTCACAGTTCGATGACTTCGCACCCACTTCAATGGACTTCTCACTCTCAGAACGCTGGACACCTCGCAACAATAACAATTCTGTCCTCGAAACATAACCACCTTTTTCGTGAAGGTCGCCATTGCTAAAGTTATGAACAAGTAACAATTAGTGACACGTCTAACAAGATTCTTGTACGAAAAACATCATTCATGATATCATATCTCGTATTACTCACTTGATCTCGTTATGGCGATTATTTTCATACCATTCACTCGAAGAATTTCACAGTTCTGACACAGTTTTTTACTCTAAAACACAACAAACGAAATCACACACACATGACGTCACTTTTTGTAGATAACATCTCTGCCGGTATTGAAAAGGAACTTGACTACAGAAATCGATAGATCGAACGATCATACTTCGCGGTGAATAGATGTAAAAAATATATTTGATCCCAGCACGATATCCGATAGACGAATTGCGTGAATTACGCGATTTTTATGTAGTTTAAGGAAAATATCGTTAATTTTAGTTACAAACAGTTATTCATGCAGAAAAGTTTAAAACTGTAGCGATGCGTACNGCTAAAACGCAATAAACGAAATCACACACACTTGACGTCACTTTTTGTAGATATTGAAAAGGAACTTGACTATAGAAATCGATAGATCGAACGATCATACTTCTAAAAATTATATTTGATCCCAGCACGATATCCGATAGACGAATTTCGTGAATTACGCGAGTTTTATGCATTTTAAGGAAAATATTGTTAATTTTAATTACAAACAGTTATTCATGCAGAAAAGTTTAAAACTGTAGCGATGCGTACGCATAACCGACAACGTGCCGTAGGCCGTAAGAAGCGCATTCCGACTTTTAGTAATTATTATTGACAAATTTGCAGAAACTAATATATATCTCCAAAGAGAAGCTTGTAATTAATCTAATTGATACATTTATTGATATATACCTCAGTATATAACGAGTTTCTTCCAAAATTTCAGCAGCGGAACGGAAGACACTGCGCGCCAATTCTTGTCGCCATAACATCTCCATGCATTACATACATATATCGATATTTTTATATCTCGATATATNGCAACAAACGAAATCACACACACATGACGTCACTTTTTGTAGATATTGAAAAGGAACTTGACTATAGAAATCGATAGATCGAACGATCATACTTCGCGGTGAATGGATGTAAAAAATATATTTGATCCCAGCACGATATCCGATAGACGAATTTCGTGAATTACGCGATTTTTATGCATTTTAAGGAAAATATCGTTCATTTGAGTTGCAAACAGTTATTCATGCAGAAAAGTTTAAAACTGTAGCGATGCGTACGCATAACCGACAACGTGCGTAGGCCGTAAGAAGCGCATTCCGACTTTTAGTAATTATTATTGACAAATTTGCAGAAACTAATATATATCTCCAAAGAGAAGCTTGTAATTAATCTAATTCGTACATTTATTGATATATACCTCATTATATAGCGAGTTTCTTCCAAAATTTCAGCAGCGGAACGGAAGACACTGCGCGCCAATTCTTGTCGCCATACCATCTCCATGCATTACATACATATATCGATATTTTTATATCTCGATATATCAATCACGATTCTCTATTTAATTTTTCTTAATCATTATTAAATTACGTGATTCATTAAAATGAATATTCTATTTTTATAATTTGTAAATTCTCTTTTAATGAACGTATCAAACTAGCTTTTACTCTTTGTCATGAATTCACCGAAAATGTATTAAAATTAAGTTAAATTAAACGTTGGACGAATTACTGTGAATAAAATTATGCACGCTACATCAATGAAATTAATATGAGTACATACACTGATTCTGTTTTGCGAGATTATTCTATTCTATTCCAGAATTGAACGGACTCCCGCCAAAAGTAGGAAATGGCGGTAAAATGTCCGCGCACGCGCACGCGACGGATTCCTTTCACATCGGTGCACGTTCAATCTTCGCGTTCATGCTGTGCTCGACGCTCGTACAAGTTGCACGCGTGCCGGTAATAAACCGTTGTTCAGGATAACATAACGGTCGTTCCGCTGGATCTCCTCGAATCTGGCTACGTGAATTCACTCGCTATCGCTGGAACAGGACATCCTACGTAAAAGCATCCTGTACAACATCCAAGGAGCACGGTGAAAGCCTGTCCATCGTTAAAAAACCATCCAAACATCTCTTAAACGGAACGAAATCAAGGTACGTGCACTGTACTCGTACGAAACGTGTCCCAGATATCGTCGTTACGTGGTTAACTAACGTAGGAACCGATCGTGGAACGAAACATTTCTTACGTTCGTCAATGAATTCCCGCAATTTCGTCGACCGAAATCGTTTGATTTATTTTCGTACACGCGGACCTCCGAGGACGATGAGATCACGGTTTGTATTACCATCCTTTCCTTTGTTTACCACCACAGAAAAACAATTTGTTTGAATTCGTAAGTAAGCAGATGCGACGTGTAGCAGGCACGTGTGTGTGTGTAAGATTTAACGTACGAACAGGTAGAACAAAGTACGTACACATAGAACGCCGTGTCCCGCGTAATATACATGCACACGAATGTAACGGCCGGTCACGTGTTCAGTATTCAAGTATATTCGTATATTTGTAATACCGGACCGTGGTTAGGTGTGTGTGTGCGTGTTTATCGGGATCCATATTTTTGTGAAGGTTAGTCCGTCGAACATAACCTAGCATCGGGACGAAATTAGGTTATTACTTCTCGATTTCCAAGAATATCTGCCTGTCTTTACTTTCCGTTAACTGAAACAACACTCGTAAAGCAAAATTTATCGTACGATGTGATTTCTTGCGCAGAAACAGTGAATAGGAGGGTGAAGAGATAAAAGGAATTAATAATATGGGCAGACAGGCTTCTGTTATGTACATACATAGCTTGTTCGTTTTATTGCGTTTATGATACAATAATTCCGATATAACAAATAACAAGGATCAGCTAAAAAATATGACGATCATCAAAACATTATCCGAAAAAATGCATTTCGTTGAGGACACCCAGAGACACGTCTTGCAAGAATATATTTCATTGCTTCTTTCATTTGTTATCATTCAACTACTCAGCAAAACTGGATCTCTGAGTACGATCGATGCTCCTAACCGAAGCATCCTATTTATTAGTTCTTACACCTTAATGGACGAATTGTGATTCACAATCCTTTTGGATATAATACATCTTGTTGGGATGTGACCTCTCTTTTATTCGCTGTAATAGTTCATAGCAAAAGCTAAATTCATCTTGCAAACACTCAACGTCGTCGCTCGTATTGGCTCGAACAAGTTTACTGCTGTGCTACGCATATCGCAAACATGCTTATATTTCTAATTATAAGGCGATCCAATTATACTATTAGGCAACTATATTAGATTACATCGTTCTGTATTGAAATTCTTAAGCAAACTCCAACGAATATTGTTCCAGCTTCTAAAACTCGCGAAACACTCAGTTTACGTGAAATCAAATCGTCATCTATGGCAATCGTGTAAAAAAATGAGGCTTATGTAGATTATTTATTAAACGTACGCCTAAAGAGGCTGACTAGAACCAGCGACACTTTCCTTTACTCTTACATTAATTGACTAATCCGAATGCAAATAAAAACTGAGATGAACTTGTACTCTGCTCTACATATCAAATAGCTCTCCTTCTAAGTTATCTTGCACCCATGCGACTGCGTTCGTTGTACTCGGTACAGATCTATATATCTATAAGAAATCATTCCCCTAAATCTGAAAGTTTTCAACTAAGATGCATCTCGAAACTTCTTCACGTTACAAACGAATCTTACACTATCCTCTTCCAGCACATACGTGATACTTCGCCCAACTGTGTATATTTCCTTTGTTAGACATTGGAGATTATCCAATAAATTGTAAAAAACGTTGCGACACTTGAAGGATGGCTAAAACTTAGAATCCTTCCGTCATCTTGAGGACGAACCGCCTTCGAGGTAATCATTTCGTTTCTAACATCTTTAAAAAATACTCTCGTTCGTCTCAACGTCATTCCCTATTTCTTTGATANCCACGAAAGAGGCGGCGACGTCGAGACGCCTCGTTGGAATTGTTAGAAACGAGCTTTAGACCTCGAAGGCCTCCCACTGCTACGCGATCAACGCCGTTATCGGGCTGAAACGCATTATTTTGCTGAGCGAGATCCACGCCACCGAGGCAAGGGCGCACAACGTGACGCCGCCCCATCCTAAGTCCAAGCTCCAGGAAGTGGAGAATCGTCTCGCTTTGAGAACGTTACGGGGAACCGGTCCGCCGATCACGCCGTCCTCAGGGCCGTGCAGGATCCGCGCGCCTCGATCCTGGGCCCTCTTGAAATGAATGATCGTCAGGGTGAACAATGCAAACGTGGCTGGAACAAATTACAGAAAAAAATTAGTCTTAACAATCATTCTACCTTGCCAACAAATGCGTTAATGAATCGTTTATTGAATGCAATTTTTTTATTGCGTTATGCATTTTATTATATTGCCATAGAAATTCCCAGTAGTTGCAAACAAAAATTGTTAATGAATGGGAGAATTATTTTAAATATTACGTCAAGTCCGTTCGCTTCCGCTAGTATCGATACGTAAACGGTTGAATTTCGGGTGAATGAAACAATAGACTCGCTGTGTCTAACAACTAACAACTTGTTCTGCGGTCGACTTTGCTAGCGGCTGGAAATTCCGCGGTTACGAACTTTCCCTTCGGCCACAATTCGTCGCGTTCAGGAAGTTCGCTCTACTAACGCGATGATCATCTATATGTATAGTTGCCATGCTTATCAATGAACTCACCTGCTAGAAAATACATGACACCGGTAACGAGGATCGCTGATATCTGATGCCTGCAAAGTCCGAACAATCCGATGAGGACGGAGGTGCCTAAGATGATCAGGCAAACTAGAGAACAGGAGATGCTCAGATTTTGCATCCCTGCAAAACAATTTTTTTACCTCCATTTGAAGAAGAATAGATATTTTATGATTTTGTTATTAGGAATAGATTCGAAAACATGTTTTCAATGTTGGACAACGTTATTGGAAATTTTCCGATACGCGGCTAACGAGAAAAAGATTCAGTGACCGCACGTGACTGCGAAAAGATGAAATGCGTGGGAGAAGAAAGGAAACATATACCGTACTCACGATTCTGCCACGCGGCACGAATCTCCTCGTGTGCTTCGTCAGGCGTCAAGTAGTTAATGCACCTTTCTTGCGGGAAACCTACCTGACCCAGTAGTCGTATTTCCTCCTCTGAAACACGGGAAGCAATCAAAAGAACAGAGGAATGACGTCGCTTTCACGCTGGTCCTCGTTGAAGAGCAGCAAAATTGCGAAATACGCATACGTCCCTCTCGCCAGTGCCTCGATTTTTAATTAAACGATTTCTAAAAGTTCCTACCATACAAGCAAATTTAATAAAAAGAGACCTTTGTCAGGGAAAGAAATAAATTAAAATCGACTTCTATATGGAATGTTTAATAAAGCGACTTTATTTTCTATTCTAGACTGGTGTTTCTGGTCAAACTTGCTTTAGTTGAACATTAATTATATCAATATACGTTTACTTATTTCAGTGATATCTTCGATGATCAAGTTTGAAACTNAATAGACTCGCTGTGTCTAACAACTAACAACTTGTTCTGCGGTCGACTTTGCTAGCGGCTGGAAATTCCGCGGTTACGAACTTTCCCTTCGGCCACAATTCGTCGCGTTCAGGAAGTTCGCTCTACTAACGCGATGATCATCTATATGTATAGTTGCCATGCTTATCAATGAACTCACCTGCTAGAAAATACATGACACCGGTAACGAGGATCGCTGATATCTGATGCCTGCAAAGTCCGAACAATCCGATGAGGACGGAGGTGCCTAAGATGATCAGGCAAACTAGAGAACAGGAGATGCTCAGATTTTGCATCCCTGCAAAACAATTTTTTTACCTCCATTTGAAGAAGAATAGATATTTTATGATTTTGTTATTAGGAATAGATTCGAAAACATGTTTTCAATGTTGGACAACGTTATTGGAAATTTTCCGATACGCGGCTAACGAGAAAAAGATTCAGTGACCGCACGTGACTGCGAAAAGATGAAATGCGTGGGAGAAGAAAGGAAACATATACCGTACTCACGATTCTGCCACGCGGCACGAATCTCCTCGTGTGCTTCGTCAGGCGTCAAGTAGTTAATGCACCTTTCTTGCGGGAAACCTACCTGACCCAGTAGTCGTATTTCCTCCTCTGAAACACGGGAAGCAATCAAAAGAACAGAGGAATGACGTCGCTTTCACGCTGGTCCTCGTTGAAGAGCAGCAAAATTGCGAAATACGCATACGTCCCTCTCGCCAGTGCCTCGATTTTTAATTAAACGATTTCTAAAAGTTCCTACCATACAAGCAAATTTAATAAAAAGAGACCTTTGTCAGGGAAAGAAATAAATTAAAATCGACTTCTATATGGAATGTTTAATAAAGCGACTTTATTTTCTATTCTAGACTGGTGTTTCTGGTCAAACTTGCTTTAGTTGAACATTAATTATATCAATATACGTTTACTTATTTCAGTGATATCTTCGATGATCAAGTTAGAAACTTAATACATTACGAAGCTTATTAAGCGAATCGGTTTAGTATTCCATGTTACATTTTTTTTAATTAAATAACATGGTCCGGTTAACTTGGTACCAAGTGATGAGCGCATACCTATCTAGTTAGATTAACAAGTCTCGACTGCACGGAATAGTTCGACCGTGAGATGATTCGATATTAGATTCCGAATATGTACTATCGGCTCTCGGGACAGTAGAGTGAACTTGAACGTGAATATCCGTGAAATGTCAGGAAAACTGGTGAAGAAAGAAGGTCGCCTCGGAAAGTTAGGAGAATCGGGTAATAATAAATTCTGCGGCATAAATAGACTGACTCAAGTTCAGTGGGTCTCTGGGTCTCCTCACATGTGATACATTTCAGATTAGTTTCATATTGGATTTCAGATAATTAAAGACGGAATTCGGATCGTCGAATCGAACACAATTAGAAGAATTACATTGAAGAAGAATGCGAAAGTAAAGGAAGAAGTTGTAAATAGAAGTGATTAGCAAAATTCAACGTTTTGTAAGCGATGGAGTAGCAACACGTTCATCAAGAGAAAAAAACGAGGCTGTGTTAGATCGTATCGAGCTCTTAGATTTAAGTCAACAATTTCAAGCTGAGTCTCGCGAATGCATAAACGCGCACTGGCTGATTTAAACAAAACGATCCGTGCCTGCCGTGACCAGAAACCATCAAAGGAAGTTCCCCAAAAAAGAACTGCACGAACTAGTTACGCAAGCTCGCGTTTTTGAAGGTCAAGTTCGTTTGCTCGCAAACCGATTCACGAGTTCCCATTGAAAATTATGGACGAACATCGAAATAGCGATTTTTCGCTTGGAATTTCTCGACGTTTTCGATGAAACGAGGAAATTAAACGATCGTGACGTAGAATCAACGTCGATTGACCTCCCACGCGATCGAGAAGCTACTGCAAGCTCGTCGGAAGCGGACGAGTTTCCACTCGAAAAGTTCCAATCCCGATGCTCAAGTTTCTTCTATGACGATTCGTCGTGAAACACGAGAAGCTTTTTGTATGCAATTTTCGAGGCATTCAAGAAATTTGTCACAGGATTTTGTAATCGACGAGAAGCGGCCTCATTAGTTAACGAGGGCTTAAAACTGGAAATAATTGCATGGCTCGTTAACGAAGTGCACTGGTAGAAATTAATAATAAAATTATTGACTTCGTTGGCTTGCTAAAACTGATTGCGTCGTTTGTCATCGAAGCCGCGGAATTATTGGAAAAGGGTTTTTCAAGTTCCTCGAACGTGTAGACGTTTTATTTTTTTAATTGTGCCGTCTCTAAGCTCCGTTCATATAACGAGATTATGTCGTTAAACTAGATGATCCCCTCGCGTTTCACTACGATTATCCTTTTTTTTTAACGTTCCCTAAGCTTTGGTACAACAAAACAAATCGATACTTGGGAATATCGATTCGGATGCTCATTAGGGATAATCGTTCCCCCGTGTAAACCTACACTTCCACATTTCGCGATAGCCTCGTTGTTCAAATTAATATTTCATGTGACAAAATATTGGATTAGACGAAAAATTTAACTGAATATGCATGGTAGAACAGCCTT
The DNA here is from genome assembly GCA_019453355.1 of Ceratina japonica. Taxonomy (NCBI): domain Eukaryota; kingdom Metazoa; phylum Arthropoda; class Insecta; order Hymenoptera; family Apidae; genus Ceratina; species Ceratina japonica. Next base: position 94,776 of record SMSR01016167.1, on the reverse strand, counting down.
TTAACTTGTGATGTGTCGTTTAACAAGTAGCTCGTACGAAACCCTGTGCCAACCATTTAGGTAGTTACAATATCGTTTACAGTGCAGATTCGATTTTCCATTTTCCATAAAAGTTTCATTTGACATACTTACAAAATCAGAAAAACAAGGTCGTAAGTTTACCCGAGGTACGATCCTTATTTTTGACTGGTCGCATCCGCGTCACGCCCTTCGCTACTATGACTAACTTTTTTCTTATTCCCGAGAAAAACGACCCAATTTTCTGTCAGTAAGAATCCAGCTGTATTCCCTTATTAAATTCCACAACCAAACTTTCTCACGTTTGATAAGAATCACGATCGTGTTAAGAGTTACACAGTGGAACTTGATTAAAATGTTCGCTATTACAAGATTTCTTCTACCGTCAGTTTCTGCACGAGGAAAGAAATCGTAAATCCTTCGTCTCTTGCCTTAATTAATTGAGCAAAACTAATCTATCAGTGTAAAAAAGAAATGAAAAAAGCAGTCGCACCGATCGATCTCAACGAACGTTAGTAATTCCAAGCTTTCCCTGTTTGGTACGGTGAAAGTGATTGCTGCTTTCAACGTACAAGATGTTCACGGTCGTGGCGTGCGCCCAGTCGGACAGCGGTACGGTGTTTCAGATCGTAATCGACTGGTCGATAGCGTGGTCAGAGTCAAGGTGGTGTACGTATATATAGAATACAGAACGCGTTCCATTCTAATTGCACGTACTACTACATATCTACAGCTGAATTCCCCACGGATGTCTATTATTGAAAATTCATTACCATCTTCCATCTTTGCATAACAAAAACGTAATTGAAGAATGCTCGAAGTTCTCCAAAGAAAAGACTTCTTTAGCTTTTTGACAATTTCATAAAATAACTAAAAACTGATTGGTTTTTATCTAATCTCATGTATGTATATATATTGTTTTATACTGTTTGGATCAACTATAATTTTACTTGTTATTAATGGTCGATTTTTATGTTAAATTAACAAAACAACCAAAGGAGTGATGCAAAGGGTTTTCTATAATATAATTATTAGTGTAAAATCTGGTGACTTACCCGTGAGCGAAACGCACATGATCCAAATACCGCCGTACATCGGCGCGAGGAAGGTGGGTCGCCTGCCAGGGTGATGATTCTTGTGACCGGATTCCAGCAATGCCACCTGACCGTCCAGGTACCACGTGAGGGTGACGTTCGCGTGGATCAGGGCCTCTTTATCCCAGCTAACTTCCTCCCAGTGATCGGACATTATAGCACCGCATAACAGTCCCGTCGCTGAAACAAAAAGGGAATATTCCGTAAGAAATCGTCGAAGTCTTGTTACCCAGTAAAAAGTCCATGCTCCAGCTGTGGAGTCTTATTTCTTTTGTGGCAGAGTGCCCTCGATGTCATTAAGTCTCCGTAAGTCGGTGATCGACCCTCTTCCAACCCGCACGTTATTGGAACCATGTCGAGAAGAGTTATATCGTTTTCATTCAAAAGTGTTTGCACGATATTGAAATGGACATCTAAGACTTTAATCAAGTGTTTAAAAGCATTCTTTATTCTTTTTATTCATGGATATTTCAGATATTGAAAAATGCTTGGAAGATAGGCTCGTACATGGTCTTTATTGAAGAGAATAAGAGGTTCTTCAAGGACGGGGTAATAAAACTCCAAATGCCTGATCTGTGATAAAAAATCGAACATAATAGACTTCTCGGTAATGTTTCTCCTTGCACGTAAAGCCGGCCTTCTTTTAGAAATGAAATATGATAATTGACCAATGCAATTGTAAGCGTCTGACCACGCGCCGAGTCATACTACTTAAAGCAGTACGTCTAGGAATCTTGGCTGGTACAGATTCCACTGTTGGGAATGGATCTTCTCCGTTAATTTCCTTAAGAGGAAAACGATTGTGAACGGCGATAAATGCGAGGTTCTCTGCATTCATTGCACGCCACCGAGGAAAGAAAGGCTCGTATTCGCGTCACGGCCAGACCGCGCGTTGTAGATTTTATTGGATAAGAAATCCGGAAGCCGCTGTTGAAAGGAAAAGGAAAGGACGTAGAAATATTTGTCAGCCCTCGAGCTCTCCTTTTCTTCTCCGGTACAAAAAAGTGCACGATGCGATGAATTCAACCGGTGGTTGCTGACTTCTCTAACAGAGAAACTTACGAACTAAGAAGAGGCTTTGTTGTAACAAGTATATTTATTTTACTCGAAAAATTGTATTACATTCTATTTTATGGCTCGTGTTTTTTTATATTTAATGCCTTGACTCTGACATAGAAATAGCACACAGCGATCAGATACTTTTAAACAAATTTTACATGAAAATTGAATCTCTTTATTGACATAAACAATTGTAATTGTGTAATGAGGTTCATATTTACGATATGTAAACCGCTGGCTGAGGTATGCAAGTAAGGAGTTTATTCGTTCGCGCATTTATCCTATTAGAAGCTTTAAACATTGCCGGTCTTCAATGTGGCGAGCGGACTCAATGGAAATCTACTGAATTAGAAAAATCACATGCCCCGACGAAATATGAGGTAAAGAAACTTCTCTAATTGTTTCTAAGCATAATTTGCAAAAATTACAAATTCCAATCATTCCTCAAAAGGGAAATTCTTCTGATCAGTTAATCGCATAGTCTATACAAACAAAATGTGAGATTCTAATAAAAAATGCTGTTCATAATTTAAGATACGCGCGTCTAAGACATTGTTAAGACGAGAGGAGCAAGTTTATCCATCGAATCGTCAGTTGCGTAAGGTCACTGTCTCCGAGGACCGAGAAGCCGGCTCGAGGGAAGCGTACACGTTCAAAATGAAAAAGCGTTTGGAGGAAAAACATAGAAGATTGTGAAAACGGACTGGTATTGTCGTTACCTGCGACAGTGAGGGTCAGCGTGACGACGAGGAAAATTAGAAGCGGACCGGGGGCCCTGGGTACACGGGTGGGCTCCATCCATGCAGGTGGTAGTCGACCGCTGGCAGCCCACTGAAAGCCGCACGAGACCGCACGGACAGACGCCAGTTACGCACTGGGCGATCGACACCCCCGTACGCTACGGAGCACGCAGCAAGCAGTGGTGTTTCCGACCAAGTTTCCACCGCCTGCGAAGAAGGGGTGTTAAACGACCAGCACGCCCTCAACGTTCTGCGTCGAAGCTCACGAAAATCGACCGACGTACCACCCACCGCGACCGCCCCACCCGGATGCTGCGGACAACCCTCTCCGATGATCCTCTCTCTCTCTCTCCATCTCTTTTTCATTCCCTTTCTTCGCTTCCTCGGGTTGCATCTGTCCACTCTTCTTAGCCAAGGCTGAGTCCTGAGATTGTTCTTTTCACGGCCGGTCCCTCTTGCCGAGGTTTATTAAGGATGATGAGACGATTCTTTATCCGCATTGTCGGTCCCGTGATTGTTCCTTTGAAATCCTTCACTCAGTCTTTTTGAAAGGGGTGTTGAAGTTCCACGGTTCTTCTATCTACAGAACCAGATTTTTATATAGTTTTGTTTTGTTCGCCTTTCTAAAAAAGAGAACAACTAGTAGTAACGAGATAGATTTCTTAAGTTTTAATATAAGGAAACTATAAATAGATTCTGGCTATCGATTTGCAGCTGATGTTATCGAAGATTTACTTAGCCATGTCGTGAGAGCATCATATTTTTATCTCAATAATTGCTAGTTCAATTGTCTTGCGGTGGTCCATTAAAAATCAGTGTGGCGGAACGCTACCGAGGATCTTTGCTCGTTAGGAGCTTGTTACAGCATTTGTAGGGGAACGGTGATTGTCTCTTAACGAGCTTCTCTCACGATTGTTCTTATGCTGACGCGATACTCCACAGGCAATTAAATGCTCCCCTCTGAAACATTTGTTTAAACTCTACTCCATGCGTTTAGCTATGCAAAACACTACTTCCCTATATCTTCCTATGAAAAGCACCTTGAGGACTAGGATATCCTCCCAATTATTTTTTATTCGGATTTCAAATGAAATTAGAATAATTTAAAGAACTGTTTATATTTTTACAATCTTTATCTTCATGTATACAATATTTAGTATAGTTAATACGAAGCTTGCGAGTCACACGCAACTCGACTATTAAGAACAGGGGTAGCGATTCGAAAATAGAAAGGGAATACTTCTAGCCTGAATTCGTTGATTCCGTGGATTTCCTCTAGTTAATAAGCCAGGGTTAACGTTGTACCAGGAAGAGAAACACGTTATCTCTGCGTTAGAACATAATACGGTCTACTATTGGGAGAAAGCACGACACGTAGCAAGCGTGGGCGGAATATTCCGCACACGTATTAATTGCATCACGACATTAACAGTGCTCCACGTCCCCGTGGGCGGTTGATCAAAGAGCATTTTTCTCCAGTGTGGACCGATCATTGACGCGGATCGAATGCTGAACAAGTTGAAATATCGGTTCTTGAAAGTGCTTCGACCAGAACTATTTTATTCCTTTAGATTGTACAAATTTTAATCCGAGATTGTAAAAGTTAAGAATTCACAGCTAGATGGTTATGGGACTATGTTTCTGGTTTAATAATAAAGTGGAACAAAGGGAACGAATGCTGGAAACGAGAGGCGAACAAACAGAAAATTTAATTTGAAGTTGCAGAGTTTCTCTTAATTCCCAGACCTCTAAGGAACTGCGAAACGTAGATTGAGAATTGCAGTCTTGCAGCATAATTAAGTGGCGACAAGGGGTAACAAGACTCGTTTCCCGTTGCAGATGGCTGATGTAGCTGAGAGTGCGGCCTTCACCGATCCGGCGACCGCGATCTCCCACGGGAAGCGTCACCTGTTGGTACGGGATTACACAATGGCTGTGACCGCGTTGGAGCAGGCCTGCCAGATGCTGGCTGAGAAACACGGCGACACGGCGGATGAAATGGGCGAGCCGTATTTACTCTACGGCCGCGCGCTCCTGGGGCTGGCCAGAGAGGAAGCCGGGGTGCTGGGTGGCGGAGTGCCGGGCACTGATGTCACCGAGGAAGAAGAAGAGGAGGACGAGGAGGAGGGAGAGGAAGAAAAATTGAGCAACGTCGACGAGAAAGAAGAGGAGGAAGGCGATGGAGCGACTAGCGAGGAGAAGAAGGAATCCGGCGCGGGAAAGAAAGACGAGGATTCGAAAACTGAGAGCAAACCACAGGGATCTGAGAAGAAGCAAGAGAAGCCGGAGTCCGTTGAGAAGAAGGAAGAGAAGCCGGATTCCGCTGAGAAGAAGGAACCGGAAAAGGTAGTTAATGAGACTGACGATTCTAAAGTAAAGGATCAGACGGAAGGGAAACAGAAAGATGAAGCGAAGCCAAAAGATGAGGAGAAACAAAAGGATGAGGAGAAACCAGCGGCTGGTTCTAGCAAAGACGCAGGCCACTCTAATGGACCATCTTGTTCGCGTGAACAGAATGGAGTGGCTAACGGAGATGATGAAGAGGATCTGGAAAAGGAAGACGAAGTAGAGGAAGAAGTAAACAATTTGCAGGTACATATTTTTGTATTCATCTAAAAAATAGACTATATACATAATGTGTCGTGTATGGATTGAGAACGTTGAAAAAATGTATTACAGATTGCTTGGGAAGTGTTGGAACTCGCGAAGATTGTCTTGTTGAAGCGCGGTCAGATCGGTTGGAAACTCCTGGCCGACGCTTATCGGCTCCTGGGCGAAGTCGCGATGGAGGGTGGCAACTTCCAAGGTGCACTGATCGATCTGCAGAAGTGTTTGGATCTACTGCAACAAATCGAACCGCGAGAACCGAGGGCGATAGCTGAAATCCATTATCAATTAGCCCTGGCGCACTCGTTGGGCAACGAATTCGACTCCAGCATCGAAGAATTCAACAAGGCCACGGAACTTCTCGAAGCGCGGATCAAAGAACTTGAAGAGATGAAGGAACCGCCAAAAACGGACGATTCTTTCTATACTGTCGAAGGGGAGATTCAGGAATTAAAAGAATTGCTACCAGAGATCCGAGAGAAGATATCCGATATGAAGGACTTCAAGCAGGAGGCTTGCAAACTCGTGATAGAGAGCATCAAGAGCAAAGTGTCCGGCGGTTGTTCGAACGGCGCCGGACCCAGTGGCAGCAGCAGCACGAGCGATTCTTCGTCGAAGACCCAAAAACCTGCCAGTGACATATCTCACTTGGTGCGCAAAAAGCGAAAAGCCGAAGAATCAGAACCAGAAGCGGTGGTAGCGTCGCCGTGCAAAAAACCGACGCCGGAGAAAACTGTTTGAATGATACGTGTGTTTTCTTTACAAGACGTTTCTGACACGTTGTTGCTTTGTATGGTGCGGTGAGCAAGCGAAAATAAACTGTATCGATAAATGGTACTTTTAACGTTAGACTATAAGAAAAGAAGAAGTGATCCTGGTCAATGGACAGACCGCTGGACATCACCAACAAGATTTCAGATTTTTAATCAATTTTAGAGACGAGGCTTAATTTTAATTATTCAATAATCATTACGTCTTTGTATTTTATACCATTCATTTTCAGGTTTCTCTTCGTAATTTGTTTTACATATTTATTTTGTCTCAGTAAACAAGGTCTCTGCAGTGAACGACGTAAAACTGTCTAAATTATCGTTCCTTTTCGTAGTCCCTTTATATGACATTTCAGAACCTTAAGGAGTAAGGCTGTTTATGTATAAGTCTACTTATGTAATAAACGTTGCACATTGATTTTTTCTAAATAGTTTACAGGTAGGAATTGACCAACACGACTTTTTCCCAAAGATATCATTATTTTCTAAATTACAATATACATATATATATATTTATCATACAAACGCTTCGATATAACAATAGAATTTGTTTTGGCCAACGAGTCATCTTGCATTCTTTCAGGAACTTACAACAAGAAACTTTCACATAGTTCTGACAAGTTTCAAAGGCACGATGATTTACCAGCCAAATCAATATTATACTTAATCACACGTCTGGACGGATTGCGTTATTTAACTCTGTGCAAATTACAAAATTATATACACATCTATTCGCCTAAGAGTTCCTCGATATCGTCTTCCTTGTCGGAACTCTCCTCGCGTTGAATCTTCATTTTATAACCGAGACTCTCTAATACTCCGACGTTATAATAATAACCGAGATTTATTCCAGGTACTAAACGTTTTAACTCCTCTACAGTAGCGCGAGCCTTATCAGTGTCGCCTATTTCTATGTAATGCTGAGTTATGGCCGCGAACAGATCGCCGCGTCGAACGGACTGCTCCAAATCCGGACCATGCGATTCGAGTAGCTGTCGCACCTGTTGCATCGCGGCATTAGTTTCACCCCTATCGAACAGCCTGTAAGAACATTAGAAATTTTATAAACAACGATAGCTTTCGCAATTCAATGAAATAATTGATTAAATAGTGTCGATATAAGATAAACGTACTTCTTTATATCCAAGTAGCGCCTGATCGCAGCTATTCTGTTATTTACAAGATCGACGGCCCTCTTGTGAATCTCGGGGTCTCTCGTCGTAGTCACTTTGGCCAAACATCTCCCTGCCTGGTTCAAAGCGTCCAATGCTTTTTCGTAATTCTGGAACTCGTCGATTTCGACTTGAGCACAGGCAACGTAGAAATTCGCCAACAAATCCATGGCCTTCCCTTTTGAATAAAAGTTGATGATGTTCTTCAGTACTTCAGGTTGATTCTGCCAGTCTAACGATTGTAAATAATTTCCAGCCATTATGTAAATTTCCCTTTGTCTGGATACTTGAGCGAAGAAACAGATCTTCTCCGTGTCTCCAGATTTCAAGAGTGCTTTCATGGCCCTCAGTTTGTTGCCAGCCTGGGTGAACTTTTTGGTCGCTAAATGATAATTTCCTTGCTCGAACGCGATCTCGCCGATCCTTTCCAGTATTGATATTCGAGTCTTCTCGTGGTCCAGATCGTTGTCAACCTTGTCCAAGGTCATTTTCTCAGCTAGATCCTCGCTCAATAGAATATTATGCTTCTGCATCAATTCCAAAGCTTCGAGGTACTTCCTCCCTGTGGCAAGTAAATCCACCGCTTTCTCAATCTGATCGTTCTGAACGAAGTACTCTGCACATTTCTCTATCAAAGCGGGATCAGAATCCGCGTTTACATCCATGACAATCAGTTGCAGTGCGCTGTACTGTTTCGTCTTGAACGCGATGTCCAAAGCTTTGTGCAACAATCCAGCTTTGTGGTACAACAAAACCGATTTATCCGGTTGGTCATTCTCCTCGTAGTATTTCGCCACGTCTATCTGTGATTGCCTTGGAGCCAGTACAGCTAGGGGCCACAGTTCCTCGAACATGTCGTGCTCCTTGCACAACCGGATCGCGTTCGTATATGCTTTTGCGATGGTATAGAAATGAATCGCTTGAGCCACGTTGTTTTTTGACTCGTAATGAGCGGCCAAGTGATACGCGGAGGCGGCGTGGTTCGTCCGGGACACCAGTTCGCCGACTTCATCCTCCCTGCCGAAATAACAAAGCAATCGGGTCATAGCTAAGGTGTTATTCGCCTGTTCGTAGAGTTTCAAAGCTCCTTCCATGTCTCCGGTCGATTCAATGTACTGTGCATGCCAGTTCTTGATTTCTGGATCCTCGGAGTTGTTAAGATACGTTAATAGCTCTCTGGGTCTCGCGAGTAACATCCTGGGTACCTCAAACCTATGGCAGTCCGCCTTGGTGTACATCTCTATAGCTTCCGTTATTTTTCCTTCTTGCTCAAGGGCTTTCGCATAATTGTAATAACTCGTCTTCTCACAAATCTTATTCTCGTTACTGGCCAATTCTATCGCTTCCTTAAATTTATTTCGTGCCTCCAGTAACCTGCCTAATAAATCTAATCTCTTACCTTCACGAAACAAACGTTCAGCGTCGTTATACAATCCTAATTCTACGGCTAATATTCCTACTTTAGCTTCTAAATTTAAACTATCATCTTGCATAGCTTCTCTGAGGGCTCTCGCCGCCCTGGCTTGTTTCATGTGACCGAGACACAGGAGAGCCATGTTTAACTGCTTCGTTTTTACACACATTCGTGCGAGGCTCTTCCAAATCCCTTCGTTCTTAATCGACTTTATCGCCTTGAAAGCCTCGTCCATGTTTGCGACGCTAATGTGGAAGCTGAAATCCAGCACAGCTTTTTTCGTAGCCGAGTCGCATTCGCCGAGTTCCTCAAAATCTCGCATAAGCAGCTTCGTTATTTTACTGGTCCTCTCCGCGACCTTCTCAGAATTCAGGATAATTAAGTACGGAGTGTGAACGCCTAACACTCGGCAATTCTCGTCTTTGATGGGTTTTATATCCTGGACGACGATCCCGTGGTCAGACGTGGCGAACATTGATACCAAAACCACCGTCGTTCTCGACACGTCGTACTCGTTCTCGTTCGTTAATTTCGACTGCTTGGAATCTCTGGTCTCCAATCTCTGAGCTCGACAAACCAACAGTCTGGGATCTTCCACATCCCAACAGTGCGCAGTGACTAGCCTTCCTCTGCATTTGACGGCCAACGAGGTTTCGTCTTCATCTAAGTCCTTCGATTCAGAGAAATCAAACTCATGTATCTGATCGCTTTCTATGTCCCACACGTAGAGAATCGGACTGGGCATTAAATTAGCCATCGCGACGGTGANTTCGTCTTTGATGGGTTTTATATCCTGGACGACGATCCCGTGGTCAGACGTAGCGAACATTGATACCAAAACCACCGTCGTTCTCAACACGTCGTACTCGTTCTCGTTCGTTAATTTCGACTGCTTGGAATCTCTGGTCTCCAATCTCTGAGCTCGACAAACCAGCAGTCTGGGATCTTCCACATCCCAACAGTGCGCAGTGACTAGCCTTCCTCTGCATTTGACGGCCAACGAGGTTTCGTCTTCATCTAAGTCCTTCGATTCAGAGAAATCAAACTCATGTATCTGATCGCTTTCTATGTCCCACACGTAGAGAATCGGACTGGGCATTAAATTAGCCATCGCGACGGTGATCGACACGCAGCGACAATCGGCATTGCAGCTCGCCTCGATGATTTCTGCGAAGTCGCTGATCGCCTCGTAAGCTTGCATCGCTCTGGTGTGCAGCTTCGCTTCCCGTTTACTCAGATCCCAAATCTTCAGGATACCGTTCAAGGAACCGACTGTTAAATACTGCCCGGTGAGGTCCATAGTGATCGGCTCGCCTTCCTCAGGCAACGTCGGCAGCGTCTGAACGACCGTACCCTCCATCGACCGCAATTGTATAACGACAGGAGTGAGAATGATCAAAGTGTGATCGTAAATCAACAGTTTCTCCGTGTCGCAGCTGAAACTAGTGATCAAGGCAGTGCTCAAAGAGATATCCTTGATCATTCTGTAAGTTACTACTTGTCTACCGGACGAGACGGACGCGTATTCTTTGTTAACGGCGACCAGTTGCACTTGAATTTCAGTTTTCAATATGTGGGTCATGCCGTCGGTTTCAATTAAAATTTGAGTGGGACTCAACTGACTGGCGCAAACGCCGTCATTGTACGTCGCGCACATCGGTTGCTGATGTAATATGAAAACGTTAGTAATGCAGTTCACGGCGAGCAACGGACTTCGTAATAAAGAAGCACCCCATGTAAGTTGTTTCACGGTACCGTGGACGCTGCAAGATTCGGAAACATCGGGCCAGCCGTTTTCATCGCCGTCTGTTTCAATTTTCCGTTTCCATAAGTAAATTGTTCCCAGGTTCGTTCCCGCAGCTAAGGTACCTACGAAACCAAACGTTACTCATTTAACAAATAATTTATTTGATTTTCTGTATGGAAGAATCATTGTCGTACCATTACTTTTGCAAAAAGATATGCTTGTACATATTTCTTGGGGAGTGGCGATGCTCCCCATAATCGAATCCGATGGGGCGAGCACGTAGGTATCTCCGGTATGAAGATCCCAGCAACGGACGCCTAATTCGCCAGTGAGAATGGCTAAAATGTTTGCCCCAGCCCAACAAATCGCTGGGCTTGTTCGCGAGGCATCTGACCTACTGCTAAGCTTCACCTATGAACGAACAAGGTTGAAATTTATACACTATAACGATCATAGTAGAATAAATAATTAAATTACTTTTGTTAATTCTGTCAGCCGGCCTGTAACGGGATCAGCTTGAAAATGCTGTATGTTCAAACCATCGGTCATAACTATTAAAGAATCCCTGGTCTGATGATGTAAGAGAAACTGTAACGTGGCACCGCTTGTGCTAAGAATTTCTGCGCATTGTCCCTGATTGTCGACGAAGTAAATTACACCTCCTGTGGTCCCTATATAAAAGGCATGATTATCTTTCTGAGTAACAGCCGCTGTAGGTGCAGCTGTTCGAGGGCGCCAAGAGCTGAACATGTCCAGTGCTCTCTCGTCTCCTGCCACTGCAGCTCTTGCCAAACCGCTGAAAACAAATTTGGAGTAGATATAAATTATGAATAACGTAAAGTCAAGGAATTTGCTTACTCCACCTTATGTCCATCATCGATTTTGGTACGACAGTCTTGAATACTATTTGTGCAAAGGAGTCTTTCAGTTCATGATGGAACATCATTAACAGTTGACCTCTCGAGTCGATCTTCCAACCGACTATGGACCCAGCTGAGTCTGCAGACACCAGTCTTCCTCCGTGCTGGCTCCACTGTAGAATTGTAATGGCATCGCGATGGGGAGTGGCTATTAAGTTGAATTCTGCTGTGCCCGTATTGCCTGGCCATACCTGAAGAGCATTTTATTCTTAAGGTCTGTTGTGTCTGATGCTGAAGTATTTTTATGAAGTTGAAAGGATTACTTACCCGCAGTTCCCCGCTTTCCCATCCTACTGCGAGCCACCTCCACTCCGGATGCCATCCAAGGGCAGTTACTTGAGCGACAGAGTGTCTGGGTGATTCTACTTCCTGCGTAGGCTCTCCCTGATCATCATAAATCGTCACAAAACCACCCTTGTCCTGGGAATATGCAGCGACGGCCAGCAAAGGGTGATTTGCATGCCAGTTCGCGTGAGTGCTTATCGACGCGGTTTCAGGATTCTGCACGCGCGTATCGAAGTAGAGCGACATTGTCTACCTTCTCACTACCTACGTGGATTTCATAAAAAATATTTGAAGCTACACAGTGCTTTTGAATTCGTTCATTGAGAACTTCGTGACGGCATCTCGAGTTCTTGGAGTTATTTACATATTTTATTAAAATTCGTTTTATGAGTTTGTTAACAAGTTTCGCACGTGCAATTGTTAAATAATGGCACGATGGTTGACAAATATTTTAAGTAAAAAGATGTTCCCTGTCATGTTTGACAGCTCGGTGGCTTGTCGACAACAATTGTTGCCATAGCAATTTAAGGCCTTGGAGGCAGAGAGGTAATGAGAGTGCTCGTGCACGGGATTTGGGATTCTCATACAAGTGCTGCACCAACAAGCTAACTTTCGTAAGGGTCCGACTTTGATCACTGAGTAGATGCTGTTAAACAGTGGCAGCGCCTGTGAAATCGTTGAAACAGCGGATGAGGCCCAACTAAAAACAGTCGACAATTGTCTCTAATCATCGACAGAGTGATTTTTATTTCTAATCATTTTAGATAATTAGAAGACGCGATGGCGGCATTATTTGAACCACTTGTTAGTTCGTCCAGGTTCCGCGGGTGGAGCTAGGATCTTGGAGAGGAGCAGGAAATGGTGACTCTGGTCAGAACGTCGTTAGACTCGAAACAATGAGGAGGTGTGCGCCAGTGTTTTAGCCATGTTCCGACGTCGGTGTTCGCAATAGTGTCCGTGGAAAAAAATGTGGTTTGCAAGGGCCTATTTGTTGTTTCTCGCGCGACGGTAAGTCGAAGAAATTGGCATGCATTCGCTCGGCAGGACATTTTATGCTCGTGCGGCAATCGTGTGAAGAAACTGCGGTGGATACTTGTACGCGTCGGAGTCTGTGACACCCGCTGGCCCAATGGAGCCGCGTATTCTCGCTATCCCGTTGGCTTTGTTGACATTCGTCGTATCGGGTAAGTCTGATCGACTATCGTCGGCTAACTGCGACGTCTTACGTAATTTCAATGCAAAACTGTGTTATCACCATGAATTCTCCTGCTACATTTTATTATTAGAAAGTGATTTAAACCGCACGGCAGGTATCCGCGTACGAGAACGAGAGCCCAGACGTTTGTTACGGTTCACCATAAAGACAAGTTCTCGCTTGATTATTTTAGCCGCGAACACGGCCTGATTTCGTTTCAGCTCGTCCGACGTTTTATCGATGAAAAATGGGAAACATCGCCGCGTATCGGTTTACAGCGATCGCTACTATGTTTGCGTTTCGTCTAATCGTAGTAGTAGGCAAATATTTACAGGGCCATTCCGCGATTTTCTGTTTGGCAATCTCTTAACGCTAGAGATTACACCGCGTTTCACTCTAGATTCTCTATCAACGAACCGCGGAATCGGTCCTTGCCCCTTTTTTTATTTATTGCGAGGAACGCAAACTTTTAAAGAAAGCCGATGATCAAACGCGATCGGTTGGAAAACGTAGCGGATAGTAAAACGGAAATGATTTCTGTTTTCATTCAACGCAGCATAGTTTTATAACGTACAATTACTCCGCGAGCAGTTGTTTCATTGAATCGGTCGCCGTTGCGCAACTTCGAATTAAGTAATGAGCCGTTTAAGAATCAGGATGCTCGTAAAAGCGTTAAGGAAGAATAATAAGCGAAAGGAAGGTTGAGAGACCCTGTGTGTTTCGGCCGGCTATTATGGATGCAGAGGAGAATGTCGTACAAGAGGGTGATTCGGGGGTGTATTTCCGATTGCAACGATCTGGACGGAGACACATCCCTTGGTTGCATTGTGACAATAAACGAGGGCAGTATATGGCTCCCTTGATAAAAGTAACAATGAATCCGGCGGAGGTTTCAGCCAGCGGTGGAGCACACCATTGTTCTAACGCTGGCACCACGGTGGTGCTGGCAAAAATAAAGGTCTCTCCTCCCGGTCTTTCTCCCGTATTACGGATTCATTAAAGAGGTTGCACCGCTAGAGAAGCATTTGCGCTAAACAGTAAAAGCGAGCTATTCCAACAATGCGGCAAGCCTCTCGTCGCGATTTTATCGTCGTAAGAAGTGTGTGCATGCGTTAAACATTCAGTAGAAGCTGCCCACGCTAAAAATCAAACGCCCCGATCCTTTTTTTTCTTTTTCTTCTCCGGCTGACCATTTCGTTCGTCGCACGCACACGCACGCATATAATATATCCCCATGCATTGTCTCCCTTTATTATGTATATACTTTTTGTTTGGCTTCGATCGTTGCGTACGCGCGCGTCCGTCATAGTCAGTTATAAAGATCCATTTCCGGCTGATCGTCGCCGAGAGAAGTACATGTACAAACAGCGAAAGGGGTCTCGGAAGGGCGCGTTCCCCAAATAAACCAGTTAACTTTGTCCGCGATACGATTCCGGCGGCGTTCAGCAAACTGCGGAACAATTATGGATCCGTACAAACCGTGAAAGTTTGCTAACCGCGTGGCGGACCCTCGATCGCGGTTCGTCGAACTGTAACCAGATATTAATTGATTCCGAGGGGGGGATAAAAATTTGTAACTCCTCCTCGCGGTTTTCCGCCCCTCGTATAAGGGCTCGGGGACGTCCTCGAGGATCCGCTCTAACGCCGCTAGCCCAAATACGGAGTCGCGCGGTACACGTCCGAATATGTTCCATGTAAAGTGGTATTTACAAACGTGTGTACTTACTTTGCGACCGGTGTCGTAACAACACCTTAATAGTCGGCGCCCACGCGACTCGTATANGCCCCCGATCGCGGTTCATCGAACTGTAACCAGATATTAATTGATTCCGAGGGGGGGATAAAAATTTGTAACTCCTCCTCGCGGTTTTCCGCCCCTCGTATAAGGGCTCGGGGACGTCCTCGAGGATCCGCTCTAACGCCGCTAGCCCAAATACGGAGTCGCGCGGTACACGTCCGAATATGTTCCATGTAAAGTGGTATTTACAAACGTGTGTACTTACTTTGCGACCGGTGTCGTAACAACACCTTAATAGTCGGCGCCCACGCGACTCGTATATGCGTGCATATCGATATACAGGGTGATTTACCTGAGCCAGGGTTCCCCGCACCTGGAGGAGACCGATCGTGTTCGAGAGCACTCGGTTTTAGAACAGGAATCCGAGACGGCAACAGCATCGGCGCAAAAATCCATAGGTATACATAGTCACTGTTCAATTACGTGTACGTTATTAGCGTATTATCCTTGTTAGGCATTACGTCGTTTACTCGATTCTCATCTCCTCAGATGCTTCGTGGAACGGCACCTTGAACGGAAGTTATGGTCGTGGCACAAAGGAGATAAGAGGGAGCAGGACGGGAGAAACCCGGTTCCAGGAATTCATTTATCGATCGCAAAAGTGAATCGTAGATACGTACGGTACCGCCTACGCGTTGGCTTTTCTCGGCGTCGTCGCCCCCTTGTAACCCAGAGCTTTGCCGAGCGATTAATTAATTTCCTCGGAGCAAGGGTCCGGCCAATATCTCCTCTCTCTGCCCTTAGGTTTTATTAGTATTTATGGGACACCGCGTAGATTTGTCACGCCGCGCGATGTGTATATGTACCTTGCCTTCCTTCACGGTCTGTTCGTCACATGTCGAGTACTTTTACCGCGTTTCTTAACATTCTACCTCCTTCCCTTTGGCCACGGGCGTACGTACGCGAAACCCGCTCCGCGAATTAATCCGCGTTGCGAAAAAATTCTGAAGATTTATCGGCGCGCGGAAATTCACCCGGCGAACGCGTTCGGCCGTTTACGAGCTGAAAGAAACGAGGAGCACATAGCAATCATCGTTCTGCTACAGTTTTTAATCATCCTTCCCGGGAGAAACCGTCACCGGGAGATCATCTCGAGATCGTGCTTTTAAGGTAAAACACGGGCCTCCTCTCGTTCTATTTCGGCCGTTCCATAAAACTCGCGGAAACGCCGTTCGAAACAGTTCCCGCATCGATCGCGTGAATTTTATCTCCGGGGGGATTATCCGATACATTTAACTCGGCCGAGATAGGGACATCGAGACTCGCTGTAACTTTGTATGTACGCGATACTCTCGTTCCTCCTCTCGCCGTGCCTCCTTCTCGGTCTTTCGTGTTCCCGTTATGCCGCTAAACAAGACGTAACTCCGCGTTACTCCGCCAGCGCTTCCAGATTTCGATTCGAGATTTATGATTTTCATCGGGAAACGGACGCGTCCGGAGAATAAGGCGCGGTGGTTGTTCCCAAAGGCAGATTCACCTCGGCTCCGTGCGCCGGTTGCAATGATTCTCCTCTTGATCTATTTCGGTATGCCGTGCGGTAGGTTGTCGCCCGCGCTCATAAATCAAATAGTCAGACGGCGAACGGTTTATTTTCCTTGAGAATGCACTGTCCTGGCGCTATCGGGGCGCCAAATTTCGCACGTTCCTTCCTCGCTTTATTTCTTTTAGCCCCCTCCGTCAGCGGCCAGCTATGCACCTCGATCTCAAACGGGGCCCGCTCCGACTCTGAAAATACAAGTAGAAACGTATCACACGGCGTGGATTACTTCTGTCTATCGTCGAAGACGCGTTCGAAGGCTGCGAGGAAAGGTGACAGACCACCGTGAGCGTGAAACTGTAACCCAATAACCGTAGGACAGTGTTTCTCAATTTTATGGAAGCGATATCGATCGCCTTGGCCACTTATCGAGTAAATTCGTTGTTCGTCGCACTGTATCGGCTCCTCCATTCAGCCTATTGTTCTACGCCGGGCAAACTTCTACCACGGTTTTGTCCGCTCGCTTTTTCAATGGCTCTTTCTTCGGGAAGAAGTTCAGACGAGGCGCGTTGTTACCGGAAGATCATTAATTCGAGAAAATTTTCACAATTATCCGCGCATAATGCGCGCCCCTTTAAGGAACGAATTCTTCTTGAGGAGAGTCTAACGAGCTGGCTGGGATCTTTTCGAGCGCCGAGGATGAACCGATATCTTTTAAGCTCCGCTGCGTGAATGCGAATAAAAAAATGAAACCGTTCAATGCGAGAGCATCCTATTGTTAAATAAGACTTCGCGTAACTCGACCCGCCTGCCGGTACGTTCACGTTTCGTCGTTTATCAACCAATTCGATCCATACACTGCGATATAAATATTATGATAAAAATTAATACAATGTTTTATATTTTTAATAATACTCAAAACGACCTGTTATTCTTGGACGAATGCCTCAACAAGAGCCAGTTTATTTCCATAAGAAATTTGTAAAATACAACGTTTCGGCTCATTAATTTAATCGTCGTTGTAGATTAACACTTGATAAGGGCTTACAAATGAGCCGAAACGTTGTACTTTACAAATTTCTTATGGAAATAAACTGACTCTTGTTGAAGCATTCGTCAAAGTATTATTAAAAATTCTATCATTGGACGTTAAAATTCAAATACAATGTTTTATATTATTGCTGCTTGCCGTTTAATGACGCTGATACAAGCAAGGATGAGTAATAACGGCAAAGAAGATTGTACGTTTGCGGAGGACAGCTGAGATTGCTTAGATATCTCTTTAGGAATAAAATTCTGTTCATTGCTTTGTTCCGTAAGGGAAATATTTCACGGCCGCTATCGATTGCTTCGAATTAAACGGGCAGGGTTAGCTGGAAATCGGTCGCATCGCGTCCCATAAAATGGTTCCCCGCCCTTTTTCTCTTATTCCTTTGTCCTGACAAAGAATTATTCAGAAAAGATGTTGAATCGTTCTGCGTGGCGGTTGTGTGCTCGCGTAGAGGTATACGTGTAAGCGTCGTATCGGGCGATCGCGCAGCCTTGTAAAAAAAAAGAGAGAAGAAAGAAAGGAGAGAAAGAAAGGAGAATTTAGGCACTCGGGTCGGGTGTCTCGCTAAAGGGCTAAAGGGTGTCTCTGTAGGGTTGCCGACCCTTTATCTCCTCTCTTCTCTTCAATTATGTACTCTACGACACATCTACGGATCTCCCCTACTACGCCCGAGCCCGCAGCAATTTTTTCTACCTCGACAACAGATATTCAGCCACTTACCCGCGTGTGAGATTACTTACGGAAGACAATCGAGATTCGATGATGTTGTGGCTAGAGCGTTACCCCGTTACCTCCGGCTCCGGAACTCGTGGAAGAATTAACGGCAAACAATGTTCGTTTGCTTATAGCCAGCGCAGGTGGGCTCTATTTTACAATAGAACCACAGGATGCCGTGGTGGAACAGGGAGGTCCAGCTAGATTAGACTGCGAGGCGAAGAGCGATTTTGGTAAACCCGCTATACAATGGAGGACCGATGATGGGCAACCGATTAATTTTATTGGGGATAGTTATCGGTAAGGGCGTCTATGTTTTCCGACGACGCTCCCGTTTTAGAGACAGGTCTCCTAATTTTACCCTTCCTGTTATAGATCTCAGTTAGCTAATGGATCTTTGTATATAAATAGCGTTTATGGCAGTACTCTGGAATTGACCGGGAGCTATCAGTGTCTAGCTTCCGTAGACGATGTCGGGGCCATTGTGTCTCGAACTGCCACGATTAAAATTGCCAGTCAGTATTCAACTCGTCGCGTTCGGAAATTGAAGCGAACCGGGGTTTTATCGAATTTCGTTCAATGTTGAAGGTTTGCCAGGATTTGAAAGGGAGCCCCAGGACACTATGGTTTACCCGGGACAGATCGCATATTTAAGTTGTACGCTTCTTTCGATCTCCAGTTCGTTGATCATACAATGGTTAAAGGACGAACATCCGTTGGTACTTGACGATAGTAGAATGACGGTTTTGCCGTCGGGTGCATTGGAAATTGACGACGTAAATATGTACGACGTCGGCTCGTATAGATGTAACGCTAGCAGTTACGGACAATACAGGCTCAGCAACAAAGCACAATTAGGACTGTTAACAAGTGATATCGGTCGGTATAATTCGCGGAGAGGACTACAAACTTCCTCGTTGTCGCCTCGCTTTTTTTTTTCTTCAATCGTTGTTCTGTACCGCAGATCAAGAAAGTACGCCGCCGGTCTTTATTGCCAAGCCGTTGCAACAAGAGGCCATAGAAGGATCAACAGTTACACTTGAGTGCGCTGCTAATGGCTACCCAAAGCCAAGCATANGAAAGGAGAGAAAGAAAGGAGAATTTAGGCACTCGGGTCGGGTGTCTCGCTAAAGGGCTAAAGGGTGTCTCTGTAGGGTTGCCGACCCTTTATCTCCTCTCTTCTCTTCAATTATGTACTCTACGACACATCTACGGATCTCCCCTACTACGCCCGAGCCCGCAGCAATTTTTTCTACCTCGACAACAGATATTCAGCCACTTACCCGCGTGTGAGATTACTTACGGAAGACAATCGAGATTCGATGATGTTGTGGCTGTAGCGTTACCCCATTACCTCCGGCTCCGGAACTCGTGAAAGAATTAACGGCAAACAATGTTCGTTTGCTTATAGCCAGCGCAGGTGGGCTGTATTTTACAATAGAACCACAGGATGCCGTGGTGGAACAGGGAGGTCCAGCTAGATTAGACTGCGAGGCGAAGAGCGATTTTGGTAAACCCGCTATACAATGGAGGACCGATGATGGGCAACCGATTAATTTTATTGGGGATAGTTATCGGTAAGGGCGTCTATGTTTTCCGACGACGCTCCCGTTTTAGAGACAGGTCTCCTAATTTTACCCTTCCTGTTATAGATCTCAGTTAGCTAATGGATCTTTGTATATAAATAGCGTTTATGGCAGTACTCTGGAATTGACCGGGAGCTATCAGTGTCTAGCTTCCGTAGACGATGTCGGGGCCATTGTGTCTCGAACTGCCACGATTAAAATTGCCAGTCAGTATTCAACTCGTCGCGTTCGGAAATTGAAGCGAACCGGGGTTTTATCGAATTTCGTTCAATGTTGAAGGTTTGCCAGGATTTGAAAGGGAGCCCCAGGACACTATGGTTTACCCGGGACAGATCGCATATTTAAGTTGTACGCTTCTTTCGATCTCCAGTTCGTTGATCATACAATGGTTAAAGGACGAACATCCGTTGGTACTTGACGATAGTAGAATGACGGTTTTGCCGTCGGGTGCATTGGAAATTGACGACGTAAATATGTACGACGTCGGCTCGTATAGATGTAACGCTAGCAGTTACGGACAATACAGGCTCAGCAACAAAGCACAATTAGGACTGTTAACAAGTGATATCGGTCGGTATAATTCGCGGAGAGGACTACAAACTTCCTCGTTGTCGCCTCGCTTTTTTTTTTCTTCAATCGTTGTTCTGTACCGCAGATCAAGAAAGTACGCCGCCGGTCTTTATTGCCAAGCCGTTGCAACAAGAGGCCATAGAAGGATCAACAGTTACACTTGAGTGCGCTGCTAATGGCTACCCAAAGCCAAGCATACTCTGGCTGAAAGATGGTGTCGCTATAGACTTAGCGTCCCGTGAATCTAGGTACGCTCGAATCGTAAAAGCTGGGAATTAACAAGTCTGAGTCCCTCGTTTGTTCATTCAGGTACAGTAGAGTTGCTGCGTCCAGTCTTATGATTAGAAATGTCCAAGAAGTAGACGATGGCTCTTATCAATGTCGCGCGGAAAACGAGGTCGAAACGTTAGATGCAGCCGCTGATCTAAGTGTCCAGGGTATTCATCTTTTTGTCAACGTTTATTGTCGTTGTTTTTTTATCCGTTATCAATATCGATTTTACTCAGTTCCGCCGAGATTTACGAAGAAGCCGGAAGATAAGGTAGCTAACGAAAATCAAGATTTAGAGTTCGAGTGCGAAATTTACGGAAAGCCGAAGCCAAGAATTACGTGGCTGAAGAACGGAGAACGTATCACCTTAAGCGCTTACTGGCAAATTATACATGGGTAAATCATACAGGACATGACTCGTAATCGATAAGTGTAACTTCGAAAGTTTAACGAATCGTATTACTTCCAGTTACAATCTTCGAATAAACGGCCTATTACCGATTGATGCTGGGATTTTTCAATGCATCGGAACAAATTCCGCTGGAAGCGTGCAAGCCGCAGCTCGTTTAACAATTAATCAACCTAGTGAGTCTTTATCCATTATACGCGTCTCATAGCCATCCTTTCTATTATAGAACTCGTCATTCACCAGTTTGTTTTCATTCACCTATAAGTATACATACATTATTTTTATTTCTGTAAAAAGATTATAATTTATTTTCTTTCGATTTGTGTTTCTTCCTTTTTAACGGTGTTGCATGCTAACAAATTCAGAAAGAGCGAATTCCCATAAACCGACGACCTCGAAGACAGTTCCTAAAAAGAAGTTCTTGTTGCACCGGCAATTGTACAATAAAACGTGGCAACACCCGAGCACGCTCCTGGGGCACACGATGTCCGCGTTCACGCCGAACCCGCCACTGTCCATCAGTCCATCGGACGATCCCGCCGATCTCCCCGGGCCCATTAAGTTTCCCAACTCCCTTTACGATCCACAATCCCATTTTCTAGATGACACGGAGAGCTTCGAGTCGATAGATGGAAGCGTCCCGTCAGCACCAAGGAATTTAAGTCTCGTCATCGTCACCGCCAGATTCGTAACGTTACGGTGGCAAGAGCCCGAGATTACAAATGGAGAGATTCTATATTATTATATTTATTATAAGCAAGAAGGTATTCAAAGGTAACGATCATCGCTAACCGATCTCGTCAATCAATTTCTCGTCTGACGCTCGAACCTTGCAGAGAACGAGTCATAAATACGCAACAAAAATTAGAAGCAGTAATAAGAGGTTTACAACCGAGTATGACGTATCAGTTTCGAGTAGTCGCACTGAACGAGAAAGGTCCTGGAAGCTCTAGCGAAGTATTGCAAGTTACCACACTCACCGAGGTCTGTCTATAATTACGTCAAACCGCCTTAATTATTATAATGTACCGAATTTTTGTATCACCAAAGAGTTTTAAATTTCGATAGGCCAATGTTCCTGGACCTCCATTGAACTTAGAGGGTCATGCCACGAGTAGCGTGAGCATTGCAGTGTCTTGGGAGAAGCCACAAATTGTTAACGGCAGAATATCTAAATATATAATTACTTATGTGGAGGTGCGTTAAATATTAAGTGAAAAAACTAATACAGAAAGGTGATTTTAATGTTGATAATGATTCGTCTAAAGGGTGACAATGAAGAAATAACGCGTGAAACTACTAGTACCATGCACGAATTAGTAGATCTCGTGCCTTATACAGAATACAGTATTAAAGTTCAGGCTGTAAACGAGAACGGCCCTGGTGTATTCAGTAGAGATATCGTAGTCCGGACGTATAGCGCACAACCTACTCAGCCGCCACACAACGTTACAGTAGAGCCAGTCAGTCCTACAGTACGTGTCGTAACTACTTCAATTTGTATGAAAGGTCGAACGAAAGTGTATCTTTATATAATTCGTTTTACAGAGTATTATAATAAGATGGGAACCACCGCTGGAAGGACAGAATGGGATTGTCACCGGTTACAAGATTCGTTACCGGCGACACGATCGAGGATCGCAACCAGTCACTATAACAACCGAGGGAAATCAACGCTCGCGAGTGCTCACGGGACTCGAGAAGCACGTCATATATCAGGTTCGTATATGTGCCTTAAACGTGAACGGGACCGGGCCTTGGACCGAATGGATACAGATCGAAACGTACGAAACGGAGTCCGACGAGAACCGAGTGCCAAACACGCCCAGCAATTTAAGGACGAAGGTGATGTCGGATTACATACAAGTCTTCTGGAACCCACCGAAAGATCAAAGTATTAAAGTAAAAGGGTATAAACTTGGATGGGGGAAGGGAGTTCCCGACGTCGACGTACGACTTCTCGATGGAAAGGAACGCTCTTTTACGATAGACCAACTCGAGCCACTGACAGAGTATGTAATATCGTTGAGAGCGACGAACGACGCTGGGGACGGCCAGCCGGCGTACGCGAACGTGAGAACTGCAGAACGTTCTGTATCTGAATTTTCTGTGCCTTTGATACCTCCGGTCGGCCTTAAGGCCGCAGTGCTCTCCGACACAACGGTCGTCCTCTATTGGACCGACACGACTTTGCCGAAGACTCAATTCGTTACGGATAATCGATATTACGTTGTGCGTTACACGTCGCACCACCATAGTAGCAACCCTCGTTACAAGTACTTCAACTCCACCGATCTGAATTGCATGATAAACGACTTGAAACCTAACACCTTGTACGAGTTCGCGGTGAAACTCGTCAAGGGCAAGCGTGAATCACCCTGGAGCATGGTCGTAACGAATCAAACTCAGGAAGCCGTGCCCAGTTCAGCGCCTAGGGATTTGATGNTTCCGCCGAGATTTACGAAGAAGCCGGAAGATAAGGTAGCTAACGAAAATCAAGATTTAGAGTTCGAGTGCGAAATTTACGGAAAGCCGAAGCCAAGAATTACGTGGCTGAAGAACGGAGAACGTATCACCTTAAGCGCTTACTGGCAAATTATACATGGGTAAATCATACAGGACATGACTCGTAATCGATAAGTGTAACTTCGAAAGTTTAACGAATCGTATTACTTCCAGTTACAATCTTCGAATAAACGGCCTATTACCGATTGATGCTGGGATTTTTCAATGCATCGGAACAAATTCCGCTGGAAGCGTGCAAGCCGCAGCTCGTTTAACAATTAATCAACCTAGTGAGTCTTTATCCATTATACGCGTCTCATAGCCATCCTTTCTATTATAGAACTCGTCATTCACCAGTTTGTTTTCATTCACCTATAAGTATACATACATTATTTTTATTTCTGTAAAAAGATTATAATTTATTTTCTTTCGATTTGTGTTTCTTCCTTTTTAACGGTGTTGCATGCTAACAAATTCAGAAAGAGCGAATTCCCATAAACCGACGACCTCGAAGACAGTTCCTAAAAAGAAGTTCTTGTTGCACCGGCAATTGTACAATAAAACGTGGCAACACCCGAGCACGCTCCTGGGGCACACGATGTCCGCGTTCACGCCGAACCCGCCACTGTCCATCAGTCCATCGGACGATCCCGCCGATCTCCCCGGGCCCATTAAGTTTCCCAACTCCCTTTACGATCCACAATCCCATTTTCTAGATGACACGGAGAGCTTCGAGTCGATAGATGGAAGCGTCCCGTCAGCACCAAGGAATTTAAGTCTCGTCATCGTCACCGCCAGATTCGTAACGTTACGGTGGCAAGAGCCCGAGATTACAAATGGAGAGATTCTATATTATTATATTTATTATAAGCAAGAAGGTATTCAAAGGTAACGATCATCGCTAACCGATCTCGTCAATCAATTTCTCGTCTGACGCTCGAACCTTGCAGAGAACGAGTCATAAATACGCAACAAAAATTAGAAGCAGTAATAAGAGGTTTACAACCGAGTATGACGTATCAGTTTCGAGTAGTCGCACTGAACGAGAAAGGTCCTGGAAGCTCTAGCGAAGTATTGCAAGTTACCACACTCACCGAGGTCTGTCTATAATTACGTCAAACCGCCTTAATTATTATAATGTACCGAATTTTTGTATCACCAAAGAGTTTTAAATTTCGATAGGCCAATGTTCCTGGACCTCCATTGAACTTAGAGGGTCATGCCACGAGTAGCGTGAGCATTGCAGTGTCTTGGGAGAAGCCACAAATTGTTAACGGCAGAATATCTAAATATATAATTACTTATGTGGAGGTGCGTTAAATATTAAGTGAAAAAACTAATACAGAAAGGTGATTTTAATGTTGATAATGATTCGTCTAAAGGGTGACAATGAAGAAATAACGCGTGAAACTACTAGTACCATGCACGAATTAGTAGATCTCGTGCCTTATACAGAATACAGTATTAAAGTTCAGGCTGTAAACGAGAACGGCCCTGGTGTATTCAGTAGAGATATCGTAGTCCGGACGTATAGCGCACAACCTACTCAGCCGCCACACAACGTTACAGTAGAGCCAGTCAGTCCTACAGTACGTGTCGTAACTACTTCAATTTGTATGAAAGGTCGAACGAAAGTGTATCTTTATATAATTCGTTTTACAGAGTATTATAATAAGA
Organism: Ceratina japonica; assembly: GCA_019453355.1. Taxonomy (NCBI): domain Eukaryota; kingdom Metazoa; phylum Arthropoda; class Insecta; order Hymenoptera; family Apidae; genus Ceratina; species Ceratina japonica. The sequence goes on along the minus strand of SMSR01016167.1, from coordinate 69,698 downwards.
TGGGAACCACCGCTGGAAGGACAGAATGGGATTGTCACCGGTTACAAGATTCGTTACCGGCGACACGATCGAGGATCGCAACCAGTCACTATAACAACCGAGGGAAATCAACGCTCGCGAGTGCTCACGGGACTCGAGAAGCACGTCATATATCAGGTTCGTATATGTGCCTTAAACGTGAACGGGACCGGGCCTTGGACCGAATGGATACAGATCGAAACGTACGAAACGGAGTCCGACGAGAACCGAGTGCCAAACACGCCCAGCAATTTAAGGACGAAGGTGATGTCGGATTACATACAAGTCTTCTGGAACCCACCGAAAGATCAAAGTATTAAAGTAAAAGGGTATAAACTTGGATGGGGGAAGGGAGTTCCCGACGTCGACGTACGACTTCTCGATGGAAAGGAACGCTCTTTTACGATAGACCAACTCGAGCCACTGACAGAGTATGTAATATCGTTGAGAGCGACGAACGACGCTGGGGACGGCCAGCCGGCGTACGCGAACGTGAGAACTGCAGAACGTTCTGTATCTGAATTTTCTGTGCCTTTGATACCTCCGGTCGGCCTTAAGGCCGCAGTGCTCTCCGACACAACGGTCGTCCTCTATTGGACCGACACGACTTTGCCGAAGACTCAATTCGTTACGGATAATCGATATTACGTTGTGCGTTACACGTCGCACCACCATAGTAGCAACCCTCGTTACAAGTACTTCAACTCCACCGATCTGAATTGCATGATAAACGACTTGAAACCTAACACCTTGTACGAGTTCGCGGTGAAACTCGTCAAGGGCAAGCGTGAATCACCCTGGAGCATGGTCGTAACGAATCAAACTCAGGAAGCCGTGCCCAGTTCAGCGCCTAGGGATTTGATGATTCAAAGTATCGAAGACCGTCCAACGTCAGTTTTATTACGATGGCAACCTCCGAAACAACCGAACGGACCAATTACAGGTATGTGAATGATATCGGTATATTAATTACGACGTGTAACAAACGAATCGTTGCAGGATATATCATTTTTCATACAACTGACAACACCAAGTGGGATCGTGATTGGTTGATCGAGGCCGTGATCGGAGACAAGACCGAGTTCATCGTAAAGGGCCTCCAGCCAAGCACAACTTATTACTTTAAGATTCAAGCACGGAATTCGAAAGGATATGGGCCATTTTCTACGACCGTCCCATTCAAAACACCACAGAGTAAGTACTTCGTTCAGAAATATGTGTGCACGCAGTCTACGACATCTGATTGAACGGTCGTGTTTGTTCATTGTTGCGTACTATTCGTTTTTATCTTCTGATATTGTATGTAAATTATTGGTGTTATTACATTTTTTGTTTATTTCAATGCTAGGCAGTGGCATGGATATCTATGATCAATTGCATGATCGAGGTAAGACATCTATCTTCCGTAGTTCCTTCCTTACATAGCATGTAAAGTAGCGAGCGATGAAGCAACGTGAATATTGCATTTAATGAACATACATAATTCTTACATTAATTCGAACGTGACGGCAGTTATTAGATAAACTGACTTCATTTGCAGACGGACGAGGACTTTCAAGTATACTGATCTACATTATCGTGGGTTGTTCCATCGTCCTTATCACTGGCGTAGCAGTGGTAGTCGTTGTTATATGCTGTAAGCGAAGTCCAGATACACCCGATCGTAAGAAGGGGTATATGAAAGACGTGAATCAAAAGACAAACATCAAGCCACCGGATTTGTGGATTCATCATGACCAGATGGAATTGAAAGCTCTTGAGAAATCGTCGATAAACGGAGAGGCGTCGACCAGCGGCGTGACTAGCAACACTTTACCGAGGTCAAACAACCAGGAGTATACTCAGGACAATGTTCACGGCAACTCTAGTTCACTGGACAAACGTACTTACGTGCCAAGTTACATGGGTAAGTCGTACGCCCTAGAATCTTGCTATAAAACACAGAATATATCTGCACAGAATTTTGTTACGTTTCGACATGATACACAGTTAAAATGTTTTCATGATTTCTCGTTAATTCTTTGGTCGATCGCACGAAGATTTTTCCTTATTTTCTTGATTTTCGTTCACGGTTTTTGTTCGCTCACTCGACATTAGGTAACACTGACGAGAAGTGCTCGACCCTGAATAGGCAGCATAGTCGTGGGACCCACAAACCTAAACTCATTACACTTCCCGTTGACAGTGCATCTTTACATCAACGTAAGTAACAGTGAAAGTAAACAGAAAGATCAATAATAATTCGTTCTATTTTATACTGTCGGTCGTCTCGCGATCAGTTAATCAGACGAAACGTCTTAAGCTGTATAACAAGTACTTAACTTGTTACAGCTATAGCGACGGCCACACCGATCGTGAACACGAGTATGTCGCAGCCGACGATTCACACGTCGTGCGGCGATACGCCGTCGGTGAGACAGAATTATCCTCGAACAGTAGCGCAGTACAGCTTAAGTCGAGCGCACATTACCTTAGAGCCAACCCCCGAATCGAGCCCAGATTCGTGCAACATCTCGACTTCGTACGAGCCGATGCAAAGCCAAGTAAGAATATTTAAATCCAACCGAGAAGTTCCTCTCTGTAGAAAAAGTTTATTCTCACGTAAATCACTCTCTATCTACAGTCATTATCATACGGCACAAGTGGCCAGTCGTACACTGGAAGCACTCAGTACGCCTCGGGCCATTATAGTAACAGTAATCAACCGTCAAGTACCAGCAGCGTAACTGATGGTGGTAGCGGTAGTAAGAGATTGCAGGGACATCCATTGAAGAGCTTCAGCGTGCCGGCACCGCCACCTCAGTCCGCGCCTTCGACGCCAGCCCAACAAAAGCATGGTGGTGAGTTTTCGTTTCTACTTTTTTAATTAAACGATTGCCTGTGATAACTGTATCTCGATTGTTTTAATTTTATATAGTTTCTCAAGTAACTGTAAGACCGACGATGTCTGGAAGCCCGTATAAGAAGCCGCAAAGTACTACGCAATTAGCGAAGAATCGACTAGCCTCGGTCTCGAACCCGGTTCATACTTCGGAGGAAGTCGAACGATTAAAGGTAACATTTTAATTAATCATTTATTGCACGGTACGCTAGAAGAACAAAGAAGATACTGCTGTCTCGTATCGTAAAAGATGCTTTAATCTATGAGTCGATTCTACTAATTACTATTTTTTATAGCCTTCTTACAGTACAGAAGAATTAAACCAAGAGATGGCTAATTTAGAGGGTCTCATGAAAGACCTGAATGCCATAACAGCATCTGAATTTGAGTGCTAGAAGGGGTTGTTAAACCTTGTGCCATCTCAATTCGATAGACTGCAATGATACATTCTCAATGTTAGTACCTGAGAGACGAGTGTAACGGCCGTGTTACACATCGGAACTCTTCGAAACGCGAACGTTTTAAAACACGCATAAAAATGAAATACAATTGGCAGAATGAATCGATGGCCGATGAACGGCCTGGGTAGTTGAACTTCCCGAACGGTTCGCTTCAAATCCCATTTTCTAATCCCAGTGAAATATCGGACTAAAACAAGTTTTCTCCTAGTCAATTTGCTTTTTTCCTCCGGTACTAACGTTGTCTTTTTTTACGTTAAACTGCAAAGTATACTTGCCAATGTATTTTGACACTGCCGCATTCTTGTAACGAGCTTTTTACAAGAACGGTGAGTAGTACGGTACGAAAGTGTTTGACGAGAGAGAATCGGACGGACGTTTGAGACGGTGTACTATGTTTTTGTGCATGCGGTGCGTGCAAGTTGATCGACATGAAATGAAATTGATAGGTACGGTTTATCAATGATTTTTTTTGTGCGAGTAGGATACGTTGAATTAACAATCTGAATGGATTCGTAACGGAGGAGAGACGGTCTTGATTCATGGCTAATATTGAGATTATTTTTCACGTGTTTCAATAGAAAAGAAATGACGAGATCTTGCCTAAACGTTTAAACAAAAGATTCGTACTGCATCCAAAAGCTCGCGTGTTCTTCGCCACGATTTTGTAATTTACAACTCGCAAGAGTAAATTTTCTATATCAGTAGATATCGACTGCCATACTTACGCTTAAGACGGCGGGATCACGTGAGCATCTTTAACGAACAAATTATTCGTTTCGGACGATGGAAATACCTTTTCTATTTTTTTATATATATCCGTCAGAATTTTTCTTCCGTAACGCCGCAAACAATTTTTGATAATAGGTTTTACACGGTACAGTACTTTCGAGTTAGTTAATTTAGTATTAATCGTTCGAAGCAAAAGGGTATCAAGGAGTTTCGCTAATTACAAGTCATAAACGTCGCCTGTGGTCTTATAAATTTAAACAGGCTGAGATTTTCATCTATGACAAATCTTTTTCGACACTCTTTATCGGCCTTAAAACAACTGGATAAGTCGCTCTGTGGTCAGTGGCTTCGGCAGCTTGCTAGGAAACTCCGTTTTCACTTTTTATGCAACAATAATTACTAGCCTGCGGATTAAAATCGATTAAAAAAATCCAGTCCCATTTATCATTTAAGTATCGCAGTATGTACTCAGCTTTTGATACTTTTATACATCAGATCGCACATTGAACTTTTCTACAAGCCGCATCGAATTCGCAGCCTAATAATTACTGTGTACTTTTAATGAAACAGTGTAGTATTACGATCTCATTGAGAAATTATTGTAGTTACAAGTGAACATCGAGTATGGGTATTATTAATAGGCTGTATGGCGCACCGAGAAATAATTTTGAATTTCGCGCGTAAGCCTCGATTTTAACGAGGCGTTCGATGAGCGAGCCTCGCGTCGATACTATTTACGACTTCGATAGTTCGTTTTAACTTTAAGTGAGCATTATGTTTCTAACGTCCAGTTAAGATATCTACGTGCATCGGTCTAATTAATAGAATTCAATTCGTGTGTCGTCTTCTGAGAACATTGGGACATTCACGAGTCGTTATTTGTAAGTAACTAAACTATTTCGTTTCGCGATTCTGTACAAGATTCGTGCACAGCTATGACGACTTGTGGCTCGTGAATAGGTTGCAACAATTGTTCGAATCTTTCCACCATTCGAGAACGGTATTACGTACAGTAATTAACATTTTTTTAGAGCATATCCGTCGCAGATATATATATATTTCCTTCCAAGTCGCTGAGANGGAGAACATTGGGACATTCACGAGTCGTTATTTGTAAGTAACTAAACTATTTCGTTTCGCGATTCTATACAAGATTCGTGCATAGCTATGACGACTTGTGGCTCGTGAATACGTTGCAACAATTGTTCGAATCTTTCCACCATTCGAGAACGGTATTACGTACAGTAATTAACATTTTTTGAGAGCATATCCGTCGCAGATATATATATATTTCCTTCCAAGTCGCTGAGAATTTGCTACGAACATTTTCTACACGTTTTGTCACGTGCTAGACGTATATATACACGCATACGCGCGCGCGAACAAGTCTCTTTAGTATTAATAAAAGAAAGACTTTTTGAGAGAGGGTAAAGCAGGATGAAATAACAATTCTAACGCGGATTGGACGCGATCAGATAATTTCGCATAGTAGTATTAAGTACTATACCACCTTTTTAAGCACTTTTGTATTTTCTTAACGTTGGATATGATAATTGTACAAAGGTACGGACAAATGCACCAAGGTTTCCCGTTGCGGCAAAGCCTAATTAATTCAGATAAATAGTACAAAGCAATATGTGATACTCTTTTTCTCCGCGAGAATCAAACGCGAGTAGCCGTTCGCTTGGTCGGGAGTATTACATATTACTCGAGACATTTGCCGGTAGACGGGAAAGGGAAAATATACATATATATATAAATATATATATACCACTCGTTTTTGAGCAACGCGAATCGAAAAACAAGTTCTTTTTATCGTCGGCTTAGCTCAGGTTAGACAGAGTCATTCGGATAGTATTTAAGCACGCCGTGCACGATTCATTCCCTTCACCGATCGATTCGATTTCAATGTTGAATCATGCGAAAACAAAGTGGGCTGTACGCTTGAACGGTGCAGGAATATAATTCTAAGTATTTTATTATTCGCTTCGAAATTCGACGGTATTTTCTAAACGTTTTTAACGACTGCGGCATAATGCGAGTTAGCGTGAGCCAGGTATGCGTGCGAGCTACACTGATTAAAAAGAAGAACAGCTTGTATATTAAGTATAGAAGATAAAAGTATAAAAGTTTGTAACTATCTCGCGGTCCTCGGGAACGATCCTCGGGATCGTTGGAGCGAAGGTAAAGAAATGAATAGAGGGCCTATACGGAAGGGCCTGCGAAAATATTTTACCACAAAAGTATAGTAGATATATATATGTAAAGTATATATTTATCTATGTAATTATTATTTATTGATTTCGATGTAAGCTGAGAATAACGAGGATAAAATGAACACATTGCGAGATGCTAGAGGCTGGTTGCTTTCGATCATTTTCATTCTTATCGTCATCGTCATTGTTCTTCGTGTCATTTTCTCTTTTCATTGTCTTCTCTCTGATCACACACAAAACTCGGTGTCTCGATATTTGATAATAACCGAGACCAAGGGGAAAAAAAAAGCTACAGGCCACTGATGTATATAGATAGATAGAACACCGCCACTTTATAAAATTATTAAGTATTTATATACATATATAAATATAGCCAATATCGAAATATAATTATTATATTTGTACAATACAATATCTCGTAAGGCAGCCATCTCCAATGAAACATTCATTACAAGTGTGTGATAATATTTGTAAAACTTGATATCCAATAAACACGATCTTATGTTCTTTATAAGTCATTTACCAGGTTTTGGTAAGACTCGATTTAAGAATCGGGCTGTGTTTATTGCTGACATTTTCGGAACATATTTCAGTTCTTTGTTTTCTTTATTATTTAGGAAGAAGAGGAACCGTCAAAGATATCAGATCCTCTATCCTCTTCCCTGTTCCGCATTCTGAAATATTATCGTAATCGCATCGAAATAAACCGAGCGAGGAGTTCCGCTGATCGAATCTCCCGCCAAACGATTACGGGGCGACTCGCCGTGACGGTGGCGCCACTGCAATGGCGTTTGATACCAATGCAGACGGACAGATAGTGCTAGCAGCTTAGTCGTGCACGTTTAAAAAAAGCAAAGGACAACAATACGCGATCGAGTGCGGTGGCGAAAAATCGGTGAAATGGTGGAGTTCTGTCGCGGGTATATTTAGAATCAGGTGAGTGATACGTTAATTAATTAATACATCGTTACGTCCGTCGTGTGCCGATCGATGATGCACGACGCGGTTTTAACAACGTCGTCTCATTTTCCGCGATCATTTTCGTACACCTCGATCGGCCCGAAACATTTTACACGGACCACTAGGTGTCTCCGCTGAATTACACTTAACAATTTGTATACATTTAGCGATAAAAATGTCGCGATAGCGTTATGTTTTTAATTGTTTCCCCGATTCTCGCATCACCCCCCGTTAACACGGCGTTAGACCCTAATACAGTATGGATTGTACCGCGGATTTGATCCGAGTCAAACCCGCAGACAAAACTTCATACGAGACGGATTTAATTGGTCATGGACATACTACAAGTATTTATCTATGCGTTCATCGAAAAAGATAAAAAGATCGAAGCCTCTGTGTGTACGGAGGCTTGTTTGATTCTGATTGCTCGAGGCGATGTTCTCTCATGTGTCATAACCTCTTCGCTCGCCGCGCGTAATACCGTGAACGTGAACCGTCTTTCAAGACGGCGGCAGGTACGCACGTACGTGTACGTACGTACGCGTACACATCACACCGTTGTATTTACTTTATTGACACTGTTTACATCTCTGTCATCAATTGAAAAAGAATCGAAACCGTAGACACGATCGTCGATTATCTCTCATTGTTTTGTCTATTCCATTCTTACTCGAGAATGAAATTCGGCCGAATGAAACGTAGAAATAAATTAGGATATGTCTCGTAGCGTAGACGTACGCTAGATTAATTAACATTCAAATTAATACGTTTAATTACAGTTCTGGTTGAAATCAGATGTGAATATTCATTAGGATTTCACGAATATTCGAATCTAAGATCGATGGGCAAGGCATTACCGTATCAAGATTCACGTGTGCTTCGGTTTTCACGACACCTGCTTGTTTTCGCGGGAAAATAGGTGACACGTGCCACACGATCCTCTATAGAATCTTCAAGAGATTTATATATACCTTGACAATTTATTATTACCTACTTATCTTTTTTATCGTTGCATCTCGTTCATCAATAGAGGTAACTTGAACATTAGTGCAACATCAATTGTTTGATATAGAGAGATTGCGTGCGTATCGCATTAGTGCAAGACGGATCGAATTTTAGCAGGATATTTTTTGTCTTTGGAAGTCGGCGTATCCTCGTTCCCGGGAAACCAAAATTCCACGGTGGCTTAATACCCCCAACCCCCACCCAAGATCCGGCCTCTATTGATTGCTCTACCGCACTACTGCCCTACTTTTACGACTTTACACCGCTCCCCGCGTGCCCTCCTCTCAGTTTCTCTCTCTCTGGCTCCCTCGTAGCTCAGCTCGTGTCAGCGTGGANCCGAATGAAACGTAGAAATAAATTAGGATATGTCTCGTAGCGTAGACGTACGCNTGGACATACTACAAGTATTTATCTATGCGTTCATCGAAAAAGATAAAAAGATCGAAGCCTCTGTGTGTACGGAGGCTTGTTTGATTCTGATTGCTCGAGGCGATGTTCTCTCATGTGTCATAACCTCTTCGCTCGCCGCGCGTAATACCGTGAACGTGAACCGTCTTTCAAGACGGCGGCAGGTACGCACGTACGTGTACGTACGTACGCGTACACATCACACCGTTGTATTTACTTTATTGACACTGTTTACATCTCTGTCATCAATTGAAAAAGAATCGAAACCGTAGACACGATCGTCGATTATCTCTCATTGTTTTGTCTATTCCATTCTTACTCGAGAATGAAATTCGGCCGAATGAAACGTAGAAATAAATTAGGATATGTCTCGTAGCGTAGACGTACGCTAGATTAATTAACATTCAAATTAATACGTTTAATTACAGTTCTGGTTGAAATCAGATGTGAATATTCATTAGGATTTCACGAATATTCGAATCTAAGATCGATGGGCAAGGCATTACCGTATCAAGATTCACGTGTGCTTCGGTTTTCACGACACCTGCTTGTTTTCGCGGGAAAATAGGTGACACGTGCCACACGATCCTCTATAGAATCTTCAAGAGATTTATATATACCTTGACAATTTATTATTACCTACTTATCTTTTTTATCGTTGCATCTCGTTCATCAATAGAGGTAACTTGAACATTAGTGCAACATCAATTGTTTGATATAGAGAGATTGCGTGCGTATCGCATTAGTGCAAGACGGATCGAATTTTAGCAGGATATTTTNACTATAGAATCTTCAAGAGATTTATATATACCTTGACAATTTATTATTACCTACTTATCTTTTTTATCGTTGCATCTCGTTTATCAATAGAGATCACTTGAACATTAGAGCAACATCAATTGTTTGATATAGAGAGATTACGTGCGTATCACATTAGTGCAAGACGGATCGAATTTTAGCAGGATATTTTTTGTCTTTGGAAGTCGGCGTATCCTCGTTCCCGGGAAACCAAAATTCCACGGTGGCTTAATACCCCCAACCCCCACCCAAGATCCGGCCTCTATTGATTGCTCTACCGCACTACTGCCCTACTTTTACGACTTTACACCGCTCCCCGCGTGCCCTCCTCTCAGTTTCTCTCTCTCTGGCTCCCTCGTAGCTCAGCTCGTGTCAGCGTGGAGTCATAGACACACGGGTATCGCAAAACTCGGAAGAGGAAGGAACTTTGACTTACAATTAGCTTCTCTCGGAATTATCTAGCCTTATGATTCTGGAAATTGACTCCGCTTTTCCATGTAGCCGATCCTGGTTCACTCTTCGCCGAAACCCGCCGTACACACCTGGTATTTCAACACCAGACCGTTTGAATAGGTTGAACGTAAACGGAACAGTGGATAGGATGGATCGTAGTGAATAGCGTGAAACATATCCACGGATCGGATGATGGCAAATCGCGGATCCGGCGATAAATCAGCGGAGGTTTACCGCGACCATAAATCGGGCCTGGTAATGTTATGCACAACCGGCGCGGTACGCAATTCTCTGGTGTCGGGCGTGTGTTGCACGCGTACGCTTACGTGTGTCACATGTGTATGCACTGTTGCGTGCACAGGATCAAGGCTGCACGTGGTGCAGGTTTATTTTTGAATGGCCTGTAACACACTGTAACGTGTCCAGAGGAAACAAGGCTTTTTTCCCCCTAGCTCGTCTTGCGTGCGGCCTTGAGGTATTTATACGATTTTTCGTTCCTCACTCCCGTCTGTCGAACCGTAACGTTTTTTGATAATTCCTCGAGCCCTCTCCTTTTAGGTCGAGCGACTGTTAATTAGTCGCGGCTTATCAGGTGGACACTCGACGAGGGACTTCTCTTTATCCGAGTAATTATCGCCGGGTAATTCTTTGACGAGGGTAAATCTCTCGCTCGCAGATTATCGATCAACCTCGAGTTAAGTTTAGTTTGCCCGATTCCGGTTCACCGCTCTCTTCCTGGTTCCGAAGCCACGCGATTTTTCATTTCTTCATCGTTGAATTTCGTAACGCCTCGACTCGGTACCGTTCTCATAGGTCATGGAAATGCTTTAGGTCGTTCCGTGCCTCGTTAAAAGTTCATTAGTAGCCTTTATTTCTCTAATCGGAGTAATAACAATTTCGCGCAGTGACGTAGGTCAGCGCTGCGTCAGACTCGCGACAGTCACGCATTGATCCCGTTAAGTAGTTACGCCCAAAACTGGTCAGACGGACCGACGCTACTAAAACCCGCGGCTTTCACTCTCCGTCGTTTAATAGCTTGAAAGTTCTCACGTATATATTAAACGAAACTGCGAACTTCAGTTCGCGATACGAGCGTTTGAGAATGATGGATTACAATCATTCAAACGTTTCAGTCGGAATAGACGTTCCGCTAAGGAGACAATATAATCAAGGAATCCAATCGGAATATCGGATAGCGTTGAGTCAATGACAATCAGAATCCATGCTCTCTGATCGTGGCTGGGATTAAACGTCGATTCGAATCACTCATTGAGTAAGTAGTCCCCGCGTTGCATATAGCGCGGACTCTTTTATCCGAGAAGGTCATCGGAACGAGATGACTCACGAGGGATTCGCCGAATGCTTTCACTAATGCCGTGCCGAATCGCGGCCGTATCGATCCGCCGGCCGAAGCCTTAAGACGAATCGCGGGGGTCGATTTTCGGCTGGCACGCGAATCCGCGCGACGAATTCGCGTCCCGGGCGATCATGGTCACGGCACGAATCGTCCCTTATTGCGGCATCGTGCACGTGCCCACGAGGAAGGTTCCGTTAACCGTGTTTCGGGGAATTCCCACCCGTGGATCGAAGGTAGCCGTGCACATGGAGGTGAAGGTCAAGTTCACCAGTCGGACTCACGGCCTATCTCGACGATTCGCTGCCACGGTTCTTCTTCCACCCTTCAACCCTCGTTTCGTTCCGTTCAAACTTCCTCCCCATTTTTCTTCTGTGCAACTTCGCTGTATTCTTGTCACGCGTAGAATTCGATTTTAATTGGTCAATCAAATATTCGTTGGAAACTCGTTAGGAGGAGCTATACATCTCGGAATTATCTAAGATTCCTTGAAACTGTAATCTACGAAGTTTTCCCGAGCGTGAAGAGAAACAAAAGTGGCGAAACTTTCGCCCGACGAATATTTCCAGCGATAAATCCACGTCGAGGGTGATTAGGGCTGGTCTTGCCGCTCTGGCAATAAATAAAAACAGTGGTTGGTCGCCGATAAAACCGCGATACTAGATAACGGATACGTTTAGGAACCTCTTCGAGGGTTGCCGAGATAAAGAAGTGGCTGCATTGGCCGTGATTCTATAAGAAATAGCATTACCCCTCAAAGGATCTAACAATCATGCTCTTAACGAGCTGTTGATTAAGTTCCCTGTCTCTACGACCCTCTTCCTGAACGTAACAGCAATAACTTCTTTATTGCATTCTCTAATTCTGTAAAGTCTTGATTACTTAACATTTGAATCGTTCACAATCTGATTCCACAGTAGTTTCCCAAAAGCGGTTTAGTACTTGACAATTTCATCGCGAACTGTCGCCGATAGGAATAACAGTTATTTATTATGAATTCGTTACAGAAGAAAATTGGCTGATAGTTACGTCACGCGAGCGGCGCACGTGTTTCCTATAAGAACTGTTTGTGCCAAGAAACATTGTTCCCTGGGTATGAATTCTGAGTCATCCTCGGGGCGAACAGAGTCACGTTACATCATTAATCTCTCCCCTGGTAGAAGTCAGTCATTTCCACTACTCAGGATTGCTCGTCGCTGGTGTGGCGTGACAGTTTTAACGAGCAAAAAAATTGCTAAATTGATTTTTCAAATCAAGCCCAACAGCTGTGATTTCAATCCCCTCTCGGCGTTAAAAATCCCGTTCGAATTATTTATTATTAAATTTGATGAGCACGTGGACGTTCGTAGAAATAGTAATTACCATCAACACCGCGTGTAGGCGATCGATCTCCCTTTTATCTGTATCAATTTTTCTCAGGGAAAACCCGGTCTCAGGGAAATCCCGCGAAGGGTGGAAAATACGCGGACAATGACCGGAAATTTGCGAGAACCTCTTACTCACCCCCGTCTTTAGATGCAACGACCGTGCGGCCGCACGTGTCTCTTGAATTTTTCATGGGACTATCGCCCTGTGAATATAGGAAGCGAACGCGCGACTCGCCCGATTCGCATCAAGTGGTCAATTTCTCAAGTGATCAGATGCTACGGTTCAAGCACCGTTCACAACCGTGTCTTTATCGCGATATTTAAAATCTGGCGATAGATCGGAGTTAAAGGCAAACGACGGATTCTTCACACAAATCTGGCAATTCTGTTTTAATCGTCGCATAGATATAGAAATACACAGTTTTATGCATTAGAATCGCAGTTTCTGTTGTGGAGCGAACTAAAGCGCTCTATAGTCGCCGATTTTCCACGAGAATCCGCGAGCCTATGGTTGATGCAAAATGCACTGTCGCGCTTGAATAATGCACCATCGGCGAGCAAAGACTCCACGGTGTTGCGTATATAAGTGCACGGTAGAAACGGTATATACGTTCAGTAGCGTTTGATGAAACCGTATCGCCGGCAGGGGCGTTCTAACGCACGCACAGGTACGTTGTTCACCGTCTGAAAATTAAATGTAAAACGACGAGGGTTAGATCGGAAGGCAACCTTTGACATCATCGACGCCCCGTTAAAATAACCCGGCCTCCCTCAACGATTGAACCAGTTATTTCTATCCAGATTCCTTTAACGGCCGATCGCCGATCTCGATCGTACTCTTCGAACGACGGCTTAAGGTAGATCGGGCTATCTCCCTCTCCCGATGAAAATCGGCCCGGCGTTAAAACACCCGCGTTATTTTTGGTCCACAGGCCTACAGAGAGATATAACCTGTCAACCGGTCGAGTTTCTCTCCCTCTCGCTCTCTCCGCCACGTTCTTTCCATGTTCTTTCATTGATGCTGGCGTCAGAAGACTGCCCTGACGTAGCCCTGGACCAACGCCAAAATTGACCAGTCCTCGACCGGGAACATTACGTACGACTTTTGCTGCCGGCTCATCGTTAAATACAGTTCACGGCTTGCCACGCCAGTAACACACCCGCCTCCGAACCGAATCAACAGGGTGCTCCTCTTCCTCGTTCATTAGATTTTCATCAACGTCTGTTGCTCGACGCCGTTGGCATTAGATATGCAGGAGCCATCCTCGTTCTCCTATCGCCTCCTCTAAGAAGTTTCATTCCCGCGACTGAAAAATTTTCTTCCATCCGATTTGTCCTGATGAAAATCAGCAATGATGGGAATTCTGTTTCGACGAAAGGAGGGAATTGGTCGTCGCAATGAAATCAGAGGCGGAGACTGAACTGTCGGCCGAGAGAGAGAGAGAGAGAGAGAGGAACCGGATGCTAGCAGTATTGATCCGGCATGAGCCCAAAACCGCTTCTCTATAGCTCCTTTCAATTTCAGAGCATTCTTCCTGGTCGTCCATCCGTGAATTCGTGCCCCCCCGACGAACGACGGCACGTGTTGCTTTCTCCGACTTGTCCTCGCTTTGTAGGTAGAAAAATTGTGATCCGATCTCGAAATCCTGCGCCACCCTTCCGTTCGCCTCGAACTGTTTGCGGAGGAGAAAATGTCAGGAACGATCCTTGGAAATCGTTAACCGGGAGAATGTTTAAAATTGTACGTCTAGATAATTGCTTATCCCGGTGGCGGTCGGAAGAAGAGGGTGAGGAAAAAAGGTGGCGAGAGATCGATGGTACTAAATACGCTGCGTACGTATATCTGTCGATAGAGATACGTGGCCAGTCGCTTGGGCATCGTCGTGAAAATATTTTCATTATAAATAGCGGTCGATTCAGCACGGAAACCGTTCGTGCTTTCACGTGCGATCCCTCGGGCTGACCGCGTGTTCGCGCGAAAAACTTTATGCTTCAACGAGATATAATTGCTCGGTCCCAATAAGATCATACATCTGCATAGCTTTAACTAGGAGTATACTATTCTTCCAGATCGACTTCGAAACCTGTAAGTGATAGAGCATATCGTCTACATTCAGGCTAGATTTGCTGCAGGTTTGTTCTTCATTCCCGAGATATCGTCTAGCATTTGGGAAATATTTAGAGATATCGATCCCCAGGAATAAATACAGAATCTATAAGTAGAAGCAAACAAATATTGGATATTATCTAAGGAGAAGGGTATTTGTGGAAAAAATATATAGACTAGATTAATCCACGTCGGAGTCAGCGGTGCGCAGGGAATGGCCAAGGTTTCTGCTTATCTTTCGCCAAGGCTGTCCTAAATGGCATCTATAATTCAGAACGGGCGAGCTTTCACGAGAACGCATTAAGGTCCCGATTGTCGAAAACCCGTGCGAGAGAATCGTAGCTGCTCGCGGGAAAGGTGCGACGGATGATCCGTCTTCGTCGTTTATTCGCTGCCCTATTTGCTGGAAATATAGGTCACGGGGTTCAGCCACCCTCGGGTGGTCGGGCGGTGTACGGGTTGACCCGATAAAATTTATCCGGTTCCCCATGATACCGTCGTTGGCCCAGTTTTCCCCGTTTCAGAATCCGAATTCTCTTTATTAATTAAGCGCCGGTATATTCCCGGGAGAGCTGTAATTATTTTCTAAAATGATTTCCTGCAGACAGATGAATTATTCACCGGTTTAATTCTCGCCTTTTAATAGAATTTTGATTCGGGTCGCATATTTATCTTGCAGTAGATCGATGGACATTTCTCCCGAATTTCAACGTTGATTCCGTGAAAAGCCGAACCATTTTTCGTCGAACAATGAACAAGCGAATTTTATACTGTTCGATACGGTTTTGATTAAGACCTCGAAAGCTTGCTGGAATAAACATGACACGATTCTATAGAATTGTTTTACGACGTATTGGCTAACTCATTGAAAGTAGTTGTAGAATTAAAATTCTAGTGGCGACAGACGTCAACGATCGTTCTAATGTCGTAATAGGCAATCGACTTATGCCTTAGGATATACAACTAAAATAATACCGGTTGGATCCGGGCCAGCGGAATCTCGCCATTGTCTTTTTAGCTTCTCGTACCAATACTTGTCCATCGGTGAAGAAAATCGTGCGCCAGCTGCTATCGCTTTTCCCGATGCGAATCACGCGAAAAAACAATCGGCCGCTCGTTGTACGCGCGCCTTCTCTCTATTCTGGGAAACCCGTGATCGATAATTTTGCGTCTGGCTCCGAGGCATCGTGGTCAGACCACTATTTGGAAATCGGCTACCCTCGGTTCGATAATTACATAATTACGTGCATAACGTAAATTCGTAAACCGCAGTTAAGAATATTTCGCAATTCGTATCTCTGTTTCCTGGGGTCCCTTTTCCGTGCTCGTGGGATTTTAAACGGCCTCGCGGGACGGAGACGTGAAGATGAGAATGGAAATAAAGGTTACCGCCGGAGCGAATGTGGCAGAGATACTCAATCGTCCCGGAAAGCCGGCTATCCCGCGCACACTGCGGCACTCGATTCCCTACTCGATTCGAAGTTAGTCAAAATTTGTCAGCTGCCTCGGGCAAATAGGATTTTTCATCCTGCNAAAGATGAGAATGGAAATAAAGTTTACCGCCGCCGGAGCGAATGTGGCAGAGATACTCAATCGTCCCGGAAAGCCAGCTATCCCGCGCACACTGCGGCACTCGATTCCCTACTCGATTCGAACTTAGTCAAAATTTGTCAGCTGCCTCGGGCAAATAGGATTTTTCATCCTGCTGTTAAATCACGCGGTTCGATATCGCTCGTTCTATAAATATCGGCCCCATCCGTCTCGTCTTACTTCCGGCGTGATTTCACGCTTCTTGGAAGTTGTTGGCCGACCGTCGCCTAGTACGTCCGACGGGGAAAAAGAAGAAATCGACCTTCCGCAAAGAAAGGTCCACTCGAAGTTGTATTAGCCAGTCGCTCTTCGCTCCGTTCGTTGTTTAATCAACGCGGTGGACGTTGCCAAACTCCTTTGGCACCCTTTCACAAATATCCTGTAGAACCGATTGGTATCGAGAGATATTGGCTAATTTTCTATCTACTTGACGCCGAGCGAATCGATAAGAAATATCGTCGAGAAGTATTTTTATTAAAAAAAAAAAAAAACTGAGGGAAGAATTTGAGCCCTTTTTACAAAATTTATTTGTAGAAAATCATTTCTTGGCAAGTTGCATTACGGGAGAGCAGTGGCGACTTATGGAGCGTACATTAATTTGAGAAATAGATGTATTGTCAGAAAATGGTTGAAAGGTATCCTTGTTCGAAATGTTTAACACGCGGAGAGGGTGGCCGTTGCGTCTGTCCAGGGAGAGTAGGTCGTTTCCATGGCGACAAGGGGTGCATCGGACTGGCACGTATTGCTAAACTGAACGTACCCCCCTGGCGGCCTCTAACCTCCCCATGTATCCCGCCTCCTGCGGAACATCCTACCCCGTGCTCCGGCCGTCTCCTCGTGGCTGGGTCATCCCTCCCGCAGGAATTAGGTTACTTCCTGGAATTGGGTTTTTCCGACTGGCTCTCTCTTCCTTTGGCCGCGCGAAAAATTCTTCCCCGGCCGCTCCCACCCCCTCGGCTGGCTACCAAGGCCATGCTCTTTGGAACGGTTCACAATAGAGCTGCTCCAAAATGATTAATTAACTCCCGATAGGGCGCGATTCAATTTTCTTTCTATCCCGCAACGATCGACCTACTTTCTATTGAACATTATTGTTTTTTCACGGAATTCTTTTTTAAAACCTGGCGGAAGGTGTTTACAAAACGCGATGCGTCGGCAAACTAAACGCACCCCTTTCGGTCTACAATTAACCCGGTGTATCGATGTCTTGATAAACCGATTCGGGATGCGTCATCGGGAGGAATAGCCTAATGTCGCGTGCCGGAACCCATCGGACGTACCTGAAAGTAGTTCAAACTACGTGTTTTAACCTTTGTTCCGGCGTAACCCTGCGAGATTCGGAAAGGCAGGATTCCAAATTAACGCGGTTGTTATTGCACCATTCGACATCAATATCTCCTATCGATTATTCTCGACGTTGCTAGAATCCTTGATTCCATCTGTTTAAAATGGAAATCGGAGCTTTAGAAAAAGTGGTTGCATCGCTCGAACACCGGATGCATAAAAATCGATTGTTTCCGAAACTTAGCCTCCGCCGTCTCGCGCGTGCACACATTTTTTTTTGGGGGAAGACCGGGTTAGTCCTTGATCCTCCTTTACCCGCCGGCCGGGAGACCCAGTTTCTTTTTTCGAAAGAGGACACCCTGTATTATTCCAGGGGATACAGAGGTGCACGACCTAGTTACGCTTGGGCGTGTTATATAGGTCATAGACACCATTCGCAGCCGGTCGTACGTGCCACGCACACGTTTGTACGCTCTTCAGAAATTACGCTAGTTTCCACGGAAACGTGATCCTCCGAATACGGGGTAGTCGGTTTTACAGCTGACGTATATCGTGCAATTATCGACTCGACCAGACGATGATCGAAGGAAATTTGATCTGAAATATAAATTTAATTGTAAGAATGAGAGAAAGTTGAAAAATGCAGTAGTTTATTTATTGGATAAACTCAGAATTATCGACTAAGATTGTGCAAGAGGAACGATGTTTCCTCGTCAACAGCTGACTAGATAGTGTCTTTCTGCCAGCCTTTTTTGTCCTCTTCGGGACTGACTCCGGTCCCAAATTCTTATCACCTTTTTTAAGCAATTACGTTCGGTACTCGAACGCCTGGGTTTCGCCTCGCACCTTCTTTCTTTTGCGAACCTACGTTCCTTCTCTTACACAATTGTTTGAATAAATTTCTGTATTTTATATGTTTTATGTATTATGTAGGAAGTACGTACGTTGCCTGGCGATGCACGCGCGAGCCTGACAGGGCCTCGGCAGAGTTTTTCCTGTAGAACTAAGCTGGCTCACTTTTGTCCATCGTTTCCTTTTAACCCTGAATCGCTGAAAAGCTTCTCGTTTGAAAAAGGAACTTTGAGAGAGTGCCACGCGCGCCCGTCATACTCTTTCTCCCGAGACGATCTCGAGGACGTTTCTTTGATCGCAGCCTCCTCGACGGGGTGAGGTAATTAGGAGAGGACTGAGAAACAGAGAAAGATTTAAAAAATCCCTGCCAACAACTTCCTCCTTCGTATCTCTTACCGAAAATTCATTCCCGACACGACCTTACAAAATTCCTTGACCTTTTCAAACACGAAATCGCGTTTCCGACATCTCCCTTCTTCCCCTTCGTTAAAAATCCTCCAAAGGATCTCGCGATCATTACCAATTACAGCGACACCCGGTACACTCTTGACACGCGCACGCGTGCACTTGCCCGACACACGTATTTTACTCTCTCTTTCCCTCTGTGTGTCCTCTCCAGCGGAGAACCGACGCAGTCGGCCTGCATCCTCGCCGAGCAGCGTGTCCTGCACGTCTCTGTAAAAAATATTTCAATTACTCGTTGCATGATCTTCAATCCCTTTGCGAATTCTCTTTGTCCGCCGTGTCTTCTCTCCCTCCTCTTCGTCCGACCATCGGGCGCAGTCGGTCCTCGTCGCTCCCGCTCGTCTTTCCCCGTCTCGTCCGCAGGCCGAGGTACCCGCGTCCGTTTCTCTCTCAGTCTATCGCGCAAGGCGGCTTCGAAGCGACGCGTACACCGTGCACCAGATTGTGGCTGGTCCAGGTCCTCACCTGCGTGTCTCCTCGTGTTCCCGTCTTTCTTTCATCTCCTGCCATTTTTCTCTCCAGAACCGAGTCCCCGGCCAGCACCGCGGTAACCTGTCTCCTCGGTTCCGCTCGTGCCCTTCGGCGAGGGTGAAGCGATGGTATCGTGACTGTTCGGTTCGAGGATGGATCATCGTAGAGAAGACAAGCGAAGGTGGTGGTTATTCGTTTCGACCGATGCTCGGTAGAGTACGAGGAAGGGACCTCGGGAGAAAGAGTGTATTGCTATTTTCGAGACGTCGTGGAGCCCGGCCAACGCGTGCGTCCGGTTCACGGTACGAAAAAAACGAGAGAGGGACCCGCGGGTGGAAGGTCGGATCCGCGATAGATCCTGCGATCGGCCCGTAACAGTGGATCCTCTCCTGCTCGTCCGAGGATCGTGAGAATCGTTCGGCGATCGGCCCGAGCGTGCGGTTGTCCAGCCGATCGTTAACCCGCGTTAACCCTTGATATTTAATTCGGAACGAATTAATCGGTCATTAGCTGTCGTCGAGAGGAACTCGGTTTCCGTGCTTTCGCCGAGAGTTCGGATCGAAAGTGTTTCACGCGAGAGAACTATGATCGAAGAGCGTGGGATCTATCGCCGATGCGAGACAAAGGACGAAGTTCGGTTTTAGTCAAGAGAGAAGATGCCTCCGTCGAAGATCTAGTGTTCTCAGTTCGTAGCAATGATTCCTATAGTTTCTCGATCGATCGTCATGGAGATTGGCCTCTGGAGGTTCGTTCCTTGTTCCGTCATCGATCATTTCTTTTTACCGATCGAATAATAATACGTTTCTACGTTTCGCGTGATTCTCGTCACGTGTGTAATGCACGTAGCAGGTAACTTGTGACCGGAACGCGACGCTAATGAATCTGTGATCAGACACGCTTGCCGGCCGATCACAGAAAACGATTAGGGTGTTCTTTTTTTGTTTCCCTTGTGCATAAAAGCGTCGTGTTGTATCTGCTTACAGAGTGTACCATGTTGGAAGGTGGCCGTGCAGTGATTTGCCTCCTTGTATCAGCTCGACGAGCTGCACGCCACCAAAAAGATTCACGTACTAACCCAGTTGCACCTGTTTGAACAAAAAGAAATACCACCAGTTGCAGAATCCTGCACCGTGTAACCCCATGACGCATTTAACACATGGCCCGCCTGGAGAGTAANATCCGCGATAGATCCTGCGATCGGCCCGTAACAGTGGATCCTTTCCTCGGCCGAGGATCGTGAGAATCGTTCGGCGATCGGTTCGGACCGCGCGTGCGATTGTCCAGCCGATCGTTAACCCGCGTTAACCCTTGGTATTTAATTCGGAACGAATTAATCGGTCATTAGCTGTCGTCGAGGAACTCGGTTTCCGTGCTTTCGCCGATAGTTCGGATCGAAAGTGTTTCACGCGAGAGAACTATGATCGAAGAGCGCGGGATCTATCGCCGATGCGAGACAAAGGACGAAGTTCGGTTTTAGTCAAGAGAGAAGATGCCTCCGTCGAAGATCTAGTGTTCTCAGTTCGTAGCAATGATTCCTATACTTTCTCGATCGATCGTCATGGAGATTGGCCTCTGGAGGTTCGTTCCTTGTTCCGTCATCGATCATTTCTTTTTACCGATCGAATAATAATACGTTCCTACGTCTCGCGTGATTCTCGTCACGTGTAATGCATGTAGCAGCTAACTTGTGACCGGAACGCGACGCTAATGAATCTGTGATCAGACACGCTTGCTGGCCGATCACGGAAAACGATTAGGGTGTTCTTTTTTTGTTTCCCTTGTGCATAAAAGCGTCGTGTTGTATCTGCTTACAGAGTGTACCATGTTGGAAGGTGGCCGTGCAGTGATTTGCCTCCTTGTATCAGCTCGACGAGCTGCACGCCACCAAAAAGATTCACGTACTAACCCAGTTGCACCTGTTTGAACAAAAAGAATACCACCAGTTGCAGAATCCTGCACCGTGTAACCCCATGACGCATTTAACACATGGCCCGCCTGGAGAGTAAGTGTTATTTCGCCGCCCGCTCTTCCCGTTTCCCGCTTTTTCCACCTCCGAGTCTCCACGAATGATTTATCGAACGTATCGCCGCGCGCGCGCTACAACAAACAAAGCGGTTCCAAGAAATCCGTCTACTTCCGTTTTCCCTCGCGAACAATCGTACTTTATACAGAGGGACCGCTAATTGGCCCGAGATACAGACGCGCTAACTGATTAATGCTCTCTCTTTCTCTCTCTCTCCTATAAATAGTGTATTAAACCTCGCGCTATCAAAGGGGATGATCTCCTCTGCTTCCCGTATACATACGTCTGCATGGAAACTTCCTATTTTGTGAAACGTATCGTCGAATATCGGATCACGTGGGACAGCGAATTTCGCTGACAATTTGTCGCGTGGCTCGCGCCGATTTAAACATTGTCAGCGAAACGCTGTCGACGAAAACGTCGAAATTGTCTTGATCGATTTTTATCCCAAAGAGATGTCTTGTTATTTGGTTGAGAGACGTGAATCAGAGTCGGGTTCCGGTTGTTTCAGTACCAAGTATAGTGGTGCATAAAGGCAGCAGGTCGCACAGTCGACCTGATAGTCCCACGGTGGTGGTGCGAGGAGGAATGCCCTCGCTGTCGTCCACCAAGCAAGGCTTCGTCTCGAACGCGTCGTACCAGGACAGCCCGGACTCGGATATGATAGACGGCAATGCTAATCCGAATGTCGGCTCTTGTCCAGCGTCGAACTCGCTCCATCGCGGGGGGTCTTGCCCCTCTGACAAATCAGAGACGGAGAACAAGAATTTTCGCAATCGGGTGCGTGTCTTCCGAACGCCGGACGGCGACCGTCGAGACGCGGTGTTTTTTAAGAATGGGAAAGTTCTTTTCCAGACGAACACGAAAGTGAAGCTGCTGGTGAGAAGTCATGCTATGAGAGAGTCGGCCTCGCCTCCTAGGGACCCGCAGAACGGGTCGTCGCCGCCGCAGAGCCCGCAGTCGATGGATGGCGAGAAGAAGTTCGCCGGCAGCCTGTCTCCTAATTCGAACGCGAAGCTTAACAACAACGAGTCAATGTTCAACAGCAATCTTTGCCCGAGCCAGTCCCCGAAACAGATGCGCAACACGGCCACGTCGCCCACCTGCCGAACTCCATCTCGAAATGGTAACGGAACGAAGAAACTGAATTTTCGTCTATGTAATTTTTCGACTTTATCGAGAGAATCGGTGTGTTCGTTTCCGTCGCAGGTCAATCTAGTCCCTCTCAAGTTCACTCACCAAAGAATAACACGTCACCGACGAACGTCAACAAGCAGGATAATCAGCGGAAGATGACAGGCTCGAACGTGGTTCAGANAGAACGAAGAAACTGAATTTTCGTCTACGGAATTTTTCGACTTTATCGAGAGAATCGGTGTGTTCGTTTCCGTCGCAGGTCAATCTAGTCCCTCTCAAGTTCACTCACCAAAGAATAACACGTCACCGACAAATGGCAACAAGCAGGATAATCAGCGGAAGATGACAGGCTCGAACGTGGTTCAGAAATGCAATAACTGCGTGAAGAACAATCAGAATGACAGGCCCGGACTGCTGCAGACGCCGCTGTCCCCGTCGAAGTCGGGCCAAGCGTTGCAGCACTCACCGAAGAGCACGAACCTGGCCCAGAACTCGCAGAACAATCAACAGAAGTCGGATCAGCAGCGCAGACCGAACATGTTGAACGTCTGCAACAACCAGTGCTCGATGCAGTGCGGCCACACTCTGTCAGTGAGCAGGCCCAGTTCGCGGCACAAGCTGAGGCATCAGAATTCTTCTCAGGGTAGCTTCGACAGCGCGTCCCCTTGCCTCTCGCGAGGTTCGTGCACTATACTCTTCCTCCTGTTTGCTCCGTAGTAGAAATTCGGGATCGTAGACGAGTTGAATTTTTCTCATCGCAGATAGCAGTACAGAATTGTACACGGACAGCACCGGCACAGATTTGGAGCATTTCATAGCCGAGACCATAAATCGTAATCAAAAGGATCGCACGGTGCTGTTAAAAATCGAGAAAGACTTGATAGAGTTCGCGAAGGACAAGCAGAAGGTTAGTCACAAGTTCCCTAACATGTCCTCTTACAATAGGATGTTGGTGCACCGAGTGGCAGCTTACTTCGGCATGGAGCACAACGTAGACCAATCCGGATCCTGCGTGATAGTCACCAGGACGAAGAACTTGCGGATCCCGAACACACGGTTCAAGGAGCACATCAGGGACGACGTGATACTGTCGGAAGAACCGCGTCGGAGCATCCTGAAGAGAGACTCGAGCTCTTTCGAGGACAGCTTCAATTTCAAATCGCCCGACAGAATGTCCGGCGATTACTGTCGTCAGAGCAAGAGTTTCGAGGAACGGGAAGAAGAATACGAACGCGCCCGACGGAGGATATTCAAGGACAGCGGCGAGGTCACGTCTTGGCCTTACTGGTCGTCCTCCGAGAGCTCCGAGGCTTCTGCGAGGTACCGCCTGCTCCACCCATCGGACCACACGATGAGGTGAATATTGCTGACGAAAAGTTGTTTCATTGTATCGTGGTTTAGTCTATGTTGCGCTTGTAACAGGCAAACGAAGCTCATAAAGGGCGAGTCGTTTGACGGTCGGGAGTCCTGCCGAGGTTCGGTGCTGAGGCCATCCGTATCTAAGTCGTTCAGCTTCGGCGGCTACACCAGGGGCATGCTTTCCAGGGGTGACAGCGTCACATCTACTCACAGCGCGGGAGCCCGCCTCATGAAGCAAGGTTTGTACGCTTCGCGATCATAAATATTCGGAACGTCCTCTTGTAACAGATTGTCGGTCGATTGCAGATTCAGGTGCTAGTATGTGTTCACGGCTGAGCCCTTCGAGCAGCGGTTACAAGTCGCAGAGCCAGCGCAGCGACGCGACGATATCGCCGTCACCTTCCCCGTCCCCGGTACCGACCATGACCTGCAGTCACACCCAAGTATCTAGTCAGGACCTCGCCTCGCCGGACTCGAGCAATCAAACGGTAATGTGGGCAGTCACTAGTATATCGAGCGTTCCGCCGGGCAGCATAATCATAAACCCTCAAACGAATCAACCGTACACGAATCCGGACGGTTCGATCTATCGTTTCGATCCGGACAACCCTCCGAAATTTTATACGCCTCACGAGAACGAGAGGAACAACGTGTCGCCCGTGAAGAACATCGAATCATCCGAGCCACCGAAGATGTCGAACAACGCGAAGAACGAGAAGAAGAAGTCTGGCAAACACAACGGTGGTAACGCGACGACGGTGACGCACGTGACGAACTCGGCGACGTCGCCCAGTTTGCCGTACACGCCGCCTCCCCAGCAGAATCCGGGGCCGCCGCCGCCGCCGCCACCGCCACCGCAACCGCAGCCACTGCAGCAGCAGCAGCAGCAGCAACAAACTCTAGTCAAACCGCCGTCGTCGTGCAGCCACAACCAAACAGCTCAACCGTACACGACCTACGTGCCTACCTCAGAACAACCGTACAACCAGGGTGTCTATCCGCCGTCGGTGGGACAGCAGGCTGTGATGATGGCCCCGCACCAGGGCCAAGGAAACGTCCCGAGCAACGGCCAGGGTGACGTGTTTAACCAGAATTCAGTTTACACGAATTACGCGGCCGTACCCGTGCAGCAAGGACCAGTGTCTCAAACTACGGAGATCACCGAGCTGTCCGGGTACTTCATGGGAATGAGTATCTACGATCAGAGGATGAGCGGCGATAATCATTCCACACCGCCGCAGTCTTTCGCTCAACCGCAACCGAACCCGACGAATCAGGGGGTACAGAACGTGCAGACCATGCCGCAGAATTACTGGCAGCCACCGCCCAGCGCTGTACCGGTACGAAACACTCTTCTCGTTAATCATATATTGAGAATCGGATTTCTGTTAACCCGTTCGTTCCATACAGCCTCAACAGGCGATGTATTTCGTGCCCCCGCCCGCTGCAACGCTCTCAGTCAACCAGGGTCCGGGCGACAGACAACAGTTGCATCAGCAACAGAGATTCGCGACGAATTATTCTTTTAATGCACAAACTATGACTCCTCCGAGCCAATCCAACTGTACGTATCTCGTCTCATCGCCTTATTTCATTGATCGCCTCTCATTTTATGTTCCCTGCTTCAGCTAATTACGTGGGCAGCTACCCTGTCCCTTATAACGCTTCAATGCCTGGCGTAACACCCGCGCCAGGCGATTACACGTACCAGCCACCGGTTCACATGGTCTCCACGTATTATCCACCGAATCAGCCGGCGATCCAACCACCGCCCGTCATGTACAGAGTACCGACGCCACCGAACACTCCCACTTCTAATCAGGTAATACTCGTTATCACGATTCAGTCAAGCGGTTCATTAATCATTTCGCTATCTATAATCGATGAATTATGTCAGATGCCCGGGATGCCGTTGATGTACGTCAACTCTAGCAGCTATCCCCCGCCAACGATAGTATCGAATGGAACGTTCGGACACCAAGTCGGGCACAACGGCGCATCTCCTGCACCTCCTCCGACATACATGACACCCGCGCTGGTTCCCAATCTAGTATTCAGGCAAAACGTTCCTGTGAGTATGTGAACAGTTTTCCTACTTAAACGAACTGCTTGAAATTATTGAACGATGGGGTACATATTCTAGGTCGTCGCTGGTGTTCGAGCTTCGACGCCGGGTAATTCTCAGAGAACCAGCAGGTCACCAACACCGGCGCACGAGCTGTTCGGAAGTGGGAGCGGGGACAGAAACGCACAACCACAACCACGGTACCCACTGCCAATGTATCAGGGTGTCCATATTGTGCAAGGTAAGTGTTCCTCATTCGTATCGATACTCCCCCGGAGAGTTATTAGATTTAACTTTGTATTTGTCGTTTATCTGGGTCCAGGGGACATGAGGTTGATGCACCCGGCGGTACCAGCCAACCCGCGATTGCAGTACGCTCCAGTACCATCACCACCTGTTGTTCAGGGTTGCCCACGACCGTACCGACCGCCGTCTTACTCGTCGAACACCTCGGGCGCCGGCACACCCACCTCGTTTGATGGAAGAAATCCGAAAATCCGTAAACAGAGGTGATTCATCATATCGTTATTCCATCGCGTTGATCAATTGTTAACATATTTGGTTGCCGATGATCGTTCATATCTCGCGGCGTAGTCATACGTACGTCACGGCAGCGAGTATGTTAAAATGTGTTAGGGTTTAAAGGAAATAATTGTTGTTGTTACATTGAAAGCACGGCGCGTTAAGATGGGAATCGGGAAAGGTAATGTAAATTGTTCGTTAGGTCCAAAGTAGCACCGTTGCCACCGACAGGCGCTCGGCCCAATCTTTATCAGAACCCTTCCATGCCGTCTCTCTCGTCTAACGTGCCGAAGGATATCAGAGAAGGTAAGAATCAGCATGAATTTCCTATTTAATTAGATGTCTGCCCGGGTACGTTGCTTGACAAGATTCTGTTTCATTTTTCCCCCCCTCTTACCTCTCGTCTCGCTTATAAAGAATGAAATGTGACACAACTTTTTGACACGTTCTTGTATCTCCTTAAAAGCGAAACCTGTGGAAGACAATATGATATAAGGTACAGAACTTCAGTATAAACTTCTATGAAATGGACACACAGTATATTCTATACATTGTAATTATTTAGCCGCTTGTTCACACGCGTTGATTTTCGCTTCGCTGTGACGTCTGTTCGTATGCCTGGAACGTACCTTCCTGTTTTTCAGAATCACCTGAAATTATTTATCTCAACGAAATAGATGTTAAAGATTTTGGAAAATGGGAAGCTCCTAGTTTCAGTGCATATTCGATTATGGCACTACGCTTACTGACTCATGCGCACAGGTTTCTATAGGAATAGTTCAATTAGCAATCTGTTTCAGTATTGTTCAATACGATCTTTTCTTCTGAGTTTATTTTAATCTTCTACTTAATTTTTTATTAAACCTTCTGGCTTTATTCTTCCGCACAACAAATTGAGATTAAGTCTCGCGACGATATGCAACGTGTACACCTGTTCACAAGTTTTGTTTCCATTCGTTTGTTAATCGGGATTCAGTCAGTTTTACAGAACGTTATTGCATTTGCTACTATAGTGAGTGGTCGAATTTATTTTTCGTGATCTGTTAACGGTGTGAGTGACATGAAAATAACAATGGAACATTAGATCCTCAGAAAACGGAAGATAGAAAAGTATATTGGTTGACAAGTCTATTCGTAGATGTAGCTTGCGACTCTCTCTACGTGGAAGTACGCTTTAGAGCAACTGTTGCCGATCCGTGTAACACCGAAACACGATGTTCGACTCGATTCTGATATGCACCACAGATATAAAACTCACACTGGCATTGTAACTCACGAGGATCGGTCAGCGGGGCCAGCGCTGCTCTCAGAAGTGATCTTTTAATTGCAGGGACCGTGAAGGTGACAATCACCCGTCGTAACCAACTGGTACAATACTAAAATAATTTGGGCCAATATTTGGGGGAAGTTGATCAGCGCTGAACAGCGAGATAACAAAATGTAAAGCAAAAGACAATTTAAAAGGAGTGATTTACCGCTATAAACACAGACACACATAACAGACGCATCCCCCCCACACACGATCCTTATTATTAATATTAGAACGATACTTTTAATTAATTATCTAAGAGAAGTGGAGTATAAAGAAAAGCACACACTGCTAGAATATAAAACTAATTCACACAGTTACGAATCGAAAATGAAACGAACGAAAACGAAAACCACCCCCTTAAAAAAAAGAGATATTACACATCCGTTTTGATAAAACACCGAAGCCAAGAGTTGCATTGAATTCGTTCATGGTAACCAGAAGAAAATAACATCTGGATCGAGGAGAAGTAGGGAAAAGGAGACGAGGGAAATATACACTACGTGTACAAAAGGATAGGATCAATCCGTGCGTTGTTTTTTTTTTTTTTGCGTAGAGCGCGATAGACACAGTGGTACACACCGAACAGAGTTACTGAACAGAATTTTAAACTATTACGATTATTATATATTATATATACAGTATATTATATTATATCTGGAGATATTTTAATCGCGGTTTTTCAGATAAACTATATGAATGTGAGATTTACTTTTAAGGAAAGGTAATTTTAACGTGAACGCAGTTCGGATTCCCTGGCCCCGGCCCTATCAGTCACGGCCGGCCAGGGAATCCCCGATTAAAGAAAAAAAAAAAANGGAGAAAATAACATCTGGATCGAGGAGAAGTAGGGAAAAGGAGACGAGGGAAACATACACTACGTGTACAAAAGGATAGGATCAATCCGTGCGTTGTTTTTTTTTTTTTTGCGTAGAGCGCGATAGACACAGTGGTACACACCGAACAGAGTTACTGAACAGAATTTTAAACTATTACGATTATTATATATTATATATACAGTATATTATATTATATCTGGAGATATTTTAATCGCGGTTTTTCAGATAAACTATATGAATGTGAGATTTACTTTTAAGGAAAGGTAATTTTAACGTGAACGCAGTTCGGATTCCCTGGCCCCGGCCCTATCAGTCACGGCCGGCCAGGGAATCCCCGATTAAAGAAAAAAAAAAAAAAAAACACTAATATACGAGTATCGTAATGTACACGTTACTGAGTACGTTTACAACCGCGGAATCTGTCTAGAATCACTGGCTCCACGTTGCTCACCGTGAAATATCTGTGTACTGCCATCGAGGACCCGCGTTTCAATCTCGAGAGTAAATATTAGGGAGAGCAAAGTCAACCAAATGCTGCCAGTAACGATTCGAGGACAGAATAAAATTATTTGCTACCTCAATTTTATATAAAAGAAAACGAGAGTTCTTTCACGTTACATCGGCCTTTTATGAAAACGGGATTGCGAATTCCTAAAAGAAAGCTTTTTCATTCTTTATCGCAATTCCATTTGAGAGAAATGACGAGCGTTCGGTATAAATCCGATGATTCGTCTCGACGACCTTCTGTCACCGAACGCTTCCGATCTCTCTTATTATTTTCAATCGAAGTTTGCTGACAAAGAGAACAAGTAAACGTATTCAGTAGCACGGGTCTATTATATCTAGTTCGACACAAGTAGTTAAGTAGCGCGAAACCATCACAGCTTAGTGTCAAAGAGCAAAAATACAGAAACCTGCCTCGCATGCGTCTTTAAACGACCTTTCTTCTTTCCGTTCTAAGATAGGGAATTGATACGAGACGTGTAACATTTACGACGATTTATTTTTTTGTTTCCGAGGAAAAGCGAAATACGAGACGTACCGCACAGAAACGCAGTAACTATGATTCGTCTTCCAAGCTTCACAGCACGCTTCTGAATCCTAATAGATGTTCGAGCTATGTAATTAGGTATACGTACATACTTTTCCTGCCCGATTAGTTACGGCTTTTATCCAGAATCGTCAACGAATATTTCAACAGTTTCATACGGACGGCAACTTTTCTTTTTATCTTTTAGTGGATTAGTTTAAATTTCTGGGACTGCGATCATGATTGATCCTTCTGATTCGTTTTTCGGTCACAGTCCCAGCATTACCTCGATGGTACTCTGTCAGTAGCTCTACCAATTCCCGATATTGTCGATGATCTTGACCGAGTCGAAGAACCTGGATGGGGTTGTCGTTGTAGCTGCTGTTGTGATAGACCCGGTCTACGAGTGCAAACATTCTTGCCATCCTTTACGAGGGATCGCGAGTTGGTCGCGAGAAATAATTTAATTTTCTACGATGTTCACCGTCCTGTGTTGGTCGAAGACGTTTCGACGACGATTCTCAATAAAAGGCGAGTACACGAGGCTAATTACAATGCAAGATAAGCAATATATGTATCAGTTTGGCAGCGGTGATGGTGACGCGTGATCGTCGTAATTAATAATGTCTCCGTCTGTGAAAAAAACGTTCATCTGCGGATCAACGTAGACGATCTTCGTTCGGACGAGCTGTAAAATCGGTTTCGACCAGAGTTCCCGGGTGTAACAGGAGACGTGTACGTTGTTCCGCAAGAGAAATAACAAGTGGAATCCATCCAGAAGCTTCGCTTACGGTGATTGTACTTCAGGACGTAGGTGAAGGGTGTGCCTATCTTTTTATGAGAGAGAGAAACCTTTCTACCTTGTGCCAATCGACGCTTGGCACTTATCCGTTAAGAAAGCGTGATAAATTTTTCATGAAAACGATGAGAGAAATAGATTTAAAGATACGCGGACGGGGCGAGACAGAGACCTGAAATAAATTATTAGGCGGACAAACGATATTAAACGTTTCAATTATAAAGAGATGGGCGCACAACAAAGTAGTGTTTAACTGTACCTAAAAGTCGTCGTAGTGATTAACGAGAATAATTGTACCTATAAAAATGAAAATCAGTTCACGAATCTCTGTAAGACATAATTAACGAAAAGGGAGAGAGGGAGAGAGAGAGAAGAAGTGGATGATAAAAAAAAAAAAAAACAAAACGAAAAGAAGCGAAAACTGTATCAAGAGGAAACCGCCTGCAATTACCGTTCATCGTTGTTCACAGCCGTTCTGTCTGTAATTTGAATTGTCAAGAACGTGATTTGCAGGCAGCGCAGCTGAACCAAAGTCATGATTGCAATTGCACAGTCACGTCTATTTATTTTTCATTTTGCTCGCATACGCTTTTATCGGAACGGTCTCGAGACACGTCCGTCGTTGCACTTCCGGCCGGTCGATCCTAAAACCGTTTCACGTGTTCTTATTTCTCTTTTGTATGAATTAACCCCTCCTCCTCGCTGCCATCACAAGACGTTGTCAACGGGGGTGCACCGGCGGACACGTCGGGCATCGTTCGGCCACAAGTGATTTCGTAACTTCGCCTGAGCTATTCTAAAGAGAAAGAAAGAAAGAAAGAAAGAAAGAGAGAGAGAGAGAGAGGGAGAATAGCAAAAGGAAATTACCTTTTGTGGAGAGAAACTACGTTCACGATCGAGAGAGAACGGGTGATAAATAAGTTCGCAAGACCTCACGTTCGTTTCCTACTATTTTTGTATGCAACATAAGAGAAAAAAAAAACAAAAGGAAATTGACAGTAGCGAGAAAAAAATAAAGCAGTTCGTGTGCGAGAGAGGGAGAGGATGAAGCCGAGGGCATGAGACCGGACACCGAGAACTAAACAGGATCGAGGATGCACGTGACTCTTCCTGATCACCTTCTGTTCGATCGCCTTCAACCGCGGCCGAGAGTTGTGTCTCATTTTTCTTCGCGATCGGTCGACGATCGACACCGGCCCGATGTAACTTTCGTCCACGCGTGATCGAATTTTCAATTGTTAGTCGCGCGACTACGATGTAAGGGTATCGGCGAGAAGCGATAGAAATTCCCCGATCAAAAGAACGATTTGTACCCGATCGATTGACTATATATTTTCTGCGGACGCTTAATTTGGAAGTTCTGGTAACTTCGTTTGATCGCTTCTCGGTGGTTCCAAGTAATAGGATTCGAGATCGGTAACTACACTTTTATTTTGATTCTCTGCCGTTCTTTAATTTTATCAAGACTGTGCGGGACGCAGGAAAGACACGGGTTACCGATCTCCTTAGATTTTAGCTGCCGCGAACTCATCGTTACAAAGAGAAACAGAAGTTAAGAGCTTGGTTAGCCCACGGTGAATATATTTCGGATCGGAACGACGGGGATGAGAGACACTTTCGATTATATCATTGTTTCCAGCGGACTCGATTGCGTTTCTTCTTTTTTCTTTAGACATATCACGTGGAGCAAACGATGGCTGTGCCTTTTATGCTTAATATTATATCTTGAGTTTTCTCCTTTCGAACTGATTCACGTGCAGGATAGATTAGGCTCGTCTCTGGTCCCGCGTTGCTGACGTTTAGTAGCGGTGAATCATTTAAATATATTCACTCGTAAAGGGCCAGTTAGGACGACGGTCGACTCTTTGAAGCTCAGAGAAATGATTTCGTTTCGTTAGTCCTTTTAATTTCAATTGTATGAGTTGAAAGAAACTTGCGGAGGTTCAAAGAGTCGCGTCGCGGAGATGATATTCTTCGGAATGAGTGAGTGAGTGTGCGTGGAGAGGAAAAAGAAGTAATAAAAAAGAGTAAACCTACGATGGATCGAAGGTGAATTAGGAATCGTATGGTGAGAAGACAAAATAAAAGAGCTATACTACAAATCCAAAGATGCACAACATCATAGAGAGCCGGACAATTTGATAGAACTCATGTCAGTCTAATTATATTTCTTGTTATATATTATATACATATATATATATATATATCATATTTTCCAAAAACGAATTATATATATATATAATTAAATAAAAAAAGAAGACACTCTCTCGTTTGATACTTTGCGAGATACTTCACTTATTCCAGCAGTCCATTGTATACGTTATTAATTTCCTTTTCTAATTTCAATTCTAGTGCGATTTAATTAATTGGACGAAACCCGATCCTCCCGATACTTCATTATTCAATTCCTTCGAATGACGCAGAGCTGACGGCTGGAAGAGTACGTAAGACCGGTGAGACTTTCATTTCTTTCAATTCGTAATTGACGGTCATTACCAGTAATTCATCTCGGGCAATATTTACGTTAATTGAAGCCGGTACGGCAGAAAGGACAGTCCGTCCAGCGGATTGTTTACTGTTTGTGTTCTCGGAACTTGCCCGCGTCCTTTGCATAAATCGGGGGAGGGGATGACGCGTTAAATAATTATTCGTCAGTCACGCGTCCTTCGCCGATCGCGCACTTTTACGTCGCATTTTCGCGGATACGATCGTATGCGTGTGAGAGAAGATGCTGCCGATGGAGAGGACCACTTCGAGGTATCTGCTGTCCAGCCTGAAGGGCCGTTTTACAAGGAATTCGCCGAAAACTGTGAGTAATTTAATGAAACAATTATGAAAAACTTCATCGATTGCCAATAGAAATCTCTCGGACCTTTAAGGTAGTTCTCCACGGATTCTAGTCAATTGAGCTTGCAAAATAAAATGTTCAAAATTATTGTTCGATTAGTATAGACTACGTTTATTAAATTTATTTATGAATTTTAATATTGCTTTAGTTGATATTAGTATAAAGGTAACAATGTTGCTTGTGTGTAGCAATGACACACGTAATCGATTAAATTTATTTATGAATTTTAATATTGCTTTAGTTGATATTAGTATAAAGGTATCAATGTTATGTTGCTTGTGTGTAGCAATGACACACGTAATCATTAATATGATAGACAAGGAAGAAGTTATCAAATCATAGTTTTTTGTTCCTTGAATATTAAATATCTTTTAAATTAATTCGGCTGCCCCTCATTTTCATTCAATAATTAGAAAATAGAAATCTTCTACTTTTAGACCTCAATTTTGCATTAACATCTACTGTGTTTTTGTACAGTAATGTGTTAATAATATTACACATAATAGTGCGCTACATACAATACAGCGTGTAAAACGAAGCAACTTTAATGATGTTCTGGAGGTACAATTGGAGACAAAAGTACATAAAATTCGAAATTCGTCCATATATTGGCAATGACGGCTATTTATGATGTATATTTTGTATTAAAAATATAGATTAATTCCGAAAGCTTTTGTTTAATTAGTAAATTGCTTCTCATACTGGCTTTTTAATCAAGTTGTCTTAATATTAGTAAAGATTCTAAGTGACTTTTGTGAATGAATGTACTCTCTGATTTCAACTTGAAGAAAATAAATTGGTGATGTTGAATATAGACATAATAAAAAGTAAAAAATAAATATTTAAATAAAACAAAAATAATTCAGAAAGCAATATTTATAATTACTAATAAACATCTCAAATTTGTATAAAATTATGTTCTGATGACAGTATAGAGTAGTTTATAATGTTTTTTTTTTTGACTGTTTATTGAACATTAATAAATTTTGTGTATTAATTAATTACATAGTGTTTACTATATATAGAAAGAAATTGAAGTTTCTGGCAACGTTTTTTCAAGGTTTAAATAGGATTTGAAGTGGAATTTTATGAATCCTTCATAAGAAGACGTGTTAAAATATGCAAACTTCAAATTGCTATAATTTTTAAACAATGAAGTGAATCGAACCCAAACTTTGATAATTGCTTTAATATAGTAAAAACTATGAATTGTTAACGTTTCAAGAATTTCTGAACGTTTTTATATACCTCCAGAACATCCTTAAGTATTTTTTTCTCGAAAATAAGTTCGGTGATCGGAATTGTAAAAAATTCTATAATATTTTTTGTTACTTTAAGAAACAAATATATTTTTTTTTATTGCAAATTTCAAATTGCTATAATTTTTAAACAATGAAGTGAATCGAACCCAAACGTTGATAATTGCTTTAATATAGTAAAACCAATGTTTTGTTAACATTTCAAGAATTTCTGAACGTTTTTATATACCTCCAGAACATCCTTAAGTATTTTTTTCTCGAAAATAAGTTCGGTGATCGGAATTGTAAAAAATTCTATAATATTTTTTGTTACTTTAAGAAACAAGTATATTTTTTTCATAATGATATCCAGTACTTTGAGTTTGTGGAGAACTGCCTTATATTATGTTACTGGCAATCGATCGTGTCAAGGTTTTTGGGAACAGTGAACGGACGCGTTCGTTTATGGTTACAAGATTTATTACGTCTTCGTTATTTACACAAGTTCGTTGTAAGTTTTTGGACAAGGGTCCAGAGAAACGTTGCGGGACTCCGGGGGAGAATAGAATCGTATGCTTACAAAAAGTACTCTATACAGGCATTTTCCGTCCCCAATGTCGCTATGAACCAATGCCGCGGATACGATGAAACGATCATTCTCTCTCGTTCATCGTGCCATTTAGCGACAGTTTCAAAACGAAATTTCGAAACTGTTTCTAAGTAGAACGTCTGCAGATCCTTGCTCTAGGCATTGCACATTCGTCTCGAGTCACAATATCAACTGTCGATCTCTCGAATTATTGCACAGTAATGTGATTTATCTAACGTCGTAACAAACGAGTTTCATAGGAATTATTATTAGATTAGTTTCGTATGCGATTCGAACTCTTCGTCGTACGACGTTCTTATCTGAATATCAAAAGCCAGTATTCATAGTCGTTAGTTATTTTGAAGATCGCCTTAAATATTTGCTTAAGTTCCTGTTTTCTGCGCAAGACAAGGACTGCAAATGTGGAATAAACAGGGACAGCAAATGCTTAAGACGATCTTAAAAATAAGTAACGACTATGAATACCAGCCAAAGTCTCGTCGTTTACAAAAATGATTAATAGCTCTCTCATTAAACCGAATCGATACATTTCTTTTTTGTCGCGTGAATAATTGATCGGTTACGAGTGTTACGTTCGCGCATTCATACTCTCCTATTTTCATCTTTGCTCGCATTAAATGTAAACTTTACGATTACCCACCACCACGTTGGACCCAGTTACGCCACCGCTCCGAAGCGGTGTCTCTTCCTTTCTCACAAATTAAAAACTAAATAAAAAAAAAAAAAAACGCTCCACGAACCTCGGTACTCTCGCGCTGCCAATTAAATTTTGTCGTTCGATCCGAAACACCGATAGAAATGATTTAGATCGAATTACGGTTCGAAGTGGCCGATAAAACACACGATAGGGGGGGAGTACCGATGCCGGAGCAGCACCTCGTTTCAATGAAAACTAGTTTTACGTTTAAGCGTTATAATGGATTATACACTCTTGTCGCCACACTCACGCGAGTGTCCCGTGTGCCCGCAGACGCGAGGAACTTTCTTTACACCTTTTTACTTCTTTGGTGCTCTGCAGTTTGTTATTAGTTTTTCCTCTCCTTTGTTCCGCGGCAACGGGACCCGTTATCACGTAATATCCAAGCACATAATCGGGGGCCACGCGATCGTCGCGGGCCTCCCTTACAAGTATTTACTCGTTTCGAGTCGTCGTTTTCGTTCGATACCACAGAAACTCGTCCCCGACCTCTTCATACGATGATCAAACATTTAGTTATATAATTAGCTCGTTTACGANAAAACACACGATAGGGGGGGAGTACCGATGCCGGAGCAGCACCTCGTTTCAATGAAAACTAGTTTTACGTTTAAGCGTTATAATGGATTATACACTCTTGTCGCCACACTCACGCGAGTGTCCCGTGTGCCCGCAGACGCGAGGAACTTTCTTTACACCTTTTTACTTCTTTGGTGCTCTGCAGTTTGTTATTAGTTTTTCCTCTCCTTTGTTCCGCGGCAACGGGACCCGTTATCACGTAATATCCAAGCACATAATCGGGGGCCACGCGATCGTCGCGGGCCTCCCTTACAAGTATTTACTCGTTTCGAGTCGTCGTTTTCGTTCGATACCACAGAAACTCGTCCCCGATCTCCTCATACGATGATCAAACATTTATTTATATAATTAGCTCATTAACGATCCGATGTATTTCATTAAATTCCAATCGGAGGCTGTACAGAACAAGTTGTACTATTAATTGAATTTCAGATTATAAACGGAATTCGATTAATCTTGCTAGACGTCGTGATTAAATCGAGGACTATTTCCGCGGAGACGATATTACGGAAGGGATTATAAATAATGAGAGGAAGATTGCTATGGAAGTAGGAAGTTATCTATGCCGACACTTGCTACGGAAGTCGTGGAAGAAGAACGGTAGTTAAAAATCACTGGGGCGTTTGATTCGCTACGAAAAAGAAAAAAAAAAATAGAGTCTCTGTCGACTTCGCCTTAAACGCTAGAGCGATTCGTTCTGCGCGGCTGATTAAGTTAAGTTACCGAGACACAGAGAGAAAGAGAGAGAGAGAGAGAGAGAGGGAGTTCGTTGGGCTCCCTTTTCTCTCGGAGAAGTGCGGCTGCTAGGGTAGCTAGGACAGCGTATACTGGACTAGTATACAATATTGTAATGTATAATAATAATCAAAATAACGTATATATTATTAGTTAATCCTACGGATTCGTGTCGAGATTCACGTTGTCGAGCTAAGCTGCGCAGGTCCCGACACGCGTTATTCATAAATAACGGTCGAGTTCTTTGAAAGGCAGTGTTTAAATTGTCAGTAGACTCGCGTTCAAAAATCGATTGTACAGAAAATACATAGAAATGTATAAAATGTATACATACGATATGTATAAAACTGATGAAATCGCGTTTAGATTTACAGATAAATGTTTCATATCGTATAGATAAATCCGGAAGCATTTTCCGAATTCGCGTGTTCGGACCTCGCACTTAGCTACCTCCTCGTCGAAACAAAACTACAATAGCATCGGCAGTTGAGCAAAATCTCATGATTGCTAAATTCTCTAAGCCTCGCGACGCGGTGGACGTAGGACCGATACCTGGGAATTGTTTCCTTTCGAAAATTCTTAACTGCTGTGGCTNAGGATTCGTGTCGAGATTCACGTTGTCGAGCTAAGCTGCGTAAGTCCTGACACGCGTTATTCATAAAAAACGGTCGAGTTCTTTCAAAGGCAGTGTTTAAATTGTCAGTAGACTCGCGTTCAAAAATCGATTGTACAGAAAATACATAGAAATGTATAAAATATATACATACGATATGTATAAAACTGACGAAATCGCGTTTAGATTTACAGATAAATGTTTCATATCGTATAGAAAAATCCGCAAGCATTTTCCGAATTCGCGTGTTCGGACCTCGCACTTGGCTACCTCCTCGTCGAAACAAAAATACAATAGCATCGGCAGTTGAGCAAAATCTCATGATTGCTAAATTCTCTAAGCCTCGCGACGCGGTGGACGTAGAACCGATACCTGGGAATTGTTTCCTTTCGAAAATTCTTAACTGCTGTGGCTGTACGCGGTATTCGTGTACGGGCCGCTGTAGATAGACGATCCCGTCGTCGACACGCTCTTGTGTCGCCGTTTCGCCAGTAGTACCAGAATCGCCGCTACCACCGCTAACATTAGGATCAAACCAGCGACCGCTATCCCAATCGCGAAACTCCTCTGCGATATGCAGATACTGTTAGGATCGTCGATGGTCTGTAATCAGAGAAAACACGCTCATTCCAGGCATCCTGAGAATTTTCTATTTTAAAAGATATTAAAATCCTTATCTCGTTATGCCAATTATGATTTTAATGTCGAAAGTAGAATGCAGTTTTAGAGGATAGAAGAATTTCTGTGTGAATTTCATTTGGAAGAAAGTTATCACGATGATCATCTGATCATCATGATCATTCTTATCTGTGTGCATTCTTTTATTTGGTTTTGCAAATTCATTATTGCGTATAAAAATCTGATCATCTTTGCAGAGAAATCGTTGAGAACTGACCCTTTCCCTGAAGACGTCGTCNGAGAAAACACGCTCATTCCAGGCATCCTGAGAATTTTCTATTTTAAAAGATATTAAAATCCTTATCTCGTTATGCCAATTATGATTTTAATATCGAAAGTAGAATGCAGTTTTAGATGATAGAAGAATTTCTGTGTGAATTTCATTTGGAAGAAAGTTATCACGATGATCATCTGATCATCATGATCGTTCTTATCTGTGCGCATTCTTTTATTTGGTTTTGCAAATTCATTATTGCGTATAAAAATCTGATCGTCTTTGCAGAGAAATCGTTGAGAACTGACCCTTTCCCTGAAGACGTCGTCGGTGAAGTCCGACTTGGAGGCAATGTCCGAGGCTTCGTTCACGTACAATCCGCTATAGACCTCGATCGTGGCCGGTGTGCCGGCGTCGAGTCCCTCGACACCTTTCGCTGCATTCTCGTTGGCAGTGTCCCTGCGTCTTCTGGACAACGAATTGCATTCCGGCGGCTGTAACAGAATGTCGATGATTCGACTTTGGAAATTTTCCAACACCCGTTCGTCGAAACGTTACAGTTTCTTTTTTTTTCTTGAAATAGGTGTACAGGGTATTCTCATTACCGTCTTGCTGCACCCTCCGTCGTGTTTTATACACAGTCGGACGTTGCATTGGTAATAGACGCTGGCGGTGTAGGGGAACTTGTGAGCCTGGAAGTTCACTTTTGCCTCGGTCTTGTCCTCGTTGTACGTGAACTGTCCCATGATCTCTCCGTCCACGGGGCAACTGTAATAACAACGATTCCTACTTATTTCTCACCGATTGTTAAACTCGTTTTAATTACGAAATCGCGTTCAGTCTGCTCTGTCGTTGAAATATCCTTTTAATTAATTCGACTCTTTGTACGCGTCACAAAAAGTTGTAAAACTCTACTCTGAATTGTACTTTACAAACGAACAGGGAAAGTGTAACCTGGATCAGCTGATTAGCTCATGAAAAGAAGTCAGTGAACCGGGCTCGCTTTGTGTAGCTTCAATTCCGGCGTTTGAATAATTCATCGTGCACACTCTGACGTATTTCTTCCCGTCTATTATTAACCCTTGGACTCTAAACGTATTTCGAGCCCCGGACATATTTTAGTTCTTAAAAGAGTCTGGAAGAATTCCGACTAAATCGAACCGATCCCCGATATTTTCTCTTCGATAGTCTATCAACGATTTTCGCAGATAATTTAAGTATATCGTATCGTAAATTGTGCGGAAATGAATGACTTTCGTACAGTTTAAGAGTTAAAGATGTTCGCGATGGAAAAAGTGGGAACACGCGACGGAAACGTTTAGGTGTTTCTTGCTCGGAGTTCAAATTACCCTTCGTCGTTTATAAGCCTTTGCTCTCCCCATCCAAGACCGTCGCGCACCAGGCAGTCGGATATCTTCAGCCCGANTCCTGTCTATTATTAACCCTTGGACTGTAAACGTATTTCGAGCCCCGGACATATTTTAGTTCTTAAAAAAGTCTGGAAGAACTCCGACTAAATCGAACCGATCCTCGATATTTTCTCTTCAATAGTCTATCAACGATTTTCGCAGATAATTTAAGTATATCGTATCGTAAATTGTGCGGAAACGAATGACTTCCGTATAGTTTAGGAGTTAAAGATGTTCGCGATGGAAAAAGTGGGAACACGCGACGGAAACGTTTAGGTGTTTCTTGCTCGGAGTTCAAATTACCCTTCGTCGTTTATAAGCCTTTGCTCTCCCCATCCAAGACCGTCGCGCACCAGGCAGTCGGATATCTTCAGCCCGAACATTTCCTGCTTGTCGATGCTAATGACCAGGGTCAGAGGGTCCCCGATCTTCACGTTTTCCGCCACTTGATGCCTCGTTGGATCTCCGCTGAAGATCTTCATCGTGCATCCTGGCATGGGAGCTGTCGCCTATCGCCGGACGTAAAACGCAATTTATTATTCATCTCGCCTCTCCCTCCCGGCTATTTCTTTATTAAAAAGAGCCGCGCGGTCCATTCACGCGGGCGAGTTTTACCTGCAACGGTAGCGATTGCAGCATAGCCACGTGCGTCTGGTCGTTTGTCACCACCTTGTCCCGGGTTTGGTAGCGGCAGCGCACGTGGAATCCTCTGCCCTGGTTCGTCACCAGCTTCAGGTGCGGCTGCACCACTATAGTATTGAAGTACTCGATGCCTCCGTCGTCCTGTAACAGCAAGCATTTCACGATTCTCTAAATTCTCAGTAGAAAGAATACTAAAGAAAAATTACAACGTTGTTGGTACAGAATTAGTTCAATAACAATCTCTGTTAAATCGAAATCGAGGACGAAAGAAGAGGAGCAAAGTGGACACTGCTACTGGAAGAGACGAAGACGGAGCCACTCCTTTCGCGGCAGAAACGGTGGAAGGCGAGGATAGCGAACGGTCCGGTCCGGTTTTTGCAGGGTGTAAGGACAGAGGATTGCTGGACTGAAAGTCCGGGGGAAACGTGATCGGCACGGCGTCAGTCCGATTACCGAAACGCTCGTAA
>SMSR01016167.1:0-12927 GCA_019453355.1 Ceratina japonica | reverse complement strand
AAACTAAGCGAGTTAGCACTTTGTCCTCGAACCGAGCTCGTCCTCGAAACGAGTATAGAGGAATAGTCAACGATCACTTGTCGAGCAGCACCGTAGAAATCAGCAGTTCGATCTCCCTCATGGATCCGGCTCGTTCATCATCACCACTTCCGGTGGTAAACGGCGATGGTCTTTGAATATTGCTGTCGGAAACGCGTTCTCGCCGGCCATAAGGTCCATCTCGCGCACGTCGACATCCCCAAAAAATCCTCGTCCACGTCCTCCACGTTCATTTACTCTTCACTTCTTCGTCGAATCTCTTCCCTCATCAATTCGGCGAACATACCGTCTCATAAAACGAAATCTACGCGTCCTACCATTCAAATATCTCTCGTTTCGACTTCGTTTTCGCTTCGTACCCCTTTTTTTTTTTACTCGTTAAATTCGCGAGCTTCGTATTTTGATTCCACGATTTGGTTTCGGCTCAGAACGAGCGTTTCGTCGTTCGTTCTCGCACTGGCACGCGCACCTGGCCCCTCGTTCGTTTCGGCCCGTTAAAAAAAAGGCAGTCGAGCATGGGACGAGCCGCGGGACCGAGTGGGACTCGTTGCGATCGACGCGAGGCTCGAGACTGCACTGGCCTCCTCGCGTTTCTGTTCACGGTCCCTCCGCGTTCTCCTCGTGAACAAACGTCGGGGAACCGACGTCCACCAGGTGAGAGAGGGGGCCCGGGAGTGACGGGGAGAGCGGAGAGGAACGGAGAAGACGCGGACCGTTCTTGGAAACGAAAAAAAGTCAACGTGAAAATCGAGTTCCGACCAGATTCGGTTCTCCGGTTCTTTCGGACCGTTTCTATTTATTTAGAGAAGTTTAGTTTATGTAAATACGAAGTGGACGTTAACGATCTGTGGAATAATTGTACGATCTACCGATAGGGAGCGGCACAGGTGTAGGTTTACTTTTTGGATCGCGGATGATTGATGATCAGAAATAGATGTTTCATTTCTTTCTGCTCTTCTTCTTTGCCTTCGTTCTTTTGGAGTTTAGTACGTATTACAGAGAATGTATCCTCTATTTATGTTTAATTAGTGACAGGATCGATTTTATATAATTATGATGTCATTTTCGGTTCGAATAAAGGGAACAGGTTTTTTTGCGAATTATTCGTATGGGAGTCGATTTGGACGTATTCGTGAAAGAAGGGTAGCAGGAACGAAAGGCGGAGGAAAGAAAACGCCCGCGGATATCGAGAGAAAAAGGATAAGGCTGGCTTACATCATCGCCCGGGATAGATACTGTACCGTAATGCAATTCTCTCGAGGGATGCGGGAAACTATCATTTCCAGAGATTCGTTTGAGAATGTACTATTTCAGAACGCTTTTAGCTTATGTGAGGCGTACGCTGGATTTCTAAATTCAGTATATTAAGACGAATCGAACCTGTCTTTAGTTATTCTTGTACTCATTGCCTACGGGATTCTCTTCGATGCTGTCTTTCGTTTCTTGACTATTATTTCAGTCTGTGTACTACGTATTTCTCGATTTTTATATCGTCCTGGTGGAAATATGCGTCATAATTGGGCAGAAAATGTTGAAAAATGGCCATATATTACAAATTATGTAAAAAATTTGAGAATTTTGTAATAATATCATAATTTTTGATAAATGTTTCAAAAGACGGTCAGGAAAGAACAGATTATGACAAGAATTGACGAAAACTAATATGATATGTTGATTTCTGACATAATTTAACATGTTAGAATTTCACAAAATTTGATGATATATATTCGTGAAGAAATTATGTCAGAATTCAACATATTATATTAAATTTCGTCAATACGGGTCATAATTTGTTCTTTTCTGACATAATTTAACATGTTAAAATTTCACAAAATTTGTTGATATATATTCGTGAAGGAATTATGTCAAAATTCAACATATATTAGATTTCGTCAATTCTTGTCATAATCTCTTCTTTTCTGACATAATTTAACATGTTAAAATTTCACAAAATTTGATGATATATAGTCGTGAAGGAATTATGTCAAAATTCAACATATTATATTAGATTTCGTCAATTCTTGTCATAATCTGTTCTTTTCTGATCGTCTTTTCGAACATTTATCAAAAATTATGATATCATTACAAAATTCTCAAATTTTGTACATAATTTGTAATATATTGCTATTTTTCAACATTCTTTGCCCAATTATGACATGCATATTTCCACCAGGGGTATTAATTACTAATGTACTTTATTAATTTATTAATTATATTATTTTATTTATAATATATTTTATTCTGTGTGCAGATTTTCTACTTGCATAGACGCAGGACAACCGGTGGTTAATAGAAGATACCTGCTGCTACAGTAAAAGAGATTTTTCTTATATTGTTTAAAGTACTCATATCACGACTTATACTTGTTTTATCTATAAGATTTATTGTAAGTAGTTTATATCTCTAGTTCGTAATACCTTACTTCCTTTACATAAATTAGACTGTAAGCGAAACTCTTTCTGTACTATTTCTATTATGTATCTTAGAGTAGCATAAAAGTATAAAAGTTTATATACTAGTATAAATGTTTGAATAAATATTTTTCAAAATATATATCTGTGTTCATTAATTTAATGACCTGTTCAACAATTCTAGAATTACCAAATCCAAATCCTTAACGAGTACCATCGTGGAAGAATGTATTTCCGAAACGAGGGACTGGAAAAAATAGTCCTGGACACTATTAAATTAGAAAATTGAATTCTTGGAAAAGTCTGATATTTGGTCAAAAATTTCTCTTCGACAATTCTTGGAAATGACGTCATCAGCAGGACCTAGTGCTACCTCCTATGCTATCATATTCGCCTAATACGAAGTCTGAAATTTAGAGAAAATTTTGGGCCAAAAATCAGACTTTGTATTAGGCGAATATGATAGTGTAGGAGGTAGCACTAAGTCCTGCTGATGACGTCATTGTCAGAAGAATTATCGGAGAGAAAAATTTTCGAAAATCAGACTTTAGAGAAAATTTTGGGCCAAAAATCAGACTTTGTATTGCACAGCAAGTTGTAATTTAGCTTTCCGAGAATTCTTGGAAATGACGTCACAGCTGAATTTAGTGATACCTCCTATGTTATCATATTCGCCTAATACAAAGTCTGATTTTTGGCCCAAAATTTTCTCTAAATTTCAGACTTCGTATTAGGCGAATATGATAGCATAGGAGGTAGCA
This sequence comes from Ceratina japonica, assembly GCA_019453355.1. Classification (NCBI taxonomy): domain Eukaryota; kingdom Metazoa; phylum Arthropoda; class Insecta; order Hymenoptera; family Apidae; genus Ceratina; species Ceratina japonica. Next base: position 9,716 of record SMSR01016167.1, on the reverse strand, counting down.
CTAGGTCCTGCTGATGACGTCATTTCCAAGAATTGTCGAAGAGAAATTTTTGACCAAATATCAGACTTTTCCAAGAATTCAATTTTCTAATTTAATAGTGTCCAGGACTATTTTTTCCAGTCCCTCGTTTCGGAAATACATTCTTCCACGATGGTACTCGTTAAGGATTTGGATTTGGTAATTCTAGAATTGTTGAACAGGTCATTAAATTAATGAACACAGATATATATTTTGAAAAATATTTATTCAAACATTTATACTAGTATATAAACTTTTATACTTTTATGCTACTCTAAGATACATAATAGAAATAGTACAGAAAGAGTTTCGCTTACAGTCTAATTTATGTAAAGGAAGTAAGGTATTACGAACTAGAGATATAAACTACTTACAATAAATCTTATAGATAAAACAAGTATAAGTCGTGATATGAGTACTTTAAACAATATAAGAAAAATCTCTTTTACTGTAGCAGCAGGTATCTTCTATTAACCACCGGTTGTCCTGCGTCTATGCAAGTAGAAAATCTGCACACAGAATAAAATATATTATAAATAAAATAATATAATTAATAAATTAATAAAGTACATTAGTAATTAATACCCCTGGTGGAAATATGCATGTCATAATTGGGCAAAGAATGTTGAAAAATAGCAATATATTACAAATTATGTACAAAATTTGAGAATTTTGTAATGATATCATAATTTTTGATAAATGTTCGAAAAGACGATCAGAAAAGAACAGATTATGACAAGAATTGACGAAATCTAATATAATATGTTGAATTTTGACATAATTCCTTCACGACTATATATCATCAAATTTTGTGAAATTTTAACATGTTAAATTATGTCAGAAAAGAAGAGATTATGACAAGAATTGACGAAATCTAATATATGTTGAATTTTGACATAATTCCTTCACGAATATATATCAACAAATTTTGTGAAATTTTAACATGTTAAATTATGTCAGAAAAGAACAAATTATGACCCGTATTGACGAAATTTAATATAATATGTTGAATTCTGACATAATTTCTTCACGAATATATATCATCAAATTTTGTGAAATTCTAACATGTTAAATTATGTCAGAAATCAACATATCATATTAGTTTTCGTCAATTCTTGTCATAATCTGTTCTTTCCTGACCGTCTTTTGAAACATTTATCAAAAATTATGATATTATTACAAAATTCTCAAATTTTTTACATAATTTGTAATATATGGCCATTTTTCAACATTTTCTGCCCAATTATGACGCATATTTCCACCAGGACGATATAAAAATCGAGAAATACGTAGTACACAGACTGAAATAATAGTCAAGAAACGAAAGACAGCATCGAAGAGAATCCCGTAGGCAATGAGTACAAGAATAACTAAAGACAGGTTCGATTCGTCTTAATATACTGAATTTAGAAATCCAGCGTACGCCTCACATAAGCTAAAAGCGTTCTGAAATAGTACATTCTCAAACGAATCTCTGGAAATGATAGTTTCCCGCATCCCTCGAGAGAATTGCATTACGGTACAGTATCTATCCCGGGCGATGATGTAAGCCAGCCTTATCCTTTTTCTCTCGATATCCGCGGGCGTTTTCTTTCCTCCGCCTTTCGTTCCTGCTACCCTTCTTTCACGAATACGTCCAAATCGACTCGCATACGAATAATTCGCAAAAAAACCTGTTCCCTTTATTCGAACCGAAAATGACATCATAATTATATAAAATCGATCCTGTCACTAATTAAACATAAATAGAGGATACATTCTCTGTAATACGTACTAAACTCCAAAAGAACGAAGGCAAAGAAGAAGAGCAGAAAGAAATGAAACATCTATTTCTGATCATCAATCATCCGCGATCCAAAAAGTAAACCTACACCTGTGCCGCTCCCTATCGGTAGATCGTACAATTATTCCACAGATCGTTAACGTCCACTTCGTATTTACATAAACTAAACTTCTCTAAATAAATAGAAACGGTCCGAAAGAACCGGAGAACCGAATCTGGTCGGAACTCGATTTTCACGTTGACTTTTTTTCGTTTCCAAGAACGGTCCGCGTCTTCTCCGTTCCTCTCCGCTCTCCCCGTCACTCCCGGGCCCCCTCTCTCACCTGGTGGACGTCGGTTCCCCGACGTTTGTTCACGAGGAGAACGCGGAGGGACCGTGAACAGAAACGCGAGGAGGCCAGTGCAGTCTCGAGCCTCGCGTCGATCGCAACGAGTCCCACTCGGTCCCGCGGCTCGTCCCATGCTCGACTGCCTTTTTTTTAACGGGCCGAAACGAACGAGGGGCCAGGTGCGCGTGCCAGTGCGAGAACGAACGACGAAACGCTCGTTCTGAGCCGAAACCAAATCGTGGAATCAAAATACGAAGCTCGCGAATTTAACGAGTAAAAAAAAAAAGGGGTACGAAGCGAAAACGAAGTCGAAACGAGAGATATTTGAATGGTAGGACGCGTAGATTTCGTTTTATGAGACGGTATGTTCGCCGAATTGATGAGGGAAGAGATTCGACGAAGAAGTGAAGAGTAAATGAACGTGGAGGACGTGGACGAGGATTTTTTGGGGATGTCGACGTGCGCGAGATGGACCTTATGGCCGGCGAGAACGCGTTTCCGACAGCAATATTCAAAGACCATCGCCGTTTACCACCGGAAGTGGTGATGATGAACGAGCCGGATCCATGAGGGAGATCGAACTGCTGATTTCTACGGTGCTGCTCGACAAGTGATCGTTGACTATTCCTCTATACTCGTTTCGAGGACGAGCTCGGTTCGAGGACAAAGTGCTAACTCGCTTAGTTTGCGAGGATTTGGATATATAATTAAGGGTAACCGGTGGCAGAACACAGTGATCTGACAGGTAAGACGTTCTACGAATTAATGACTCGACTCGATACCGAGAAAATGATCGACAGAATAAATGAATTATATTAGGAATAAATTTGACGATCGAACAATGAGATAGAACGAAATAATTGTTGTTAAACGTCTCCTCTCGTTTTAATCGCGTTTGACACCAAGATGGCGCAATATCTTGTTGCGAGGAAAGACCACGAAGACCACGTTGGCGGCCGTTCAAGGGCGCAGGACGTGGCGCCGACGGAACGAGTCTACCCACAGAGCCTGATGATACCCACGGGATAATTTGCGAAAAACTGCACCGAGTCGGGAATCCGATCGAGTGTGGTTACGTCACGCGTGCAGATTCGGTCATGTTTTGAGCGGGTCGCCAAGGTCGTCGAAAGCGAGCACACCGCGAGATCGTTTCACAATGAAAACGATTTCGTGCTCGTAAAACGTCACTCGTCCTGAATGAAACAAATCCGCGTTCAAGATTATTTTTAATTTCGCTTGAATTTGATTAAATTACGGCTCGATGAAAAAATGATAGCTCCCGCGTTCACAATTATTTATAATTTAAATTTAATAGGATTAATTGTAAATTTGATCAAACTAAGTATTTCAATTTTAACGTCCAATGAAAGAAATGTTTAATAATTCTCAAAACGACCTGTTATTCTTGGACGAAAACCCCGAATGAAACAAACCGCGTTCACAATTATTTATAACTTCGCTTGAATTTGATAAAACTACGAGCCGACGAAAAAATGAAACCTCCCAGGTTCACAATTATTTATAATTTAAATTTGATAAAATTGATTGTAAATTTGATCAAATTAAGTATTTGAATTTTACGTTCAATGAAAGAAATGTAACGTCACTCGACTCGTCCTGAATGAAACAATCTCGCGTTCACAATTATTTATAATTATTCTCGAATTTGATAAAATTACGACTCGATGAAGAAATGAATCTTCCCGCGTTTGGAATTATTTATAATTTAAATTTAATGAAATTAACTTTAAATTTGACAAAAATTAAGTATTCGAATTTTAACGTCCAATGAAAGAAATGTAACGTCACTCGACTCGTCCTGAATGAAACAAACTCGCGTTCACAATAATTTATAACTTCGCTTGAATTTGATAAAATTACGAGCCGATGAAAAAATGAAACCTCCAGCGTTCACAATTATTTATAATTTAAATTTGATAAAATCAATTTTAAATTTGATAAAATTAAGTATTTGAATTTTAACGTCCAATGAAATAAATGTAACGTCACTCGACTCGTCCTGAATGAAACAAATTCGCGTTCACAATTATTTATAATTTCGCTTGAATTTGATAAAATTACGAGCCGACGAAAAAATGAAACCTCCCGCGTTCACAATTATTTATAATTTCAATTTGATAAAATTAATTGCAAATTTTCTAAAATTAAGTACTTGAATTTTAACGTCCAATGAAAGAAATGTTTAATAATTCTCAAAACGACCTGTTATTCTTGAACGAAAACCTCGACATGAATCAGTATAATTCCATCAGATAATTGCAAAGTATAATTAATATAAAATAAATTTTGAATTTGATAAAATTACGAGCCGACGAGAAAATGAAACCTCCCGGATTCACAATTATTTATAATTTAAATTTAATAAAATTAACTTTAAATTTGATAAAATTAAATATTTGAATTTTAACGTCCAATGAAAGAAATGTTTAATAATTCTCAAAACGACTTATTATTCTTGGACGAAAACGTCGACAAGAATCAGTATATTTCCATCAGATAATTGCAAGGTATAATTAATATAAAATTAATTTTGAATTTAATAAAATTACAAGCCGACGAAATAATATATAAAATTAATTTTGAATAAATCAAGGTATAATTAATATAAAATTAATTTTGAATAAATCAAGGTATAATTAATATAAAATTAATTTTGAATAAATCAAGGTGTAATTAATATAAAATTAATTTTGAATAAATCAAGGTGTAATTAATATAAAATTAATTTTGAATTTGATAAATTTACGAGCCGACGAAAAAATTTTCTGGCTGCTCCGGTCTGGTTGGAGCGCGAGCGTGGGTGGGCGAACATTCGGAACGGTTCCGAGAGGGGTACACCGCGAATGACAGCTGGTTTCCTTTCCCGAGGAACGGAGGGGCGAAAACGGGCTCAATGGACGTATGTAAACGTCGGTTTTTATAATGAAACGCGTTACGCAACGGAAACGCAGCGAAAACGGGCACAAGGCTCGCGCGGCGGACTTGTTCATCGTTCATCCTCTCGTAGGTGGCGACCACGTTGACCAAATATGCCGACGCCAAGGATCCGACACGCTCACGCGATCAAACGAATTCATCCGCCGGTACAGAACTATCGTCGGATCGACGGTGATCGAAAGAATCGAGCCTCGACGTCGATTAAATGAGAGAATGTGATTTTATGAGGAAATAATAAAATTTCGTAGACTGATTTTACAGCAAAATGTGGTAACCGGAATTTGTAGAAAACCTGAGAGCAAAATGTTAGAGGAAAATCGTATAGGGAAATCTTATAATAAAATATCGTAGATTAATCTTACAGCAAAATGTGGTAAACAAATTTTATAGAAAACCTGAAAGCAGAATGTTGCAGGCAAATCGTAGAGGGAAATCTCATAATAAAATATCGTAGATTGATTTTATAGCAAAATGTGGTAAACAGATTTTATAGAAAATCTGAGAGCGAAATGTTGCAGGCAAATCGTACATAGAAATCTTACTCTAAATAATGTACCTTATTAGGAAACGGTGTAGAAATGAGCAAGTTTGAGATGTGTGGTTATATTTTATTGTGAAATTGAGATAATGAAATCGTAACAACAGTGTAGTTAATTTAAACAAGTCGATAAAGAAAATAAGCTTGTGCTCGATGAAATGTGGAATTATGAAATCAATTAAACTTGCAGCACAATATAGCATAAGTACATAAATAGAGAATTCCATCTCTGTATTTAATTATCTATTTATTTATTTTTTTACATTTTTACTTGTTCGTTTTTTCATTTATTTATTTATTTATTATTTACTGACTTAAAATATTAATTATACCATAATAAGACATAAGTATGTATTTAATGATTGTTCCCTTATTAGCATAATTAATGTTGTATTTAAAATTGTTTTCATTTTATAATTTTATAATAATCAAATATGTAGTATATCAAAGTCTAGAAGAATCAATGCTAGATCGAACATTGAAAACAAAGACACCGATTTATTATTACTGTTTTTTATTTAAAGTTAGTCCTAAATCCGTTAATTGTTCAGTGTTTTATTCTCTTGCAACAAATTCTTATTAATTAACACGCGACAGCTTACAAATTCTATGGCTTCATATTTTATTAATAATAGTTGTTAATATTATAAAATGGTGCCCGTACTTTTGCTGTATTGTGCTGCAAATTTACACTGATTTCATAATTCCAGATTTCATCCAGCACAAGCTTATTTTCTTTAACGACTTGTTTAACTTGAATACACTGTCGCTACGATTTCATTATTTTGTGGTTCTCAGTTTCACAACAATCTCAAATGTGCCCATTTCTATACTGTTTCTTGAAAAGGTAAATTTTTTAGGGTTGATTTTACAGCAAAATGTGGTAAACAGATTTTATAAAAAACCTGAGAGCAAAATGTTGGAGGAAAATCGTACAGGAAAATCTTATAATATAATAAGATCTCGTAGATTAATCTTACAGCAAAATGTGGTAAACTGATTTTATAGAAAATCTGAGAGCAAAATGTTGGAGGAAAATCGTGCAGGAAAATCTTATAATAAAATCTCGTAGATTGATTTTACAGTAAAATGTGGTAAACTGATTTTATAGAAAATCTGAGAGCAAAATGTTGGAAGAAAATCGTGCAGGAAAATCTTATAATAAAATGCCGTAGATTAACTTACAGCAAAATGTGGTAAACTGATTTTATAGAAAATCTGAGAGCAAAATGTTGGAGGAAAATCGTGCAGGAAAATCTTATAATAAAATGCCGTAGATTAACTTACAGCAAAATGTGGTAAACTGATTTTATAGAAAATCTGAGAGCAAAATGTTGGAGGAAAATCGTGCAGGAAAATCTTATGACAAAATCTCGTAGATGGATTTTACAGCAAAATGTGGTAAACTGATTTTATAGAAAACTCGAGAGCAAAATATTAGAGGAAAATCGTGCAGGAAAATCTTATAATAAAATCTCGTAGATTGATTTTACAGCAAAATGTGATAAACTGATTTTATAGAAAACTTGAGAGCAAAATATTAGAGGAAAATCGTGCAGGAAAATCTTATAATAAAATCTCGTAGATTGATTTTACAGCAAAATGTGGTAAATTGATTTTATAGAAAATCTGAGAGCAAAATGTTGGAGGAAAATCGTGCAGGAAAATCTTATAATAAAATCTCGTAGATTGATTTTACAGCAAAATGTGGTAAACAGAATTTATAGAAAACTTGAAAGCAAAATGTTAGAGGAAAATCGTGCAGGAAAATCTTATAATAAAATCTCGTAGATTGATTTTACAGCAAAATGTGGTAAACTGATTTTATAGAAAACTTGAGAGCAAAATATTAGAGGAAAATCGTGCAGGAAAATCTTATAATATAATAAGATCTCGTAGATTAATCTTACAGCAAAATATGGTAAACAGATTTCATAAAAAACCTAAGAACAAAATGTTACAGGCAAATCGTACAGGAAAATCTTATAATATTAAAATCTCGTAGATTAATTAAAGCTAATATTAACCTCAAAGCAAAATGTGGTAAACAGATTTTTATAAAAAACCTGAGTGCAAACTTTTACAGGCAAATCGAACAGGAAAATCTTATAATAAAATTTCGTAGATTGATTTTACAGCAAAATATGGTAAACAGAATTTATAGAAAATTTGAGAGCAAAATATTACAGGCAAATCATACAGGAAAATCTTATAATATTAAAATCTCGTAAATTAATTAAAGCTAATATTAACCTTAAAGCAAAATGTGGTAAACAGATTTTATAAAAAACCCGAGAGCAAACTTTTACAGGCAAATCGTACAGGAAAATCTTACAATAAAATCTGGTAGATTAATCGTACAGCAAAATGTGGTAAACAGAGTTATATAAAAGCTGAGAGCAAAATGTTACATGCACATCGTACAGAGAAACGTTATTTCAAGAATTACCAGTAATACTTTTATATTAAAACCATTACGTAGAATGTTGTTCTCGAGACGATTGTTTAAATCGGAGTTTCGTAACGCGCGTGTAAGTAACTTACGCGTATACGTATCGATGACTATATCCGCCTCGCGAGACAGAAGTCACCGGTGACTTAAACGAGCGGTATGCCATGACGTGGGCACCGTACGGCCGTATTCTTCCTCTTACATGAAACCGATCGATAAAAATCAATTACACGAACGTAAGATTTCGTATGAAACCCGTTCTTCACGTGCAATCATATAAAAACGAATTCAAGGAGCTGGATTAAAAAAAATTGTACGAGTCAAAATTTCGAGAGAAGTTCGAGGAAAGACGTCGTGGAAATGTATTTGAGGAAAGTACGTCTTTGAGACAAATCGGCGCGTGACAAAGGAGAAAGTGAAAGGCTTGGAAATACGGCCCTGGGTGCCCAAGTGCATCGCACGGGTGGCACGACACTGGTTTCCCAGCGGGAAAAGGTGGCAGAACCTCGCGGGATGTCGATCGACCAGCCTCGTAAAATCCCGCGGTTCGTGAATGAGAAAACGGTCGGGCGGATCGAAATTGCGGGGGTGCAGCGAGAAACGGCGGCGCACTAACGCGATTAACGCGGTACCAGTGACCGGTGGTCCCAGTGGTCGGCCGAGGTCGTTCCTAGGCGTGCAACCAGGCCTCTTACTCGAAAAAGTGAACGTTGCGTTATGCCGCGTTCGCGAAACGCCGCCGCCGCGTCGCTTTCTCATGGCTAACGCCGCCGCCGCCGTCGAGGGAACGTGGTTCCGCGAGTCGAAATCGAACCCCGAATCGTTCGACTGTTTCCGATTACGAGGATAGCGATCGGACGTGACGATGTGCCGCGGTTACGACGAGATCCCGGCGACCGTGACTGACGGGAACCCGGCGCCGTGTCGCGTCACCTGAACTAAGTTCGCCGGAAATGGTTTCGTGGACAATCGAAGGATGATCGGTGAACCGGGATTCGATCGAAACCGGGGGAGACGTTTAACGAGCAAGAAAAATAATTGAACAGACGAAGTAAAATTGTTTTTCCGTGTGGATTACGAGTGTTCTCGCGCTAGATAGGTTTGCACGGTCGATCGCACTCATGGGAGTCCGACCCAGTTATTAATAAGACTTTCTCTTTTATTTTAGCCATGGACTGGCCGAGGGTCGTGCTGTCGTTTTTATTGGTAAGTCCATCCGTCGACGATTGATCCATATATCCTCCGATCGATTCGAAACTCGTCGCCGAATTAACGCACTAACCCTCGAAGTGATGTATCGACTTTCGACACGTGCAACAGCTGTTCGGCTTCGATTTCGTTCGATTTTGATACTTTCTCCCGTCGCCGAGTCGTACGAAATGAAAAGAAAAAAGAAGCGCGTAGGATACGCGCCGGGCAGGAATGCGGCGAATTACGTAATCCCTTTGTTGGCGGAACGTCCCAGAAAACCGTCTGCCAGGAAAACTGTGCAATATTTTCTTACCCGCGATTTTTCATCTGGAAGTTGACGACTTTGAACGAAGCGATTCACTCTCGATTAATTTCACCCGTATTTACCGGAGTGCCAGCGATTTAAATCGATCTGGCGATCAGTGAAAGTCGATACGCGATAGGCTG
>SMSR01016166.1:20099-33519 GCA_019453355.1 Ceratina japonica | reverse complement strand
TGAACGTTTTCAACAATTTCTAGTCGATTACTTAAATCTAAATGGCAAAATATAGCGATCTTCCCTGTATATGCGTTCACACCGCTCAAAAGGTTAATACATCATTGTATAGTTAAGTCGAACAATAATATTACTTGATTGCTTGAAGAAAATTTCGCGAGACGTTCGTGTCCATCGCTAGGCATCGCTACCTCGCACGCTACCATGAATGCGTAGGTGTTTCCGGCCGGCTGAAGTACGGGCATCTGCCCGGTCTCTCGCAAGAACGGCGAGAGAGAGAGACAGAGAGAACGAGAGAGAGAGAGAGGAGGAAGGTATACGGTGGAAGAGCGGCGAGACGCGAGAGGAGAGGAGAGTGGAGCGAGTAGGCGAATAAGGGAGCCAGCGAGCAAAGCGAGAAAAATAGAGTCGAGCAGCGGGCGAGCGAGTGGAAAAGCAGGATGCGAGAGAGGGACGGCGACGGGGGACAGAGGACGAGAGAGAGAAAGAGAGAGAGAGAGAGAGAGAGAGAGGGGACGGCTCGGCCGGAAGCAGTTACTCGTGCGATGTAACGAAAATATCAGCCGTCCGTTTCGCAATCGGCCTACCCGCGTTTCGCCGGGTTTAATATAGAACACTCGCACGCCCTGTCGCGAAAACATCACGCTAACCGCGCGCCGCTATCGCGTTTATCATGTCAAATCAAAAACCTGAGTCGATCGCGAACGTCCCGCGTAACTCACGACGGGCCCGCGGCCCATTTTTTCTTTTACGTCGAATCGAGTCGGCGGACGATGGTCGCCGTCTCTCGTTCGACTATTCGCGTCGCGTCCGATTTTATGAATGGAATCGATACCGTTGGCACGGCCTCTTTGGCCGAGCTTGTAGACCTTGTCTTAAACTGCATCCGAAGAAAATATTTACGGATCTAACCGATCGATTCGGACAGTGACTCGTTTCAGATACAACTTCCTTCGAAGTGGATCTCGGGTGACGTTTCGCGACCTCGGTCACTCTAATCTCTTTCATGCTACTGAATTTCTGTGCAGAGTACTCCGTACAGTGTACGGCGTATGCTAAATCGTAAATCATATATACGCATAGGGATGCCTTCCGCTGCATCGATGACCTTGGGCTCCTCCGCTATCCTGACGCGATAATAAATTCATACGCCGGATCCCTATAAAATCCTCGAAGCTCGCCTCGCTCGCTCCGTTCCGAGAAGAACGCTTCTTTCCTTCGTGTCCCCGGATGCTTCGCTTTTAATTCCCTGCCCGATAAACCTGATCGACCGTAAAAGCGTCCGGCTGCTTCAGATACCACGATCTCTCGTTCGATCCCCTCAAAATTCCTCGAAATCTCCTTCTCTCTCTCTATCTCTCGCGCGACTTTTTTAAACCGCGTTTGCATACGTTAAGCAACGCGATGACTAATTAAATCGGGTTATTATTAAATAACTGATTATAGTTAAATCAATTTCTGAGACGAAGAGAGAGAGAGAGGAGCGATCGATGGGGCGTTCGCGGAACACTAGAAATATCGCTGGTTCCCGGAATATCGCCAGCATTCCGCGAACATCTCTCTAATCAATCTCGATTCTTTCCCCCGGCCGCATTATTGGCGTGGATTTTTGCGTTTCCGGCACGATGCGCTTCGAGTGAGCGCGTACAATGCCCGCTTCTATTCCATTGCATCGGGTCGATTAATCGACCCCGTGGCTGCCCGATGCGACATCTCCCATTCTGAAAAGAAAATCTGTTTTCGCTTTCGGTCGCCGATTTTTTCTGGCCTTCGGGACCTTCCCTTCCGAGATTCCTATCGTTTTTGACGAAATAAGGTTTCCTGTGCCCGAGCTGAATCCTGGATAGAATGTGGAGGACGAAACTAGTTCTCGGGAGAGAAAGGGTTAAAGGACATCTCCGGTTTGATTTCTTCAAACGTGGTTCAACGAGCTGTCAAGGTAAGCCGAAGGAAAGCAAAAGGAAGAAGAGGCCAGGTCGATCTTCCGTCGTTGGTGTGCTCGTTCGAGCGGAATAGGTAGCGACGGACTCAACGCGTTTCGAACAACTTCGATACTTCACGCCGGCTGAAGGTTGTACGAGACCTCGAAAGTCTGAGAAATAAAAAACTATTTCCAGTATTTAAATCGACTAAACTTTTAGGAAAGATGATTGTCACAGAGTTTATGTAATTGTTCTCGACATGTTCTTCTAAGTCACAGGGACTTAATAATTTCTAATATTCTAATACATGGTTTTGCTTTTTTATACAAATCTTACTTCTGTTTACTTTAATAATGGCTCTTTGATATTATTTTAACTTTAAAATATTTTCGAAATATGTAAATTATCAGGTCTAGTAATAATTAATGTCGTTTTCCAATACATTTTTAAAACTAATTTATTTAAACAAAACAAAACAATTTAATCAACGATATAATCGCCGTTGTTTTCAACTACTTTTGCCTAACATTCAGGTAGCATCTTAATCACTCTATTTAAAATTCTTGTGATTTTGATTAAAAAAATTCGGTTAAGGCGTTTTTGAGGCACTCTTCATTATTGAAATGTTTTCCAAGAAGATAATTTTACAAGGAACGAAACAAATGATAATCGGATGGAGCAATATCTGGAGAATATGCAGGATATGGGAGAACTTTCCACCCCAACTGGCGTAGAAACTGTTTTGTCTTGTCTAAATAAATCAGTTTTAAAAATGTATTGGAAAACAACATCAATTATTACTAGACCTGATATTATGATTACGAAATTCTCTCATTATTATAGAATCATAATTTTGCCATTGAAGATAAAAATTCAAGATGTACTTTCTTTAATAGTCTCGAAAAATTTCTAAAGTTCTCCAGTTGTTTATTAATGTACCTAACAACTGTAAAGAAAGCTTCGTCTTTTTTTTCTTCAAGAGTTCATAGAACCTCGATTTGAGAATCGAACCAAATTGACTCGACGTTAACGTGTAGAACAAATTGCTGTTTTAATCCACTGTAATCGTCTAATGGTCGTAAGTAATGTATGCAAACGATTTAATTAATGTTTTCCATAAATACGCCACGACGTTGTTAATGTCCGATGAATGATCGGAAACACCGGTCATTCATTAACCGGGAGGGAAGGGGGGGAGAGAAAAAAAGGTTTGACTGCGTACATCAATGTTGTTGGCGCAACTAAATCGGTCGGAAAGCTGCAACGGAGGGAATTTAATGCCCATCACTAACCGGATGAAGCCGGAGGTGGAGGGGGGGTTAAGGGGGAACCCGCGTACAGGTCTCGACATCGAAGGTGGTGCCGAAGGGGTGGGGAAGAGGCCACTTCCGGTCACGTGACAACATTGGACCAGCCAGTTTGCTACTTTGCTCTCTTCTTATTTTCGGCTCCCCGGACCCCTCCCCCACCCCCTCCCGCCCTCCGGCCGAGCGCCTCGTCTTTTTTCCCCTCCGTCCCGCGGTCCTTCATCGGCGTCATCCTCTTCTTCTTCTTCTTCTTCTTCTGGATTAACTCGAAGCATCACGAATCGTTCACGAACGAACGAAACAGATGGTAATATTCTCTTCTTATTCTAACTTCGCGAATTCGCGTTCGTCCGACGAAAATTGAAACGTAAAATTTCCTCTGCAATTTTGTCCGCGGTAGAAGGACGGAGTTTTCAAGAAAAAAAAAAATGGAAATAAAAATTATTTGCTTACTAACTTTATTAACAATTGCCGGTATAAACCTGAATCTACTAACAATTAGATAACAACATGTGCGTCAACGCATTCCTATGGACGTAACGAATTCGCATCAACCGGAAGTAATGGAATCTTTTGCTTTTTTTCTCTCGTTCGTTTTCTCTGCTTCAGTTCTACTTCGTTCCTCTCGTCTCGTCGTAGTCACGGTTGCATGTATGTGTATGTACATTATGTATTTCGTAAAAGACGTCTCGGGCGAATTTGTCCAGGAGGGAGGGGGAGGTCGTGGCCGAGGAGGCTCGATACATTCGCTAGTTTCCTTTCCTTGATATCATACGTCCGTATACGTGAGGAATATATTATAATCTATAGTCGTTGTCGATGCTCTGCAATTATGGTTTCCTGATTTGAATCAGACTTCGCGGAGACCAACGATCCTGATTTGTGACGAGAACATGAACGCGCCTATTCGTCCGCTTTTGAAGAAATATGAAAGTAAAGTCGCGTTAAATGCGAAGATTTCGAGTCTGGACTTTTCTTATCTTTTATCGCGAACGTAGAACAGAATGAAAAGTAAGAAATGCAGTCGGTCGAGGTAATACTAATTCAACAACAAATCGATTTCATAGTTAATTTAAATTATATACACTTTTTAATACAAACGCTATTGCATTTGACATTCTTCTGATTAAAATGAGACCAAACATGATATACTTTGAACTTTTATTTTATTCAAAAAATACTATTCATTATTACAAATCCATGGCAAAAAAGTTCGTTCGATTTTCAGAATGAAATGAATTTTTTTACGCAGATAAATTGCCTACATTTCTATAGGACACTTTAATTAAGTGATTAGGATGGATTTCAATCAATAATGATCTTGACATTATTAATAATGAGTCTAGTTAAATCGAACGAACTTATTTGTCAACCTAATATAAATATAAAATAAGAGACACATCGCGTTTTGTTCTCATTTTAACCGGAAGAATGTAAGGAACACTTAAAAAAAAATTGTATATAGAAAAGAGAAAGAATAAAAAAATTTGTTATTGAATTATCGTTAATTCACATGAACATTCGCTGAGTCGAATTACATTGAATTACATGGGATGGATCGAGCATAAAATCAGACATCCTGGTGGATGCGAACAGGAATAAAAGAATCTTGCATTTAATGCGACTTTACTGTAGATATTGTTTCATCTCTTTTGACATTCTAAGAGTATCGTATAGCGAGAGTGGTAGGTTTCCTTGATGCATAAAACTGTATACTGGATCCTGTATTTAACCACTGCCTAAGTACGTAAACGTCGGAAGAAAGACCGGAAGTAGTACGACACGGGGAAGAGAAGAAATGAAGGGACAGTGATGATGAAAAGAGGAGACGGTGGTGAAACGGAGATGATCCATGCCTCGACTCGCGTACGCGTTAGCCTCCGGTTCGACGAAACGACATTGCGAAGAACGACGGAATCCCTAAATCGATTGATCGGATCGAAAGTAATTTTGGTTGTCCTCAAAAAAACTACAGCTTCGAATACGTTAAAATGAAATGCATAAATATATATATATATACGTATGTGTGTATATATAATATTTATATATATGTATATATATATTTACAAGACATATACAGAACATGTAAAGTTAATATTAATAAAAACTTATTTTTCGCTTGGCGAGACGCGCGCGCGCGCATGCACACACACGCACGGACACATACACACACACGCACACGCAAATATGACACGTACAGGCGTATAGGTATGCACAAAACGCACACGCACACGCACACGCATACTCACGAATGGAATCATCGTAGGCCCTAATTAACAATTTGGTGATTGGCTTGCCTGCCCCGGACACCACGTACGAATCGAGTCCCAGCGAACGCCCACGCGCCTTACATCTTCGTTAACACCGAACGAGCAAATAAAACGTGAAACACTCGCGTTCGCGGGAACTCGATTTTACACAAATCGTATATAAATCCCCTTGGCCTCTTCCCGTCTCTCGCTCCACCTTCGAAACGAACGAAGCGAAGCGANACGTACGAATCGAGTCCCAGCGAACGCCCACGCGCCTTACATCTTCGTTAACACCGAACGAGCAAATAAAACGTGAAACACTCGCGTTCGCGGGAACTCGATTTTACACAAATCGTATATAAATCCCCTCGGCCTCTTCCCGTCTCTCGCTCCACCTTCGAAACGAACGAAGCGAAGCGAGCCATCGGAAGAAAAAAAAAAAATATCAGTCTCGTTTCCGAGCAGAGCTCCTCCGCTCGTACCTCTGAGCGCGAACCCCGCGAAAGCGCGCGTCCGACGCGTTCGAACAATGTCCAACGTCGCGAGGGCGGCGAGAGGAAGTCGTCGAGGTGTGTTCGAAAAAGCCGGAGAAACACAAGCTTGGTGTCTCTCTCGATGATTTTATATACGCGCGAACGAATCGAACGCGCCTGCCGCGAGGATGGTGCGCCCCCGTAGAACGTCGCCGGCGTGTACATTCTTCAACGATCACAAGCCGCCCGAGCAAGAATGGAAAGTTAACACACCTTCGTTCGGTGAATTCCGTCCGCGTGGGAAGCGCTGTTACTGTGCAATTAAACGCCGCTTCGGGCCGCGGCCGCGGCTCCGCTCTCCGATATACCCAGAGTCCCGCGAGCGTTAATTATTCCAAAATCTTGCCAGAGAGCCAACGGAGAGGCAGTTGAACTAACGAGGAAACCGATTAGCCTCGCGTGTACCGCCGTTCGTTAACCTCCGCCGCTACCTTTTTTTTTTCTTTTGCGAACATCAAATTTCGGTTTAATACCCGGCGATGGGGTAATCGCGTGACGGACCGCTCTCCGTATTTCACCGGACCTGTCGATGAACTTAAAAAACTCCGAAAAAACGAACTCTGGCGTGTCTTACGAGAGGGCGGAGCCGCGGGCCACGGTCCCCCCGACCGGATGACATTTAATAAAACTCGCACGACTAGATAATACTGGAAAAAGAGAAGAAAATCAACGGGAAATAGAAACGACGCCGAGGCGTGCGCGCGCGCGCGCGTCTAGTACAAGTGAAAATTTCACGCCGCGCGGCTCTTTCTCCCCTCGATCCGTTCTTCTCGCGCTTACGTGCCCCCACGCAATTGTCCTTTTTCCATCTGCCCGCATTCTCGTCGTCCCCGTGCAGCAACACCCGTGCACACACCCGTGCGAACACGGAGTACACACGTGTGTTATACGTACGTAAACGCAATCGTTCATTCTTCAAGACTCTCTCGCTCTCACGCAGCCCTTGCGCGTGCATTATCTCGATCTCGTGTCATACCGCTCGTTCTACGCTCGACAGGGCCGCTCGATACGACTCCAGTGTTAACGAGTATAAAAGCGTATATATATATATACATATATATATATGTATGTATAATATGTGTATATGTATATACATATATATATCTCGTGTACCGAGCGGTGGAAAACGCTCGGAAACGCTCGGACAATGCTTCTTTTCAGAGCATCCTTCTCTTCTCTCAGGCACACGTTTCTTGCTCCCTCCCCCATCCCCCCATGTATTTTTCCCCGCGGTGTTATCGTGCGTTACGCGTGTCCCGTGACAGGCGCACCGTGATCGATGCGGCTAGGCGAACGGCTTCGGACTCCGAAATCTGTTCAAGGCTGATTAAATAACACGTCTCGCCTATCCTCCTCCTCCTCCTCCTCCTCCTCCTCGTTACCGTGAAACTCTATGCGTTAGCTTGGCGATGCAGCCGCGAATAAATTAACCGTAGAAAAGTTTTCTTCTTTATACAAATATAATATACAATATTTATAACTATGACCTAGGCGTAGTCGCGTGTACACGCGGCGACGGGGCGGCGGAGGGGCCGAGAGGGGCGCGTGTACACGCGGATACTGACGTGCTCCTCTTTTCTCGCGCTTTAATATACTTTAGTGGTTCGTTCTCTCGCGCATTCCACGCACTCACGCATTTATACCCCGATTGCTCCCCGATTGTTCGCGCGCGTACTATTCGTAATAATGAAATCGTGTATAGAGAAACTGTCTATACGTAAGTGGTATGTCTCCGCGCGGACGTACGCCCGTGTGTGTCATTATCTTTCTCGCCCATTCTCCGCCGTGGTTCTAGCGTTTCCTAAACCCCGTCGTAGATTCTTAACCGCTCCTTACCTCCGTCCTATATCTCTCGTTCACATTCTCATTCCCGTTCACGCGTTCCACACGCGTTCACACTCGCTCCTGCGCGCGCATGGAAGAATAATAAATAAAACACTCGCGACGTCAGACGTACAGATATCGTCGGAAATCATTTCCTTCGACAATCGTTTCTTCGACTTAAATGCAACTCTTGTACTTAATGCGATCTTCGCTTTGCTCCCATCTCGAGTAGCCTACTACGTAGAGAACCGTTCAGGTTCGTCGTCGGCCTCGCGGGCCTTCTTCCCCACGGAACGAACTTCTTCGCGCCGCGTCAACTAGAGTTCCGGCGTGACCGGGTCGAGTAA
Source organism: Ceratina japonica (assembly GCA_019453355.1). Classification (NCBI taxonomy): domain Eukaryota; kingdom Metazoa; phylum Arthropoda; class Insecta; order Hymenoptera; family Apidae; genus Ceratina; species Ceratina japonica. Next base: position 25,334 of record SMSR01016166.1, on the reverse strand, counting down.
CCTTTTCTCCGGGTCCCTCGAGTCCCCGATGTCGTTGGCGATTGGATGATGCCTGTTCCCGGGGTTGCCGCCCGCGTTCGGGTTGCACCTGCATCCCTGGGCCGCGTGCCGGGCGTAACACGCCTCGCAGAGGGCGACGCACCCCTTGAACGGCCAGTAGCAGAGCAGGCAGGGCATGACGAGGGTGAGCGCCCCGAGGCAGGCCCACCTGGACGCCGTCCTGGTGCCCGTGCAGGAGCACGGGTCGTCCGCGCAGCTACCGCCCGCCTCGCCGTCCATCCCGCTACTACTGCTCCCGTCCACGCAGTGATAAAACAGTCCCTTCACGCAGCACAGACAAGAAGCGTAATCTAAGATCGTGTCCGCCGAACAGAAGCACTTGTTGTCGCACAACCACTTGCTGGGCAGCGGGGGCGGCTCGCGGCAGGACTCGCACCGGCACCGGCCGCAGAAATTGCACATTATCGAGAGACCGGCCGGGTCGTAGGTCCTCGAGGCGAGGCTGTTCGCCGGCTCCTTGGTGAACGAGACCGGCTGCTTGGTGACGGCGTTCCCCGCCGCCGCGGCGCTCCCGGTGATCGCGCCGTCCGCGGACGCGGCCGCGTTCGTCCCGCCGCCGCCGCCGCCGCCCGCTTGCAATGCTCGAAACGCTTGAGTCCTGCTCGCGTGTAGACGGTGCGTCGCGGCGACCGACGAGTCCGCGCCTTTCTGCCGGTGATGCCTCCGGTCGATCTTCGGGCAGTCGGCGCCGCGTTTGTCATCGTCGAACCGGCGCTCCTGGCTGCTGTGCTTGAACGGCGCCTCGACGTACTCGTTTATGGCCCGTTCGCCGTCCGGCCGCGGGACCGCGAGGCTCACCTCCCCGATCGGGCTCCTGGGCGGCGTGTCGTTCGACAACGGTCCACGAGGGGTGGTGGTGGTGGTGGTGGTGGTGGTGTTCGTCTCCGAGGCGGCGCTGTCCACGTTCCTCGGACTGCTCCTGAAGGTGCTCGAGAGCGGGGTCAGGGGCGCGGTGACCAGCACTCTGGGGTTCGCGGGAACGGCTAGGAGGGCGGTCGAGGCGTTCGCGTGAACGGCGGGCAGTCTCGGCGGCGGGAACGGCCGGTTGTGGTCGTGGACGCGGCCGGCCGCGTTCTGGTGCTCGTCAGCGGCGGCGTCGGCGGTGGTGGTCGCGTCGTCGACGGCGTTCGTCGGCGTGGAGGGCGGCCGCGAATGCGGCCCGATCGCATTGTTCTGCGACATCGGCCGACCTCTCAGTTCAAGATGCTCGTCGCGAGCCGCACGCATCCGGTGCTCCTCCTTCTTCTTCGCCTCCAGCTCTTCCTCCTCCTGCCAGTGACCCGCGAAACGGATGCCACCGGTGGTGACCTCCCCGCCTCCGCCGCCACCGCCGCCTCCTCCCCTTCCTGGCCCGCTTCCAGCCGTTCCGCTCGACGACGAAGGGACCCTTCCCGGTCTGCCTCCTGGTGCTGCTGTCGCTGCTTCTGGCGAGGATGGCGATCTGGGACGACGAACCGACACTGCCGACGACGCTGCCCGCTCGCTAGCCCATCGTTCGACGGCTCTCGGTGTACCTGGACTCGGGGTATGGTGGTGGTGGTGGTGATGATGCTGGTTCCGGTGGTCAGCTGCTGATTGTTCCGGGGTAGTAAGTGTCGCCTCGTTGATCCGCACTGCCCAGCCCGCGCGAGATGGTGGTACTCTCGACAAGGGCGTTCCATTAGCGAGGATGAGGCTCGGTAATGCTCCGCGTCCGCTTCCTCTCGCCCTCGCGACACGCGCTTCATCCCCACCTGAAATACAACACGTTCGTCATTCACCTCGCTGCGCAACCTTGCATCTCTTTTTTTTTTTACGAACTAGGAAATCCTCTTTCTCTCTCTTATGAAACTATATTAAAATTCTGAAGGGCCTCGTCGGGTCTACGGTCGGAAAAGGTGTCTGTCTATTGTGAAACGGTGGGAGGAAAGTAGGATGATCCGAATGGACAAATTCGAAAGCGATATTCAGATCACACCTCGGCGGGCATCGAGAATGCCGTACGCTACCTACGTGGCTTCGAGATAGGTTCACTCGCCGATACGTGGGCGAGCACGTGTGGGCGCGTGTGTGCACCGGGGCCTCTCTCGATTCAGTGGTCACCCGGCCCACTCGGAGCGCCCACAGCCATCGTCCGAAAAAGAGCGTCCCAGTCGACTCTGACAAACTCGGGTTCGAAATTTGGAAATCTTCATCGTATCAATTAATTATGATAATTTTATACTACAAGATAAGAGAATATTCATACTTGTTATATTCTATGACAAACTTGTGTCTAAAATTTGGAAATTTTCATTGTGTCAATTAATTATGATAATTTTACAATACAAGATAAGAGAATATTCGTACTTCACAAACTTCTATTTAAAATTTGGAAGTCTTCATTGCGTCAATTAATTATGATAATTTTACATTAGAAGATAAGAGAATATTCATATTTATTATATTCTGTGACAAACTTCTATTTAAAATTTGGAAGTCTTCATTGCATCAATTAATTATGATAATTGTATGATACAAGATAAGATAATAGTATTTGATACAGTCAATAACTTAAATTTCTTTCAAATATTTCTATTGGTCGAAGTTGGGAGCTAAATGTAATTGTTTTTGTAAAATGCGCAAGAACACACTTTGTTTCTTTACATCACGAAGAAAATAATGTACGTAAGTAAACGAGGTTGGAGTCGAAACGCGTGAAGCGACGCAGACACGTGAACNCTATTGGTCGAAAGAATTGGTCGAAGTTGGGAAAATGTGATTGTTTTTGTAAAATGTGCAAGAACACACTTTGTTTCTTTACATCACGAAGAAAATAATGTACGTAAGTAAACGAGGTTGTGGAGTCGAAACGCGTGAAGCAACGCAGACACGTGAACGGGCGAAGGCGATGTGTAAGAAACAGCCAGCCCATTCAGAGGGTGCACTCCGAGAGGAATGCTATCGCCGACCGACTGTCATAGGTCAGAGCTTTTAGTCCCTCTATACGGCCAGATAACAGAAACGTTTTGTAAGCTTGTGCACAACCGGTGCGACNTCTGAAGGGCCTCGTCGGGTCTACGGTCGGAAAAGGTGTCTGTCTATTGTGAAACGGTGGGAGGAAAGTAGGATGATCCGAATGGACAAATTCGAAAGCGATATTCAGATCACACCTCGGCGGGCATCGAGAATGCCGTACGCTACCTACGTGGCTTCGAGATAGGTTCACTCGCCGATACGTGGGCGAGCACGTGTGGGCGCGTGTGTGCACCGGGGCCTCTCTCGATTCAGTGGTCACCCGGCCCACTCGGAGCGCCCACAGCCATCGTCCGAAAAAGAGCGTCCCAGTCGACTCTGACAAACTCGGGTTCGAAATTTGGAAATCTTCATCGTATCAATTAATTATGATAATTTTATACTACAAGATAAGAGAATATTCATACTTGTTATATTCTATGACAAACTTGTGTCTAAAATTTGGAAATTTTCATTGTGTCAATTAATTATGATAATTTTACAATACAAGATAAGAGAATATTCGTACTTCACAAACTTCTATTTAAAATTTGGAAGTCTTCATTGCGTCAATTAATTATGATAATTTTACATTAGAAGATAAGAGAATATTCATATTTATTATATTCTGTGACAAACTTCTATTTAAAATTTGGAAGTCTTCATTGCATCAATTAATTATGATAATTGTATGATACAAGATAAGATAATAGTATTTGATACAGTCAATAACTTAAATTTCTTTCAAATATTTCTATTGGTCGAAGTTGGGAGCTAAATGTAATTGTTTTTGTAAAATGCGCAAGAACACACTTTGTTTCTTTACATCACGAAGAAAATAATGTACGTAAGTAAACGAGGTTGGAGTCGAAACGCGTGAAGCGACGCAGACACGTGAACGGGCGAAGGCGATGTGTAAGAAACAGCCAGCCCATTCAGAGGGTGCACTCCGAGAGGAATGCTATCGCCGACCGACTGTCATAGGTCAGAGCTTTTAGTCCCTCTATACGGCCAGATAACAGAAACGTTTTGTAAGCTTGTGCACAACCGGTGCGACCGAATATCTCTCCTCCTTACTAATCGGACACATTTTTTTCCGTTCCGTCAGACCGACTCGTCGCTAATGGGTTTCTGGAACCAGAAACGGACGCGACGCGACGCGAACTGATTTTCATTGAAAATCGGTGAAAGGAAGGATCAGATTCGGTGGAACCGGTGAATAAGTCCGCGGCACCTTCCGAGTACGTAAGGTAAGTCACGAATCAATTATGAATCACGCTGTAGGTATCACGGAATGAGACGGCTTCGAGGAAGATTGCCAATCACGTAATTGTGACACGATGATTGTCCCGGCAATATCCGCGTGCACGCGCGATCATCGCCGATTACGGTAATGACGATGATACGTCGAATATTTAGCTAACTATCGCACCGTCCGTGCTTCCTCCGGCGTTCATCCGCCGATGTTTGCGACTCGTACGCGTCGATACAAATATTACAAGATACGCGTTATGCTGTGTATGTACAACAATTCATTTCACATTCGTTCGTAATGTGCTGAGAAATATAACTAACGTCAGTTTGCATAAAATGGTGTATAAATAACTTACGTGCTTTCACCAATTCTTTCAATAATTAATTTCATATTCGTTCCTAATTTGCTAAGAAATACAGCTAACGTCAGTTTGCATAAAATGGTGTATAAATAACTCACGTGCTTTCACCAATTCTTTCAATAATTCATTTCATATTCGTTCGTAATGTGCTAAGAAATATAGCTAACGTCAGTTTGCATAAAATGATGTATAAGCAACTCACGTGCTTCCAGTTCTCATCGTTTTTTTCAATTATTTAAATATAATTCACATTAGATTTACGTTCTCAATAAAGGAATTAATACTAAAGACACATAAGTTACGAGGAACGTGGTCGGTGTTTGATAAATAAAATTGGAACGGCGGTCTGAGAATTCGACCGCGTTTATATCTCGCAGGATGTGCCGAATAAGATTACGAGTAATTGTCATCCGTAAAAAAAAAACGGGATTTTTAAACGACGTTCCGGTCCAGATACGTTTCAATTCACGCCGGAAATGTTCGCGATAAGGCCGGATACGCTTCCTCCCCACGCTCGTTTCCGTTCAATAATAAAATTATCTCGCTCCTCGGTCACTCCGTATTCCTACTACGAATTCTATTTTAT
>SMSR01016165.1:131250-162588 GCA_019453355.1 Ceratina japonica | reverse complement strand
ATTTTGATTAAAGGTTTTGCAATTTAGATTAAATTATAATTTAAATTACAATTTCTGAAATGCTTTCAATAATAGGTTCCCTTACAATTTTTCGTTTGCTTCTTTATCATGTTGTTCTTGTTTTATCATGTTGCTTAACAATAAAATTGTTGTTTATAAGAAATCATAAAGGATGTTACGAAGGAATGAACGGAATATCGCAGGTGATGTCTATAAGTTCTTGCGATGACACACATTGATCGTAGAACAATGGTACCTGTCAGTGGACGTCTCAGGAATCGATATAGATCAGCTAAGAAACGGGTATTTGTATGAAAAATTAGTCTAGGCTGCTATGTTTCTTGCTAGATCGTTTCTAGTCTTCCTATTGAAGACTTTCTTCTTAATGTAGTAAGCAGTAAAACTCTGTACAGGTGAAGTGATTGAAGGAGGAATTCAACAATTTGCACGCTGTTGTTTGTAGAAATGAAATCCAATCAATAACTTCTTCCATTGTTCTTTATACTCCGCGTGATAAACGAGTCTCGAGCATCAGCCGACTAACAATTAAAATTGATTTATCGGCGCTCTTTGAACAATCAAGCTTGTGTTTATTGTATCATATAAATTAATATAATGACAATTATATACGTAAAATCGTTAAGTGATTGACTGATAAAGAATATTTATACTTTCCCAATTTTCGTTTGGAGAAACTTTACAAATAAATTAATAATTAATTATATACGATTGTACTATGTGTATTTTACATATTGATATTAAATTCTTAGTACCTTCACGAATTGTATAAATACTTCGTCTCACGTATTAATTGCACTGTATGGTTAATCGACGCATGGAATTAGATCCGCGAAATTGGGTCGCGGAAGTTCGAAAGACGCGAGCGGGCGAAACGCTGAACGAGAGACAGTAATTCCGCAGCGCGGAAGAGGAGGAACCTCGGGCGCGGCGCGGCTGCAGCCGGCGAAACAGCTAAAGTTCTTCGACATTTACAACGGCCGTATAACGCCGAAAGCGTGCGGTCTGCTAAGGTACGTAAACTCCCCGGCTGGTTTAGCCGGCCCTATCGTATCCCGGCAACTATTCTTGGACGTTCGCGACGCTTAACTGCACACGGTCTCCTTAGTTGAACGTTCAAACGACGATTCCGCCGGATCGTTAGGCGAGGATCGGAACTTCGAGAGAAGAAGTGCTCTCCGAGGAGACATCCGGCAACGTTCGGTCCAATTCGACGATAAAACGAACGGCGAAGGGAAAGAATGCCGGTTGAAATTTTCATTGATTAAACCGTCTGATTAAAATTCGCAAGCGGAACGTCTTACTATGCGCGGAAGGTACTAGGTTAATTAACCCGGCAGGACTGTGTTAATGATACCTCGCTAACGCTTGCTGCAGGCGTGTTATAATAAAAAGTATATAAAACATCTAATTGAATATATCAACAATTTCTTTTTATATTAATTGATCGTCTCGGTAATGCGATTACCACGCGTCGGTCGGTACGTTAACCCTGATCCGGGAGAATTACGTAACGGACGTAGATCCACGCGAAAGATGCATGAGATGAGGAACAATGGCCACGTTTCGGATGCTCCCATCATGAGACGCCGAGACGTAAAGACGTGGGAACATNGAATTTAATTTTAAACTTTGGTAAATCAAACAATACTAATTACTAAGATATTTAAAAGATTTGCATGTAAATACAAAAGTTCATAATTAATTAAATTGATACTGAAGGAATATTCTTTGAGTTAAGGTGTGTTGATGGAATATCCTTGTTGTAAAAGGTTTAGGTGCAATGAACGGAATGTTTACTGCATCTTATGGCACACGTGTTTGTCTAATTTCATGTCGACATTCTTGTTTACATGGTTAACGAATAGTTAATTAAAGATAAATAAGGATGCACCGGAACAGCATACAAATAAGAAATTACATGTGAGATATTCTGCGTTAAAATGAACAATCATCAAAATTAAAAATCAGCAAAAAAATATCTAATTAAGATCGAGTTAATTCAATGAGCAGATTCAAATAATGTTGTGACAATTGTTACACTTAATTGAATGCATCAATTAATTGTACAATGAATTTATTTCGAACAGTCGTCGTTCGTCCTGTTATTGACAAATACAAGAACACAAATAATCTGAAGGCAATCAACTATTGAATAAAAACGCTGAACGCTCATTTTCATAGGCCAAGGAGTCGCACCAATTTAATTGATTCGTTGTCTGATTCCTCGGCCAACGCTTTGAGTCGAATCTCAATCGCGACCGGGTTGGACTACGATTTTATAAATAATCTGTCTGCGTTTTCGCGTTCCCCGATCGAATTTAAACGAACCTTCGTCGCCTTTCGGTAGACGTCGGGGCTAATTGGACCGGCTCGCTGCACTTTATACGACGAGCGGACACGATCCACGCGGAAACGAGCGGAAAAACGTTTCGACAGTCAACGCAGGTCCCGACGATCGGACGTTCGCTTTACGAATTGTAAAAATCGTCCTGATTCTTGCGTCGCGTCATTACCATCGTATCGTCCGATCACGTCCAATCAAAATAATCTAGCAACAAATGAGTCATATTGAAGAAAAGAATGATTTTTAAAAACGTATATCGTTTCTTTACTGAATCGATCGAAGTTAAAGAGATTTGAAGATAGCAATTATACGCCCCAACGCGCGACGATCTCGTTTCGTCATTGTCTACCTGAGTATAGGTTCCGCTAAACGTATAATACCTTTAATCGATATCAATTATTGTATTAATTATCGTCGCGTCGGCCGGGACCATCGCAGACGTGCACTAATTAATTATTAAATTGTATTCCGCATCATCCGCGCTGCCGTCCTATAGGCGAATTAATTTTCAACGGTATCTAACGTTACGTAAACGGTCCCGGATCATTCCGATTGCGCGGAATTAACATGATCAAAGCTTTATGAATCATTAAACCACCCTGATTCGTCCACCGTTTTCGCCGTCCAATAGATGAATTTACTCGGTAATAGCCGACGTATATGGCTCTGACGTAAAGGGAATCAGGTCTCTCTTCCCACATATGAAGCTAATAAGCAAATGAGGCGAATTAAGAGACAGAATTAAATATTGCAGATAATCGTAAAATATTTATCGCACTATTCCCAATTTTTTAGACATTCTCTGTAATTAAATGGAAGATTAAATTTGTAAATGTTCGATAATGAAGTAGCTATTGAAGAGAATTTCATTGGATGTTCTCATTTCGAACGCGATAGGCATATCAGACTGATTAATGCAAAGAGCGTAATGGTCTCCGATTTCACGTACGTATATGAAAAATTGAAACATTCGTATACGAAGANCTCATTTCGAACGCGATAGGCATATCAGACTGATTAATGCAAAGAGCGTAATGGTTTCCGATTTCACGTACGTATATGGAAAATTGAAACATGCGTATACGAAGAGATTGAAATATAGGAAAGCAACTATCGTCAGTGAAGGGAGGAATACATATCGACGCCTATGTCATCACGGGAACAAGAAGCGAAGCTCATTCACGACTGGCGGGTAAACTCGGAGATACTTGTACTAGTTTTTCCAGCGGCGCGGCGGTCCTCCGCTAGCTGGCATTATTATGTGTTCTCGGTACGGGTAATTAGCCTGGGCGCAGCCCGGTCGCATACCGGGTGTCCGTCGGGCATCAGGAAATCGCCGACCTACCGCTACAAAGCGATCACCGCGCGGTTTTTTCCCGCTCGGTGCTGGTTTTCTGTATGTGCGTACGCGTGTGGCATTCGATTGGAGATTACGCGGCAAGGACACTTGCCTTCTCGTTACCACAGCTGATCGTCGTTCACAAGATCGGGCTTGATTATTTCGATTTCAAATATAACGTGGTATTTTTAATAATACTCAAAACGACCTGTTATTCTTGGACGAATGCCTCAACAAGAGTCAGTCTATTTCCATAAGATATTTGTAAAGTACAACGTTTCGGCTCATTTGTAAGCCCTTATCAAGTGTTAATCTACAACAACGATTAAAAATAATTAGAAACGGGACACTCTCGCCAACGGTTTAATAAACTGACTCTTGTTGAGGCATTCGTCCAAGAATAATAGGTCGTTTTGAGTATTATTAAAAATTCTATCATTGGACGTTAAAATTCAAATACATAACGTGGTATTATAAAAATACGAGCTCATCAATTAAAAGAATTTCAATCTATTCTTAATTTGACGTGACGTGATTGGATCGAGAAATTATGTATCCGTTCTTCACTCGCATTAAATTATTTATTTATTTTAATTGCAATGCAGCGAAGTTAATTAATCGTTCACTGATTTGTTTTGTCCGATTAACGAATAATCTGCTGCGTTGGGACCGCAAAGTACTGGCGCGATCGGTTTCAGTTAAGCGAGTTAACAATGAAGCAACATGGAAGCAGGCCAAAAGCTGGCAAGATGACAAAATCAGACGGAACGCGCGACCGGTGCGGTGTGCTCGATTAAAACTTAATCCTCCGTGAATGGAATCGCCTCGGGAACATCGGGTAGTCGCAATTCGATACATTCGCGAACGTTTCCGTCATATACCAGCGGAACCGGCTCCGTCACTTTTCTTTTACGAAAATGAAACATTTCCATACTGATGCGCGGGATCTAGATGTCAAAGACTGACCGTCAAGGCTGCGGAAAGTGAAATGAATACGTACAGCGCGTAGACACCCGATTGAAACCTGTTCAAAAGTGTATTAATTGGTCGACCGAGAGAGACCAAGGACGTTTTATTCCTCGCTACTGGACGAAGTTCAATCCCTTCGTTTTCATCGATTTTCTTTAACGCGAATTCCCTATTCTACAAACTTTTGTTCGAAACTCGTTTATATAAATCAGGTGAAAAATAAGAGAATGAAGAACGAGGTGCACTGCTCGTATGACGTAAAGAACACCATTTTAAGCGTCGCGGCACCGTGCATACATATATCTACCTAGTGAACCGCGACAAATACAGAATTTTCAAGTTGGTCGTTGCGGTCGGCCAAACAACGTCGAAAACGAGAGAACAGGCTTAATTAGCACGCCCGTGGGACTCTCCTCGTTACGGTTCGTCGTCCTGATAGAGCCACTTCCGGTTCGTAAATGCGGACGACGACAATGCCGTCGCGAGGTTTCTTGCATCCCGACGACAATCCGCAAACCCCGTGAAACTAAATAGCGAGACTCTGAAAGTGATTGCTTGTTACGAAGTTTTTATACACACACCTATTATTATATTTTATATATCCAATGATGATCCACAATAAGATTTACTTGGCACGTTATCGTGTCGTGATGAAATTGAAATCGTGGGCGTAATAAAGTTCAATGATAAATGACTGGCACCTGAAGAACACGAAGAACTAATTTGGGAGCCTCAAGTACTCATTTCAATTTGCTTCAGTTGAATTGATATTGAGACAATGTCGCGGGCACTGATGCAACTAAATGGAGCGTACAAATCAAGCCGACGAAGATCGACGGGAAGTAAGATCGATGAGGGAACGAGGACAAGCACGTGACCACGGGGCGCAACAGCCTCTCTCTCTAATTATCCTGAACGTACGTTGTACGTCGACATAATTTATCTCGCGACGTCCTTTCCATTAAAACTTTGACCACCTCTATATAGGGTATGTCAGCGGACGAGGAAAACTGCTGAGCTAACGCGATTCCAGATGAGGGAACACGATTTTCGAGAACCAGACCGTTTTTGGTTATTCGAATACTCCAGAAAGAAATTTGATACGTATTAAAATCAATTGATCCTCTCACAGGATCTGTTCGTTTTATATACAGTTAGCATCTCGAAGAATATCTGCGCTTATTGCCAGTTTTTTACTAAGTGAGTTTTGTATTAACTACCAAATATATTTATTATGCAAAGAAGCGCATAAAAGAGGTACAAAACTTGACATGTTATACGAAGGGAATCATCGCGTCGGCTTTTGCTCTCATTCTGCATCCCTGCGATAGTTGTATAGGTCTAGCCAGCCCAATTCGGGCAAAGCACGCGGAACAGCTCAATCTCCGCAGGCAGCCGTCCGTCCCTTTTACCCGAGAACTTAAAAAGTAACCGATGCGAACACATCCGCCGGGCCGGCGATATATCTCCCAGAAAGCCAGATGTTTGGCTGCATACGCCACCTCCAATAAACCGGAATAGGTTCCATATCGACGGTCCAAGGTATCCGGCACGGAAGTTGGCACGGAATCGTTCCCGTGGGGTGGTTAGTTGCCAGCCGGGAGCGGAGAGTACCACCAAGGAGAAACGGGTACAGTCTTCCAACCGGGGAATGATATATACAGTCCGCCTGGGTCGGACGTACCATGTAAGATTCATTCGGCACGAATCGGCCGGCCAGAAAAGAATCACTTAGTCGACGATCGCCGGGACACGGGGAACGGAATCGAATTCCTCTCCCTACCCCCGGGAGATAATGGACGTCGCGTCACTTGGCTGAAAAAAGGTGACGAATCTCGCGGAAAGATCGAGCGGACTCTTCACGGGTCGCCTCAAGAACGACCAGCGTATTACCGCGCGTCACGGTCGGAAACGGGCAAAAAGATGAGGGTCCGCATGGACAGTTGCTCGCCGTGATACGGAAAACGTGTCATGTGATTTGTTACACAAAATCATCAGCCATGGATTTGTAGAAGTGACGTATTTTATTGACTGGGCTCCGATAATAACCCCTCGGGAATAACTCCGGCTTGCTCGTCCGGGAAGATGGAAACGTGACGCAAAATCAATATCATTCATTCAGCTCGTGCAAGAATTGGACGCGGCCTAATCGAACAATCAGAAAGAACAGAAGAAGAAACAGAGAAATTTACACTCCTATTTTACAATTTTGATTAAAGGTTTTGCAATTTAGATTAAATTATAATTTAAATTACAATTTCTGAAGTGCTTTCAATAATAAGTTCCCTTACAATTTTTCGTTTGCTTCTTTATCATGTTGTTCTTGTTTTATCATGTTCCTTAACAATAAAATTGTTGTTTATAAGAAATCGTAAAGGATGTTACGAGGGAATGAACGGAATATCGTAGGTGATGTCTATTAGTTCTTGCGATGACACACATTGATCGTAGAACAATGGTACCTGTCAGTGGACGTCTCAGGAATCGATATAGATCAGCTAAGAAACGGGTATTTGTATGAAAAATTAGTCTAGGCTGCTATGTTTCTTGCTAGATCGTTTCTAGTCTTCCTATTGAAGACTTTCTTCTTAATGTAGTAAGCAGTAAAACTCTGTACAGGTGAAGTGATTGAAGGAGGAATTCAACAATTTGCACGCTGTTGTTTGTAGAAATGAAATCCAATCAATAACTTCTTCCATTGTTCTTTATACTCCGCGTGATAAACGAGTCTCGAGCATCAGCCGACTAACAATTAAAATTGATTTATCGGCGCTCTTTGAACAATCAAGCTTGTGTTTATTGTATCATATAAATTAATATAATGACAATTATATACGTAAAATCGTTAAGTGATTGACTGATAAAGAATATTTATACTTTCCCAATTTTCGTTTGGAGAAACTTTACAAATAAATTAATAATTAATTATATACGATTGTACTATGTGTATTTTACATATTGATATTAAATTCTTAGTACCTTCACGAATTGTATAAATACTTCGTCTCACGTATTAATTGCACTGTATGGTTAATCGACGCATGGAATTAGATCCGCGAAATTGGGTCGCGGAAGTTCGAAAGACGCGAGCGGGCGAAACGCTGAACGAGAGACAGTAATTCCGCAGCGCGGAAGAGGAGGAACCTCGGGCGCGGCGCGGCTGCAGCCGGCGAAACAGCTAAAGTTCTTCGACATTTACAACGGCCGTATAACGCCGAAAGCGTGCGGTCTGCTAAGGTACGTAAACTCCCCGGCTGGTTTAGCCGGCCCTATCGTATCCCGGCAACTATTCTTGGACGTTCGCGACGCTTAACTGCACACGGTCTCCTTAGTTGAACGTTCAAACGACGATTCCGCCGGATCGTTAGGCGAGGATCGGAACTTCGAGAGAAGAAGTGCTCTCCGAGGAGACATCCGGCAACGTTCGGTCCAATTCGACGATAAAACGAACGGCGAAGGGAAAGAATGCCGGTTGAAATTTTCATTGATTAAACCGTCTGATTAAAATTCGCAAGCGGAACGTCTTACTATGCGCGGAAGGTACTAGGTTAATTAACCCGGCAGGACTGTGTTAATGATACCTCGCTAACGCTTGCTGCAGGCGTGTTATAATAAAAAGTATATAAAACATCTAATTGAATATATCAACAATTTCTTTTTATATTAATTGATCGTCTCGGTAATGCGATTACCACGCGTCGGTCGGTACGTTAACCCTGATCCGGGAGAATTACGTAACGGACGTAGATCCACGCGAAAGATGCATGAGATGAGGAACAATGGCCACGTTTCGGATGCTCCCATCATGAGACGCCGAGACGTAAAGACGTGGGAACATACCTGCTTTCGTTTCTGACATCTATCGATACATGGACGCGTTTTCCCTTCATCGTTCCGAAGCAACAACGAGTACTTGTACTTATGTTTCATTTTTTATCCCACATCTCCGTTCGATCGTTCTCTGATAATCCCCGAACAGCGACGAAAGGGAGACAGAGACCCGAACTATCGCTTCCCTCGTTACAAGTGCGCCGCGCTTTAATTAATCCGTCGTAGCGGCGTTGGAGAACGGTTTCCCGAGATGTGAAATATACCGAGGAAATTCGGTATTCTCGGTGTAACACGTGCGAAACGAAACCCGCTTACAATTCGTTTTAAGCTTTTAAAGACTATCGTACTGTGATCGTTAGATATTCATCAATTCACTACTGCTTTTGGAAAAGAATTTTCATTCTCTTCGTCGTCAATGTGACCGGTCATAAATTTAAAGATCATCAATGAAACATCGATTTTGATACGCTATTGTTAAAATCCTTGAAATAACTTAAGTAATAAAAGGCACAGAAGGACACATACCAGGTTTAATCTGCTGAGGCTTGGCCCTGGTCCACGAGGTCTCTATCGTCAGTAGTATCAGGATGGCAAGAACTCCACCCAGACTGGTCAGGGTCATCCTGTTCTTCCTGACAGCCGACATTCACCCGCGAATCGAACCGCCGAACGATTTCGCCTCACGGTACCACGAATCTTCCAACCGATCGCGATCGACGAAGAAACCGAATGTACGCGGGACTCGTCGAGGGAAAGCTGGTTTCCAGGGGCGGCTTCGGGTTCGCCGTCAGCGGGAAATCGTGCACCAAGTAGGATGCGAGATAACCGAGTCCGGCTCGACGTGGAGAACTGGCCGTGGCCGATCGTGTGGATCGAGTGAGTGAGGATGGACTGACAGACGTGCGGGCGTACGCACGAGTCAATGAAGTGAGTGGTACTCACCCGTAGAAGCCCTCACCTTACCCAACCCAGAACTCGTCCCCTCGCCGCCGCCGCTCTCGCACCACCTGTCTCCCTTTTACCTTGGCTCCCTTCTTTCCTCCTCTTTTTCTTCTTCTTCTTTCTCTGCATCATCTTCTACAGAGAAGTATACACACTGCCTACATACTCGTTTCCTCTCTGACTGACTCCGCGCCGCAGACTCCTTTCTTCCTCGTCAGCGTGTATCACGATTCGCCGTTCCGTTTCTTCCTCTCCCCATCTCCTCTCCGCCTCCTTGACCCTTTTTCTTCCTCATTCTACGGACACTGTTTAACGGCCCGATACCTGCGTACCGCGCTTTTTCTTTCCCCTTTTTCTTCCCGTGCGGATTCTATTTTCCATAGGGTACTTAAGTACGCCGCAATAGCGTGTCAATTTTGCTCGCCCCCTTCGCTACTCCCATTGCGGTTGTTTGCGTTCTTCGTGCAACCTCGGCCGATGGGAGCCCCGTCGTTTCTTATCGGACCTCGTTTTCCTTAGTTACTTAAGATATATTTAAACGCCCATTACTCTTCTTCTTTCCCTCGGATAGCGTATGATTTTCTACTTTACCTCCACGTGGCTTTCGCAACTTCCAGTTTTACTTTTCACTTCGTTTTTTCATTGAAACTTACCGATCGAGCGCGCGAATTAAAATGAAAAATGACAATCGCAAAGTGAAAATGTCAGGGGATCAGTATTATTAGGTTCGAAATTATGTTTTCCATTTCAGTCGCATAATGACGCGCGGAATACGTGTTCAGTGCCAACAATTGCCTAAAACTCAGTTCCATTTCTCGATCATAAATAAGCAAGCAGTATCGCCAAATTTATTTCGTTCCTTTTCTCCCGGATATGATGCACTTGCCCGGTTCTCGAATCCGCTGCGCCGCCCTTTGTTCACCTCCACCGGGCTCTTCTTTTTCTTATCATCCTGCTCCTCCTCGTTCGCTTCCTCCTCGTCTCGCGGATGTTTCAAACGTTCCCTCCGCCTCCTCCGCATCACCGGCATCGTTCGCCTCTCGCTACGGTACCCTCGCTAGTTTCCTGCATTTTGTTTTTCATTCACCCAGGTCGGCCCTCTCGCACCTCGGCCTCTGTGTCCCCTTTTCTGCTTATCTCCAGCCACCACCGCGTAGGATGGGCCGGTCATCTTCGTATGCGAAAGCTCGTCCCGAAATGATAGGATATCTCGAGATAGCCAACAACGAACTGTTAACAAATCTGACCCTCCGTAATCGCAGTGTCACACCTAATAATATAATGTAAGAAGTTTTAGGGCTAGTCAGATTTTCAATCTCAGTACGTTCGTTAATGGTTGCAGAACCTTGTTATCAGTTAGCCTTCCGAATTTTAAATCAGCAAAACCTGAATTCCAAACTTTTAAGTAAACTTTTAAATAGGATTCACTTTGCGCTCCATTATTTCACTAGTCTGTTCAGACTTATTATTGGAAATGGGATCTCTATTTGCTTTACTTTACATAAGTAAAAACAGTCGTCGCGCTGCTGAACTCCGAGACCTTCTCTTACGGTTCTCTCCTTTACCCTCCTCTATTTTATACTTTTCATTTTTTTCTATCCATTGCTCTTGCCCAAAACTATCAGCGCATTGTTACTTGGAAACATTTGAAAAGATAAGTTTTGCCCGGTGTCTCCATCCTATGCAAACATCTCGGTTATTTGTACGATATTCCCGCATTCGAATGGAGCACGTTATGCCATTCTGAAATCATTTTACTTGGTAATACGATATTCTGTTTACTCCCCTCCGGTTCCTTCGCGTACGAAATCGAGCGTAAAATTTCTTGTCATCCGCAAACAAATCTTTTCTTCATGTATGAAAGTAATCATTTTCTGATTACTATGACAATTTAATTTGAGACCAAGCCGCAATTTTTTTACTATAGTCTTATAAACCGAAATTTCTATTGCTAAACTATTTCTTTACTCAAAGCGACCATAAAATTTGTATTACATAAGAGACCGACCATTTGCTATTTTAATGAATTCAAAGTGCAAGAATATTTTAAACTGGATCGTTATCACGTCGTCGTACGTGATTCAATGCACGGTGAAGTAGTAGCTGGCTGGAACAACCTCTGACCAGCTTTTAAGTCGTCCACCAAAATGTATGGCTCGCCACGGACCACGAACACACCGCAACTGGTGGTTGATGAAAAATGAAAATATCCTTAATCTATAATCTACGCAGGGTGTCCGGCGAGCTGTACTTACGGTACCGAAATCTCTGCTATTGTGTAATTTCGAAAATTCACTCTTCCAACTTTTTTCTAGATTTATGTTCATAGATGAATTTTGTGGAACGTATGAAAATTCTATTGTTCTCTTTTCATCCAGTTTTTAATTTTCCTCACAAAACTCATAATTTTAATAAAAATTTTTTACTATCGTGAACTTCAGTTACAAGTCGTATGTTCAATATTTAATTATGGTATAATATTTGAAATACTGCACGCTATATCATTTCGAAATGTAAGACGTGATAAAAAAAAGTAAATTATATATTATGAGATGCTGATTAATATCCAGGAAAAAAAAATGTAAAGAAATTGTGAATCGAGTTGGCTGGTGGTTAAGCTGGTGGAAGCTCGAAAAGGTCCCTCGAATGCAGCGATTAATTCTATACAAAAGAAAACGCGCAAACTTTCCGAGTCCGTGTGGTCAAGAACCTAATTACCCGCTTCCGATACAAGCTCCCGCATCGCAATCGAAGTTTCCTAACTGCCGCAGGTTAACGTTATCAGCGAAGTTCCTCCCGAGGCACGACGAAACTTTTCTATTTTCGCTTCCTACCAAATTGCCCTCCTCGATTTCTTGCATTGAATTTCGCATCGGGAATCACGCCAAGCAATACAAAAATTAAGTCGAACCTTAAAATGGAGAACGAGGAAAAACAAAGCGGGTCCAACCCACTTTTTTCGAAAGCAGTTGATGAACGCTTGTAATTTCATGTATTTGCACAGATTAAAAAAGGGGGTGAAGAGGACAAAAGACTGGGAAAGCGTATAAAATACATTCACATTCGACGAACTAAAATTTCAAGTAACATCAGAGTGGCGACGGTGCAATTCGGGTCCGCACTTTTGACATTTCACGAGCGTTTCACCGGACGGGTGGACCAGGCGATTTTCAATGGGATTGTCCTGCGGGAAGAGCGACTTCAAAGGTAGNAGTTGATGAACGCTTGTAATTTCATGTATTTGCACAGATTAAAAAAGGGGGTGAAGAGGACAAAAGACTGGGAAAGCGTATAAAATACATTCACATTCGACGAACTAAAATTTCAAGTAACATCAGAGTGGCGACGGTGCAATTCGGGTCCGCACTTTTGACATTTCACGAGCGTTTCACCGGACGGGTGGACCAGGCGATTTTCAATGGGATTGTCCTGCGGGAAGAGCGACTTCAAAGGTAGCCGGTATTCACAAATTGAGCGGAGTCAGTCGGGATACCTTTTTGTCGCATCGCGAACGCAAAATTCAACGCACGACCAACGCGGCTCGACGCGACGCGGAGAAAAAAGAATTCAGATCATTTTAACGTGATACCATTATTCGCACCGCGATCAAAATCAAGTTATGTTATAACTGATCCAAAATGAATTAAATAAATCTATTCTCTTAGAAATGCGGAATAATTCTGTTTCAGTAGAAAACAAATTCTATTTGAATTATTTTCATTACGTTCATGTACTTGGAGAAAATTGAAATGGACAAAGAAGGCGCGTAGTTTTTAGATAACCCAAAGATCGGTCACAATCGAACCATAAAATCGACTTAATCATCCATAAAGCGTCTCGGATGTTGTAGTCGATCAAACACTCTTGCCGTAACGAGAGTAGAGTCGATCGTATCTGTTAATAATTCAATCTCGTGCCACGCGGCACGCTTCTACGAAGCTGCGCGAAAAACGTGTGTATGTGTGTGTGTGTGTGTGTGTGGGCTCATTCCTTATTCGTTGGAAAAAAGATACACGGTTGTATCGATGAACAGAGACCGGACGCACTTTCAATCGAGTCCGGATCGGTATCGTGAGCCTCGCGTCGACCGGTGGAAAAAGCATCTAACAGATCTGGGCAAGAAAATCGATTAACTTTAGACACTCGAAGAAAAGCGTGTCGTGGACAAATCTATCGATCTTCAAGCTTATATCCAGATTCGAAATCTCGTTTGTGGAAGGCCCACAATTCTAAAATTTTACATTTCTACAAACCTTCGTCAGTCACTTTCAGTCAGTCGTTGTTCAGTATATGTAAATTTCAAACTGAAACGCGCTGTACTGATCCATGGATTAGAATTAGAACTACAATTGTATCAATTGTTCTGTAGTTTTGAGTTTTGAAAAATCTTAATTTAATCCTGAGGCTCTTCGGAAGACCTGAGCATCTGCGGAGGAAAGTATGCAACAACGAATGGCATTAGAGAACAATCCTTTTTATTTTTATTCCTCGTCGAAGCGCNTGTCAGTCGTTGTTCAGTATATGTAAATTTCAAACTCTCCTAAGAGTTGTATAGCTCGGAATAGAGATTATTCACGCTGTACTGATCCATGGATTAGAATTAGAACTACAATTGTATCAATTGTTCTGTAGTTTTGAGTTTTGAAAAATCTTAATTTAATCCTGTGGCTCTTCGGAAGACCTGAGCATCTGCGGAGGAAAGTATGCAACAACGAAATGGCATTAGAGAACAATCCTTTTTATTTTTATTCCTCGTCGAAGCGCGCGAGGGCCTCGACGCAAGAACGCGACTTTTACGAAGCGCGTGGATTTTATCGAAAGCGATTCTCTTGGAAAGGACTGGAGTCTCTCGAATATTGATGCGGAGGAAATTTGATTGCGATGGATTCTTCCGGCAGACGCGAGTCTCCGTTCTTTTCGTTTGCTCAGATGTCAGATATTGACGGGGTCTAGAATTTAGAGTTCGATCCTTTTGCTTGCCCCGGTGCCTCGTTCAGACTTACGGCTAGGGATCGTATATCTCGCGTTATGACCCTATTTCAAAAATTCGCTTCGATATTTCAAACGGTATTGTATCTCCTTTCATCAATAGCGCCGATTGTTCCCGTACTTTCTTAAAAATTCTGTCGCTTCTCCCCTTTCATTTCTTTGATTTCTCTAAGAATTCGCGAATTGAAACGTTTTTCGATTACACGGTTTCCTGAAAGAAGAATCTCGGGCACCGGTTTCGAATTATTATCGCGGACGTGTACGACATTGGCGAGAATCAGCATTTTCCAACGCGGCCCTTGACAAAGGCCTCGGGGCGAACACACCGTGGTGGCTGACTGCATCAGAAAATTTCATGGTGCTCCGAGATAGCCGAGATTGCGTAATAGAGATCGCCAGACGCGGGAGCCGGTCGAGATTGAACTTCACCAGTGTTCTCCAATGAAGTTGGGGACCAGTTCTCTGTTATGGGCTCAGATAGGAGATAATGCCCTTGAAGTAGGCTTTTTGAGAGACACTGGCTGCGCGTTACAGTGTTACTTCGATTCTGCATGGTACCGATAATAAAAAATATACGAAGAACTTCTGTGCGTCATTGCAATTTGTTGCACTTTCGATATTCCTTGACAAACATTGTATTTAGACAATATATAATTACATTTTCGTTTCACACAATTTTTAGCGTTCTAATGTGCTCTTAATTAATACCAAACAAAATCTATTTGTCATAGATAAGTAATTTGTACAATATCAATAGAGAAACGATATAATTGACAGGTTTGATTCCTGATCAATTCCATAACTCGAAGTTTTCAATTCTAAGTCGAAATGCGTAGAACGAAGTCGGCAGTCGATTTCCCTGTCCCCTTCTCTCCCGGAGTTGTGGTAAAACGATCGATCCTCGGCTGGTTAATTTATATTCGCGTCAAACCCTACCCGTTCGCCATCGAGGGAATACGGTTAATCGGGTCTATCATTAATTGATCGAACGCAATTCCTCCGTTGGCGGCAAACGGAACGAGCGGCGACAGACGGGCTCCCACGTGCGAACGACGCGATGGGACGCGATAGGGACGGTCGGTCGCAGTTTGTTCGGTTCGTTTGTTGGTTCTAACCCGTGTCTACCGCGGATGGCTAATTGTGACGTGCGCGCGAGAGCGGAGAGTGAAGAGATCGTTACGTCGTCCATCACCCATTTATGGCCGCGTAGCCACCTGCCTCTCTCGGTGCGTTTCGCATGAAGATAGAGCCGTTTCGAACGAAAGCCGACCTCCCGTGAGTATCGAGTATTTTGTAACGAGGCTACACACGATCACCGCGACCCGACGCAGGATCAATTTCTCCCGTTCCGCTCCTTTTTCTTCAAAACCGCTGCTCCCGCGATCTCCTCCTTTTTTTTTCCCTCCTCTCGCCGCTCGCTCCCGATCATGATCGTTCGTCGAACGACTTGTACCATCGGAGATGATCGATGGGATCCCCGCGTGCCGATCCAGGCGACACCGATGCCTCAGGATGAACTTACAGACGAAACGGGGATGATCGTTTATTGATGACGCGTCGAGTGCCTCCGGAGCTGTTCTTGAATTGATAATGTCTGGAATTAACCAAGGGTTAAGGAAGCCGAGGATGGCGGTTTAAAGATTACCCGTAGAACCTCGTGGATCCACGGAGCTCAGAGGTGTAAAGTATTAGAAAATGATGGCAATGGGTTACTTTCGGTAAAATCTTATTATCGCATTTCCTTCTCTCTCTGATTCTTTAATGACCGCTAATACGCGCCGAGCTTTCAGCTTAGCTCTTAACGGTAGTTATACAATTTCGCTTCTGACACAGTTTTTGCAGAACTTTGCCCCGGTAAATATTTCCTCAGCATCCGTTGCGCAATCAGAGCAAAGTTTTTCGATCGTTTTCCATGCTTCGCCCGCGATCTAATTACGGTCCCCGTATTTCATCTTTCGCGAGACGGATTTCTTAAAATCGTCTCTCGTCCTGTACATACCGCATCCTTCCTAGGAGACTATCCGTGTTCTAATTTCGCCGCACATATTTCATCCCCGGGACAAACATCTCCCTGCGCGATCAGCTCGAGAGATGGTGCGTTTTCTAATTGCCTTTCGCAGCCTGCGTCGCTGATTTTAATCGTCGACCCTGTAAATCATCTGCGTGAAATATTTCTTCTTGCGTGTCCCGATCTCCGGAACTAATTTCACACATCCCGGGAACACGTACGACAGAGATCAAAATGTCTTGACAAAATTTTTTAACGTTGTTCGACGAGCGCGTGTTCCCATTCATCTAATAAAAACCGCATAAGCCGGCTGTCATTAATTCATCCATTGGAAAGATTAAAACGGCAGTGTAATTGCACCATGATTACGATTTAATCTATGATTGTGTTTGTTGGTAAGCGCAACTCCCTAATGCTATAATGGATTAAATGCAGCCACCGATCTCTGTGTCGTTGTTAATAAATCGCGTTAAACCTTTTACACCGTTTGACTCTAATGCACTCCGAATGCGTCCGGCGTTCGCTATAAACTTCACCCCAGTTGTTAAAATCGGCAGACCGTATCGAAACTCGATGATGTACTCCGCGATATTCCTTTTGAAGTCTCTATTTTACATTATTGATTTAGCATTAAAAACTAACGTTGATGATCGTCCAGAAATGATAATGAAAATAGAGTTGCAGATAACATTTGCGATAGCGTAAATTCCCACCGTACGAAGTTAAAGAGAATCGAGGATCCTAAAAAGGGTGGAGGCTCGCAAGAAGTATGGAAGCGTAGAAGACAAGGTACACCAGCGTGCGAGCTTCAAAACGATACAATTACGAGGCTGTAGTCGCCCGTTTCGCATAATGCATATCGAGCTACTAGGGACTCTACAATGTGCAGGGCACTAATTTCCGTGAATCCAGCACCACTAGGAAGCTTTTCTTGCTCGGCCGCTCGAGGAGAAATATCCGCGAACTCATGAAGTCACATCGGTGATTAGTGATGGGACCGATCGAATTCTCCCATTAAACTATTACCTCTCTCGACGGCTTATTCGATTTTAAGAAAAATCGAACGCCTTGTCTTATCTTGCACGTAAAAAATTTTTTAATTAAATCAATATGTAAAATTCCAATAAATTTTTTCGTGTCATTCACTGACATTGTGACACATGTTCTTCATTAAATAACATTGTTATAAATGTAATTAAACATACGGAATATTTAAGATAGCAGTTCTTTACTGGACGAAGAAATGCAATGACGTTTCTGATACAACGAAGCATATCTACTTTTTACAGTAATGAATACTGAATATCCTTTTGTAAAAAATAATACTAGATAATTCTTAGGTAGTTAAAATATAGAAGTAGGCGTTAAAGAATTGGAAAGAGCGGTAGCCCATGTTTCGCGAACGATTTCGGCGACGGTAGAGATCATAATTCAAAGAGATTTTGGTCCCATCGCGAGGGTATTGGTCCCATCACTATCGGTGATGATCGGCGAGCGCTCGGCAGGCGGTCGGCTTCGTTCCCGCAGCTTCTTCCAGGGCGACTCTCGATCCATGTTTCATGAGGCACCTCGTGCTCGAACTAGAGAGAGGGCCGGCCACGTACAGGCACTTACAAGCCGAGTGAGCCAAGCCGCCGCTACTCTGAATCACAGCCACCTAGGCGATTCTTTGTGATCGATGCACTCGCGACACTACGGCGCCACCCTTACTTTTTTCCTCTTGCGATTATTATTGTCTTTATTCCCCGGCCGATGCGGCGAACCACGTCATCGATTTGCTCGAAATCGCCGACCTCATATTCGGATCAATATTATTGAACTATAATACGGCTATTGTCAGCGAGATAAGCGGTATGATCTTCCTTTGAATCGGGAAGGGTTCATTACGAATTTCCGATGGTAATATATCAAATCGCGATTACGTATGAAAACTCTAAATTACTCCATTAGTTAAAACAATTGTTTGCCATAAGAATTTCAGGACAAAGCTGACACATTATTCCTCTCTATTTTATACTATTACAAATGTAATTATTTTTTACGGCAAGTGTTGTAGTTTTATTTTCATTCTGACCCGACAAAGGGCCAGCCGCGGAAGGCTCGGCATAAGAGCCCGAACACGCGCGCGGCCCGGGTTTAAAAGAAAAATTCGCCCACAAAATGTGCGTGCAAAGTAGCAGTTGCCGCGCGGATGAATAATGGACAGGCGAAACATTACGTCGGAGATGACGTGCAAGCTGAATTCGTAGAAAATCATCCCGCACACACGTCTACAGTGAAATATAAGTGCGTACGGGCAATATACTTGAACCCCGGGTAATTCGCGAAATCATCGGTGAATTCGGCGAAGGTCTCCTCCGGTGTGAACGGCGAGAAGGGTTGACGTGATTTACGTCCGCCACGTGGCCCGTGTGTTTGCAAAACGGCCTTCGATTGGAACTCGTTTGTCTCGGCCGATCGACCATCGATCTGCTTAAGTAACGTACCATAGATCTCTCGTTATCACCCACTGAGTTCCTGGTAACCGGTAAAAATCCGGTTACGCAAGGTGCGTGGTTATATTGAGTTCTCTGCCAGTACTTATTGCTCGCACAGCGGGGTGTATATATAACTATTTAATTCGCTTTGTTCATTTCTTTCTGTAATAATATTTATGTGATCGAAATTTCTTAACATAAAACAATCATGCCGGACGTGCATATATACTTACTTTATTTATTTTATTTATACGATGTACATATAGTATCTTATGAGTTTAATCTTTTTACAATAAGTAGAACTATTTCAGTACATAAACCAAAGATCGCAATTTATTCTATTACAAGTAAGTATTTAATTAAAAATTCGCACCTTTTGATGTCCCTTTCTTTTATTCAAAATGTTGATGAATCAGACATGCAGCGTCATCTAGTATAAAGAAATATATCATTCGTGTTCGTTACGATCGGTGCCCTCTTTATCTAAAGTAATTTTCAATATTAAAAGTCAATAATTGTTGCATATCAATATAATAATTATTTCTTTAATCTGAAATCTGTAACGTGAAGTTCTTTGGCGTTCGTGATCAAGACAGCACAATCGATCCAACAGCCAACACTAAACAGAAGCGAGCAGCTGCGTTTGCGTGCAATTGTGTGTGATGGTGGTGTGAGCGTTCTTCCTACTTTAGAAGAAACTGGAAGAAACGCGTGAACGGTGCGTGTGCAAGAATAGTTAGAGTATTTAGATTTGACAGTGGGAAGAGGAAATGAGCGATGCCGAACTACAGGTGGAAGAAAGCGAAGTTCTTCTTTCGATATACGAAGGAGATGCAGCTTTTAAACAGTTGACACCAACTACCTTCCAATACAAGGTCTGTCCTTGCACAATGTATCAAGAATATTTCGTTAAATATTCATATTCCTCTTAAATCGTAAACATAATAACGACTTCAAAATTTGTTAAGAACTAGTACTAATCATAAGTAGGTTGTATTCATTCGAATTCTGCAGATTTTATATTATGCGAATGTGTATAACCTTTTTGTTTCAAACAGTACGGAGAAGATAACGATGCGAAGTCATTCTTGCTGGAAATCTCATGGGGCGCAACGTATCCGTCAGAAAGGCCTATTATTAACATGAACACTTTTTACAATAAACACATGTAAGTCCATTCAAATTGTACTCTGACTATTCTTGCATCCTATTGCTTTCATTAAAGGTGAATGATTGGAATACAGTGTGCAAGAAGTCAAAGACAAAGTGGTCCAACTTGTGGAAACGGAGGCTGATCAATGGCTGGGCAGTGCTATGACCTACACATTGTTTCAATCTGTTCAAGAGCATTATACAGAGTTGATTTCTGCACAACCAGATTCTGTTGACTTGAATACGCAAACGAGTCAGCTTAAAATAGCGGATGAAAATCAACAAGTAAGAGGCAATTTTAGTAAACGATATATTTATTTAAAATACATGAGATAAAACCGATTTATTTTGCAAGTTGGAGGAATCAACGAAAAGACCAAAGAAGGAACATCTGACTAAGGCCCAGAAGCGTAGGCAATGGAACAAAGCAGACGGAAAAGGAGAGAGACCAAGAGGATGGGACTGGGTGGACATAGTCAAACATTTATCACAGACTGGCCCTAAACAAGAACAGGAATCTTAGTTGAACTTCATTGAAATATTTGTACAGGTTAAAGGCGTGTTATATTTTTATAAATTATCGGAAATAAACTGGTTTCCATATCGGTTTTACTATACTATAATAACCTGTGATAAAAATTTATAAAAAAATATGTATAGATAATTTTATCTCATTGCCAACAGATAATTTACGAGATACGCAAATAAAGTTATAAAATTTTATCACGGTAAATAATATCAAGAAAGGAGCCACAATGTTCAACATTTACACTCCGTTTTTATGATTCCTCTTTACAAAAACCTCCAGCCTGCTACTGGTAACAAATTAGTTTCTGTTATCCATCCTAAAAGAAAGAGCCAAGAATTAAAGATAATAATAAAGAAGAATATGAAACTTTAATCATTTCTAGATGTAAATTATTTACCTTTATTTTCAAGGCCACTAATAAATGCTTTGTATTCACAAGAAATTAACAAGTTAGTAGCGTAAATGCTCTCTATAGCTTTTGAAGATTGTGCACTACTACTTGTAGCAAAGTATCTCGTATTAAGTACGTATAGTCGCATCAAAGGGTACGATGGATCACTTACTTCGGGCCTCAAGAAAACATCCTAAAAGAGCATTAGAAGTCATAAAACGAACATGAAAACAGTTTACTTACGTGATTTACTTACAAGTGGCACTTTCAGAGACATACAAATATACAAGCCGCAAAGACAAGCGTGAAAATATGCTTCGAGGATGTCGTAAGGTTGCGCATCTTTTTTAAGACATATAAAAATAGTTTTATTCTGTACATCAATAGAAATTAAGTATTTTCTATCTAAGAAAAGTTTCAACGCTAGCTCCGTATCACTGGTTAAAATTATATCTCTTTTAATAAGATCAGCCAGGGAAACGCCTATTTTAATATTAAACCCGCATACATTCATTGCTGAAAAAATAAATGAACTATAATCTTGCTGATTATTCTTTAACGTTGAAGTATAAAATATCCTTACTAGGTTTTTTTAGCAGTAACACAGATTCCTTTTTATTAACTTCCTCGGGTACTGGAATGACTTCATTTAAAATATAACTTTTCACTATCAAAGCTAAGCGGTCCTCGTTCAGAGAGTTCAAGCACAATGCTTTCACAGCTGAATAATTTGCATAGAGGTGTATCATTACCAAAATGACATAAAGTTCCATTACGTATCTGTACACAGATTATATACACATACATATAGAGAGATTAATACCATTCCTAAATAATGAGAACATAAATAAATACTAATAAAAGGACATTTACCGTCCACTATGAACCACTGAGAGTATTAAAATACCAACGAAACTTGCTATTAAATTTACACATGTTTCCTGACTCCCATCTTTGGCTGACACATCTGCCAAATTATTTTGCAACGCCTATAACATCATATTGTAACTAACTAGAAAACAAATTTGTTTTCAGATCTTATGTACCTGATGTTGTGTAAGCGCTGCTCTTGTTGCTCCACCTGCTACGCCAACAATAGATTTCATTGCTGTTGACAGACACAATATCCCAAGGGAATAAGGGGAGAAATAAGGTAAGAGTAGCTCTAATCCCATTGCTAAATCATTAAGGATGTCAGCGAATAATCTCCACTTTTTGCATTGACCATCCAAATCTGTCCTAATAAAGAGGAAAACAAACTACTTTTACTGAGACTAGCAAAGAATTTAACACTGTCATTTGTGATCTTATTTACCCATTCCACCATGCAAATACAATACGACCAACCATTCCAGTTCCATCTTTTAATATCCATGTTATCGCTGCTGCTAATGGTGTTGCTGCAGCCTCACCTACACCTACGCCTTGCATAATAGAATGTGTTGTAAGAGTCCCCATTATAGTACTGGCAAATGCCTATAACAAATAGTATATGTCAAACTATGTTCATAAACAAGAATTTCATTCATGATGTTACAAGCAATTATTGATATTCTCAATGGAACCTAACCTGAACCGTATCCCATATCTGATACGGAGTGTAGTCAGGGTGAACGCTGTCAGGATACCCTTGAGGTAAAAATACCTCTTTCAAAATCGACACAAAACTGGAATAAAATGATTTGGTTCTGGTCGTGTCAGATAGCAATTCGGTTATTGATTGTTCATCTGGAAAATCGTGTCAATAGGTTAAGAAAATTTAACAGAGAAGTTCGACGTGTCAAAACAAAGTTACCTTTGGATTTAACGAAAAATGTTTCCTTCTCACTCCCGTAGGCTTCCGTGAACAGTAATCGATCGTGCATCTTGGACTTATCACTTTGATTTCATTTGAATGCACAACATGACATCTTATGCACTTTTCGTTTTCATAGATGCGTTCAATCCATATTATATCCACGCGCGTTGCACTTGCACTGGTCCAACGGAATTTCCCAATGGAGTTTTTTTTTCGAAACGAGTAATTTGAGTATAGAGCATCAAATTAAGCACATATTTTCTATTAATCAATAGGTATCATATTTTAATCGTTGATTCAACAAATCGCCCTATTTTATCGTTTAATGTTCGCTGACATTCTCTCCAGCTGTTATTTTGAAAAGATTAGAGATACGTCTTCGATTATTTCATTAAGTTCGTGTATGCAAGCGTCCAATCTCCTCTTTACATTTTTCGCATCGAATTTTACGTTCCTATATAAATTAATTTTCTGTATTTTGTCGTGAAAGTCGGAAATCAAATGATTTCCACGGATCTCTGCGCCTCCGCCCATTCGATTTGTAGGATATTTGAAAAGTTGACATTCATCTTCTTGGAATCTCTCCTCTTCAGGCTCCATTTTAATCAACTTACACATCTGATCGACATCTTTATGCGATGGTTCCTTTTCGGATGCATAAACTTCTAATTGAAGATTTTCGTCGTCTTCCTGTTTGATGTCCGTTAAAATAAATTTCTCTTTATCGTAACCAATATGAATCTCAGATTCCGATGAAAGCTTCATCTTCTTATGCGGTTTTAAAAAATTATAGTCCGTCTTAAAACAATTCAAGAAAATTCGTTTTCTTCTTCGATCCATTGCCAAGTTACACTGTACTCCGTGAGAAATTTTCTTAATCCTTCTTCTTGGCTTGATCTCGATGACAGGATCACGATTCGTTTGCACTTTTAATTTCGACTCAGAACTGTTTGTATCTTTTATATTTTTCGATGTACTGTTTTTATTTCTCGAATCATATTGAAAGATATTAGCGAGAACTTTTGAATTTTCTGGAATCACACATTTATTGTACCTTACGTTCTTTTGTAAATCGTGAATTTCTCTGGTGTAAGAATATGGGGACAAGTGCGTAGAAACAGGCTGCGTCTTTTCAAACAATTTCCATTTTCCATCAGGATTGATATCGTTTAGAGTACTGACCTCATCTCGCAACTCTAAAATCTTTTGATTTAAAGTGTTTATGAGCTTCGCGATTTCGTTCAGACTTACTCCTTCATCCTCGACGCGACAATAACAACGATTTGGTATTACTTGTTCCGCGTGCGTTGACATTCTCACTGGTACCCTTATCTGACACCATGTTACGCATTCAAAGTAAAGTAAATGAGTAGAATCAAATGTCACGTTCGGTAAAACGAGGAGACCGACCACTCGAGTCAAATTCGAAAGCTTGCACAATTCTTTTGATTAAAATTATAGGTTGTATCTCGTGTCATTGCCGTGAAGTAAATTTCGTTTCGCGTTGCGTCTCATCTGTTCGCTCGTTTCAGTTAGAAACTGAAAAGCGCGTTACGTATTTTTGGAATTTGTAAACATGCTGCGCATCTTGCTATCCGTAACATGTCCGAGAAGTACGTGAAGGAAATTTTAGAGAAGCTCGAGGAAATCGAGAAACTGCACGCGAAACTGCGCCGTTTGGTACCGCGCGTGAAAAATCACGAGTCGGGAAATCCGAGTTTGAACGCCGGTTCCCGAAGGCGTTCGACTAATATGGGAAATAAACAGCCTGTCGCGAGAGAGACGAGGAACAAGAATCCGCCGGAACAAAAGCCTATCAGTTTTCGTCAGCACTCGGGATTCTTGAAAAATGCTTTTAAAACTTCTACAACGAGGATGAAAAAGTTGTTCGATCCCAACGCGAAATCCACGAAACATCGCAGAAAGTTTCAACGAGAATCTGAAAACAAGTGGGGAAGATTCAAAAGAAACTCTATCGATTTCATCACGAGACAATGGCAGGACAAAAACGACAGAATCAGAGAATTTTGGTCGAGCATAAGCGAACCTGACGTTATATTAGGTAATATTTAGTTGAGTTTAAGGATAGTTACGTGATATAACTGTTCTTCATATCGTTTACAGTGACCAGAGCTTCTCAGACATCAGAAACAGACATAAAAAATTTAGCTTCGAGAAGACCGTCGCTTTTTGCTCCTGAACTTGAAAAAAGACGATCCACGCCGACGAATTTGTCGGGGCGGTTGAAAGAACGCTTTAGTTTTTCTCGTAATTCTGGTCCGAAAGAGAGTACAGTGATGGTTCATCATAATTTAACCCAAAGCGTACCGCAAAGGGTACGAAAGATGTCAATCATTCCAGATGAGAAATCTGAAACATTAAAAGTTGTTTCGTCCGCGAGAAGAATCTCTGTCGACGGTAATTGAAAATAATCTTCGTTAAGTATTCGACCAAACAAACCGGTATCCACTTAGGATAGTATTTAAAAATTTTTGTACAATCTTCGATATCGCGCGAACTGCATACTAGTTTAGCGTAATTATTTATAATTTCCCTCATAAGAAATTGATTAAAAGAGGGAACAAAAAATAGAAGATCCGACGAGTGGCCTATTAATATCGCATAATTTGTTAATTACGCAAATTTTTCTCCATTTAAAATATGCGTCGTATATTTCCCATCGCTGTACTCCACAGCCATTTGAATCCGGTTCGAAAACGTTGTCATGATGGTACTTCAAGCGTCCTGATGGGAAGGAAATGTTTGAAAGAAACCTTAGAACGCGTGGGCTGGCTGATGGGGGTACCGGAAAGGCGGGTTCCACCGGAAGTCACGGAGGTTCAAACGTAACATTACGATCACGAGTAAACCCTTCGATCGTGCTTTGTTTAATTCCATTTCCGATTTCCCGACTCATTCGCCATACAACTGTACATTATACGTGGCTGAGATTTAATTTTTATTAAATCCGATCTCTTTTCCAATTCTCTGTTCCCTATTTTTAATTTAGTACATAGTACAGTTGTTGCGTATCTACTTTAAAAAGATACAAATTCTCAGATTCAGTGGTTTAATGCGCAATTATGAAGATCTTCACAATTTTCGCCACTGTTTACTTAATAGTTCGCATATTTACGCAAGAACTGACGTTGCCAATCGATTTCAGTGACGATCAAGGACATTAGACATATCAGCGACTATTATAGATCTCACAGAAAAACAGTACTCGTAACGAGATTTTCTACGCCGTAAAAAGTGGAACTCTGACTTGCACCTATTGCAATTTCACCTCAGGCGATGAACAATCAACGCTGGTAATGTGTTTAACGGTTTTTCGTCGGAGCAAAAAGTACATTTTCCGACAGTAGTGCAAACACCAGTTATTCGCATATTCCAAAGAACAGATATAAGTATACATATTTTACTGCCTCGGACCATTATAAACTAATAGATACGTCAAGCTTGAGTCATTTTAAAGCAACACTCTATTACAGTAGTTCATGTATTTATAAACACTCAGTAGCTATGGAATTGTATCTTGTTTACGGCACGTCAACATGTTCCAAATTTTGATTTCATTCAGTCAGAGTCTACATCTGCTCTTCGACCATCAAAAAGAGGCCGTCTATAACAACTTCCCAAACAATTCGCTATGATTAAACATCCTCCGGTTTTGAGTTTCCGTTCGGCACAAAAGCGTACCACTGTATCAGGAGGGTGTTGGCGCTCCGCTTCTTGAAACCAAGAAGCTCCCGATAAACAAACCGGCCGCACTTAAACGGTCCGGGTAAAAGTGCGAATAAACGCGCATAGTACATATATGCACAGACACAGAGGTGGCCTCCGCTGCACCCCGCTCTTCCTAGGCCCCGTGCTCGTTTTCCAGTCAACGACTTCGTCGGTCGGTGTTGCACTTACGCGCACTCCTGCATGCGGGAAATATGGCATGCCGCATACAAGCACGTGGGACGCCATAGGTGGGGCTGTGTGCCTCGCAGGCCAGCGGTTCTTAACCCTTTTTGCGACGAAACCCTCCTTAAATATCGTTCCGTTGTAGGAGACCACCAACGTTAATTGTGATCCGGATCTACAGAATGTCTGGAATTGAAACTGCCTATTGGCAACATGCATATTTATGGAAAATGAAATTATAAGAAATAGGTGTACTAGGTTGTTGGATGCTTTTTGTTGAAATAATTCTATGATTGGATTGATTCGATACTATGGAGACTGTCGGTTAAGAGCCCCTGTCGCAAGCTATTCTTGTGCTCGGAGTCGCAAGTCGCATAACAACGTGGCCCTATTCGATGCTTTGTGCGTCTCCGGAGAGACGAATGGTGGTGGTTTGATAACGCAACGGCACCTTGGAATTCCATGTTCCAATTTTTTGTTCACTGCATGGAAAGTGTTTCGCAGTCATCGTTGCCGTTTTCATTGACCCTTGACGATTCCGACGAGACGAGGATGGAAAAAGATTTGTTAAGAAGTGTCGGACCGTCATGTTTGGTCGTTCGTTTCGTCGCTAATCAAGCCTAGAATGCGTGTGACGATTCTTAGAAATGCAGCTGCTACCTTACCGTTTATGGTGCGAACGGAAAGTCGAAGGATGGAGAATTTTCTTTTTTAAATCTCGTCCAGATAATCGCGACGATCAAATAGACGCGACTTCAAAGGTGAATGGTCCAACTTGGACCGTCACCAAGTATTTAGATGTACTGCTAGAGATTATCGTATATATTTACCTTACATTTTCGAAGAAATTGAACGTCAGTAATTTGTAGATACCATGAATCTTTGAAACGAATTATAAAAAACTTTTATAGGCCGGATATCGTTCAGATAATTTCGTAAAATAAGAAATGTCTAAATGGGAATGTTTATATATAGCTCTTTTGCTCGACGTCATTATTATGAAAGAATTTAAGCTCGCAAGCTCTGTCTAGCCGAGGGGTTCGCGAGCACGCGACCGTAAGTCGTACGGCATTCTTGTCTCTTCCCTTCTTTTCTGAATCGCCTTTTGCCCCGTCCCCACCATTCCGCGGTTTTATAATGCCTCTCTGTCTCTGGCACTTCCTGTGTTCCGCCACGCTCACCTGTCTACCGCCGGCACCTGCCTTCATAAGTATCTAGGTGTACACAGTGTATACAGAGTAGGTGAACGTGGCGCGTATCCTATGGGACTTTTAGTTTCCCCGCTCGCTCCTGCGGACGGTCACGGTATTGTGCTCGCTTGGTTTCGTGCACGTTTTACCTGGACACGCGTTGCACATACACGCAGTCGATGTTACGCCGTCGTTCACCACAGACGAGCTCTATCGGGCTTTTCCTCTCCCGCTGATAACAGTCGCGCGCCACGAGCGAGTCCTGCGGCTCGCGCGACCATTAGTGCCTTCTGCGACCACGACCGGTTACGCTCCTCTGGAACTATCCACCGGAATCCGAAGGTTCGATTTCATTTCACGCTGTAATATCATCTTCGACACGTTCGTAGTGATAACTTCTGACGGATCAATTCGTCATTTTTCAAACGAATTCTATAAATCTAATCAATATATGACAGAAACGCTGGAGTTTCCAAATTTTCTGAATTGAAATGTTTATTTTCATTTCAGAATATTGAATTTAGAGCGTCACTAAACGTCACGTAAAAATGTACGCTTCGTAAAATTGAAAACTATGTACCATAATTTGTTTAAATGCTTGCTGCTAAACTACAAATGTATACGAACGTCGAATTTGTTCTCTTCTGACACTCGATACCTACTAGTAGTATTAGGCTACCTGAAAGAATAAAAGGCTTTACAATAATACTATCGGAAAATTCTTAACGGTGCAAGAAGCCTATTGTCCTTTCTTGAAAGGGAACGTTGGATCTTTGTCATTTCTGTAGGTAGAGAGAATTTAGGTTGTTTCATAAATGCATTCTCCATGTTCTCAGTTAAGAAGAAGGAAGACTGAAATACAATCAACTAATCCGTCGAAGATGGCTTAGGAAGGTTTCACATTTTGCAAGACCGAGTGTACCAAGGATTCTTCTCGATTTTACGCGCTTGGGATTTGCAAGTACCCTAAATGGTGAAAGACATTTTAGTGTAAAATCGCATTCTCCACCTTCCGAAGTGAAATCTTCCCTGCAAAGTGACTGTTTAACTGTTTTTCCACGGATCCGACATGTCATCGCTTGTTTTAGTGCTCTAGAATGCCATTCGGACTTCGTACTCGGTGAGTAAACTCTTTCACACATCTCTTTAATCAGAGAGACAATATTCCTCGACTCTTTCGTTTCCGTAACACTGCTTTATTAAAAGACATTGAAAAATGAAGTCTTAAATCTTCGAAGAAGATTTAAGGCCTTCAAGTACCGTAAAGGGATTGAAAAATATTAGCGTTGTAAATCATTCGCAAGATGTACCGTGAACGAAAGAAGTCCCATGGGTCAACAGTTAGAAAACACATTTCGGACATCGGTAGTCAGGGCAGGTAGAAAAGCCTATCGAGACAATAGACTCTACGGGCGTTTCTTCTCATAAACGAGCGTAATGGCGTTCGTCCCTCCTGGCGTGAATACGCACGTGTTCCGGCGGCGTTCCAAGTTCCAAGACCCAACAATTTCGCTTCTCTTCCACGTTAACTTTCCCACAACCAACTTTTCGTTAATGAAACTTCATAGTATTTTAAAATACAATTTAAACCTCAAGACATTTAAAGGTTCTTAATCATCTAATTAAATAATAGTAATTTAATTTTATATTTAATTCATGTAAAAAATACGTATCTCGTTGTTATGAATTCAGTAATTGAAATTTAATGTTCCCAATTAAATTTACTGGAGTTACACACCGATAAGTATCAGAACGCGTTAATTGCGGGCTAACGATTGCTAAATTGCATCATTTGTTTGCCGCATCGCGATGTAACGGGGGATGCTCCCTGATGTATAAACCGGAACGAGTGCATTATCAATTCGAAACAATCCGATTGACGAGGTAGAATAATGGGGCCGTCATGCATCAACCATTCTCCAAGACTGTTTACCTATTGCCGCGTATGCAGCTGTGACAGCCTGTTACAGAGGAACTCGCTCTATGCATCTGTCTTCGTTTCTCGCCTACCGCCTTGCATAAATAGCACCTTCTAATGGAAAACACTCAACTAATAAACGCTAATTGAATCGTCTCAAGCATAATACACCCGAATTTCAACTTTAGACATAGACAGTAACAAAATGCCATTTGTTTTATACATCTGTTTCGTAAATACTTTTGGACCGGGAGACGAGAGTCACATTTGACTACAGATACAGATAAAGGAAAATGGAGATTGCAGTAAAATGCATTTACTCTAAAAGCAGTGGCATTTGTACACATAGATAAACAACGATGATTTGTCGAACAATTATCGTAGTCAATATTAAACAGCAAATACTCTAAATAGCGTCCACCGTATCGTCCACAATCGATTACTCATTGGGACAAACACAGTTAATCCATCGACTAACGGTCTAACGATTTTGCGAATGTATAAACAAAGTGAGAAAGATGCGTAATGGGAATGGTATCGAACGGACGGCAAGAAAGCATCCGATGACATTTTCCTCCCGGGACCGTTCACGCCTATCTACTTGCAACGATCGTGCATCGCACGTATACATGAACACAGACAGTGTACGTATGCACCACTATACGTGTTACGAATGGCTGGTTACGTTCTCGAAGGCAACCTCGAGGCCAGGATCCCCGACTTTCTCTCATCTTCGCGCATCCATCTTAGGTGTGCGGTTGCATATGCACGGAATGCTGCTGCTGACCGATAAACACCCCGTGACGACGAAACGATTGAGCCTGACCGATTATTATTTATCGACACTCGTTTTTGCGCCGCGCCGTCTCGATGGTCAAATTAAACACGCGTACGTTGGCAATAATTTATTGAATTTGAATGAAGGCTGAGAAATTGGGACGTGCGGCTAGAATGGATTGGACGGCGCGCGTACAATGAATCGAAACTGGTTTCCCGACGTTCCGTTCTCGTTATTTTATGATAGGTTTTAAAACGTTGATTTTCGATTTATGCAATTATGGAGACTCACCGTGAATGTGCGAAAACTGCTTAGGATCGCGTTATTCTTATCGGCAGGCACCGATGCGCCGCGGTTGCAGCTGTCACTGCACAGCAGCTGCAGCTTTTTACTCGCTGCACTGGTTACTCTGGTTTCCATGTGCGGAAGACGTCAGAAACACGGCACGATCATCCCGGTCGCACGCCGCTCGCCGATAAAAAGTCCGTGGAAAAAGAAAGGGAGCGACTATCCATCGATGTAAAACGATATCCCATTACGGGACAAATAGCACTGTAATTAATAGGAGTATTTTTGACATTCTAACGAGGGGACACCATATATCAAGTTCGTCCAACTAGTTTTCGTATTAATTGACCACGTAGACAGGATCTATATACCTAAGAAAGGTTCTATGTATTTTCTAACAAAATTCGACCGTTCCTATCGTCGAAACTTCGTTTTTCCTCAAGTCCTCCTAAACCGTTAGAT